>CAJRST010014446.1:12287236-12316237 GCA_907169785.1 Menidia menidia | reverse complement strand
TGTCGCAGTACAACCACTCTGGAGAGTAGAAGACAAAGATACAAAAGGGACAGACTACTTTCTCCAGACATTTTTAAACACATTGATTTTTATATAACACTTATTCACAGGTTATACCATGGAGAGTAATAGCTTTAATATTATGCAGATTTGCACCACTTTCTATAAAATGTAAGTAAAAGAGTTACAGACGTTTTCCTTTAAAGCTTATCCCCAGGTAAATACAAAGTACCTAAACATTAAAGTGTTGGACATTTTTCATCATAATTTATCCATCCATCCATTATCGGGGAGAACTGGAGCCTATCCCAGTGGTCAATGGGAGAGAGGTCACCCTGGACAGTTCACCCGTCCATCACAGGATAATCCGGATTTATTTCTTCTCATTATTTGATCATTTTTGTGAAGGAACACAGATTGTGAATCTCAGACTATGAACTTAACTAAGCGTGGGTGAGACTTACGCTTCAGGGGGAGTCTGTTTCTCTGTCATCCTCCCATTTGGTTCCTTTGGAGTTCCTTTGAGAGTTGTTTTGCTTTTTCCGAGTTTAGTTATTTTTGTATCTGTTCTCTTGAAGTATGAGATCTCAGAGAAGAAAAGAATCTCGTTCCTGTAACTGCCACCCCGAGAACAAAAACACATTTTACAGTTCTGGAAAAGCTTGATTTGTAATAAATGTATAGCCAAACCTCTGTAGAAGCAGGTGTGTAGCTGAAGGTGCTCCACAATCAATGTGGACCCTTAGGAGTTTTCTTTCATTTATTTGTAGGGATATCACGGTGTGCAGATCTTAAAGATAAATACACTCTTTGTAGGCTCTAACATCACAGACTGATTGGAGATAAGCAGCGGTCTTAATGTAATTACGAATATTACACACCCTAGAGAATGTTCTACATACATGGCCATCACTGGTTTAAAATTCACAGGTGTCCATGTTGTAATGTGAGACATTGACACAGAAAGATGTTACACTTGAAGATTTTTGACATTTTGAATGGATATATTAACATAAACAGAATCATACCGCGGATCTGTTTTTCTGAAAAGTGCCTGTAACACGTCTGGCTTTAACTCTGATTAAATACATACCGGTAAGACTTGTTGTAGATGCTTCTTTCTCTTGAATAGTGTCTGTAACAAAAAAAATACAAATTTCAATTACCTCCCATGAAAAGTCATTAATCACATTCCTCATCTTCCTCCTGTGCTCTTAAACTAAAAAAGGTGTGTACTTCAGTGTCTAAATTGTCCCTCACTCTAGTGTAAGGCCAGGTCACATTCATCATTGATACTCGACAAAAGGAACTTTTCTGCATCCTGCTACTCGAAAGACAACCAATTGTTATGAGATTAATTAAATAATGGAGATAGAAATCAAGATATTTTTTAAAATAATTGCCCAAGCTGGTGGACCTTCCTTTGGCCTTAATATAAACCGCGCTTGTGTGTTAGACACTCAGATAAGGAAGCTATGGAAGGTCAGGATACAGTGACCGCCAACAGAATATCTGCTGTCACATTGGACCAATGATTTAATGCAATGCAAACTTTTAAATCCTGGCAGGCTGACGTCTGCTGGCGGCCAGAGGCTGTGTAACTGTGTAACTGTGCTAAATGAAGTCCAGACTTGTTCAGATTTACTCTAGTTATTGGGTGTGACCTGAGCTCTGTAAGAGAGAAAACCATGACGGGTGGGGGTGGGGGGGGCAGTACACTGCACACACAGAATGTGATTGTGTAATGTCAATGTCTGTGGACTCTGACTCATTAGAGAATTGTTAATAAAGACGGATCCACTAAAGGAATTCTACGTGTAAAACAGAGAAACAGTTCCCGGGGTGGTTTCCACCAAAAAGAAATAAGAATAAACATCATCCAACCCAGCTGCTCGGGGGCTGGAGCCTATCAGCAGACAGCAGGTGAGAGACAGGTCACCAGTCCATCCCAGTACACACAGAGACACACAACCACACACTCACTCCTAAGAGCAATTCTGAGTGTCCAGGTGAACTAACACGCAGGTTTTTGGAAGCTGGAGTCACTGGAGAAAACCCATGCAGACTCCACCCAGAAAAGAACTAAAGGTTCAAACCGGGAACCCTCTGTTGTTCCAAATGGAGGAAGAGCAACAATCATCTTAGACTAAGTGGACAGTCCTGCAGTCATAAACTTCTTACAGTGTGTTATTGGACACTGTTGCTGTACAGTATTTGTGTAATAGGCGTGGTTACGCAAGAATTTAAAATATTATGGAATTGATTTTACAATTCCTGGCGGGATGAGTACTTTGGCAGGATTAAGGTACTCCGAGCATGATTAAAACCAGGATAATAATGCGGAAGAATTTTGTGGTGGCAATTTCAACGAGAAATCCACACTATGCTGTGCAACTGGAAGTTTAAAAAGAGAAATGAAACAAAAACAGCGCACAGAGACAGAGAAACTGCCAGCAGAAGGCCTCAGAACGCAAAGCCCTAAATTGTTCTTGCGTGAACTGGTGAACTGCCCAGAGACTCATGTCTCCTGGAACACCTCTCAAAATCTTTAGATTTTAAAATTCAATTAAAATGAAATTGATGAGAGTACGAGGACCTTTTCTAACCTGCTCCACTGCACCTGTCTGATCTTCTTTTACATGGTTTTCAGTCTATTTAATTGTTAGAATCTTATTCTTTTTTCCAAGTTCAGAGTTAATTTATCTCATTATGCAGTATTTGCTTGAAGTTTATAGTTTTTCTTTTAAAGTTTTTGTACAATTGCATTTGTTATTTTATCTGGAAATGTATTTGTTAAGGGAAAAAAGCTTAAGATAAAATAATGGAAATAAGAAAAGGGCTCATGAAAATTAATAAGGAATGAATGAATGCGAAATTCAGATATAAAGAACCAAAAGAATTCACACAACAGAAAGAAAGGTAGTTTTTTTAATTTAAAGATAAATAAATGAACAAAGAAATCCAAATACTTTCCTTTTATGTTTTATTGCTTGTCCTTTTTTTTCCCATCCATCCAACCATCCATCCATTATTGCTACTGCTTATTCCCTAATGGGGTCGGGGGGGGCGGAGCCTATCCCAGTAGCCAATGGGGAGAGGCGGGGTCCCCCTGGACGGTTCCCAGTCCATCACAGGGACACACAGAGACACACAACTACAAACAACCACACACACTCACACTAAGGGCAGTTTGGAGTCCAACAACCTAACATGCAGGTTTTTGGAGGGTGGGAGGAAGCCGGAGAACCCGGAGAGAACCCACAGACACAGGAGAACATGCAGAACCACCCAGAAAGGTCCTGGTTCCCCCGGGACTACGACCCAGAACCCTCTGGTCCTGGTTCCCCCGGGACTCCAACCCAGAACCCTCTGGTCCTGGTTCCCCCGGGACTCCAACCCAGAACCCTCTGGTCCTGGTTCCCCTGGGACTCCAACCCAGAACCCTCTGGTCCTGGTTCCCCCGGGACTCCAACCCAGAACCCTCTGGTCCTGGTTCCCCCAGGGACCAGGACCCAGAACCTTCTGCAGTGAGGCGATGGTGCTAACCACCACACCACCGTGCCACCCTTGTTTTCTATTATTTTTTGTTTATTTTGACTAATTATAATATCTAATTATGATTTCAGTTCTTTAATGGACTCGTGCCTTTTCGTGGAGCTCCTCCATTCCATTCTCTGAAGTCTGTCAGAACTCTGAAGGTGGTCTGCAGGGTCTGGCATCCAGATGTAGATTCGACTCTTTCTTCAGAAGCTCCTGTTCTCATTTAATAGATCATCTCATTTCATCAGCACTGAGTTTGTTTCTGAAAAATAACATCCACCGAAGCATTACATATTCTTTAAAAATTCAATTTTTCATCTAGAGCTCAAGATGGTCCTCATTTAAGAGTAAAAAATCTTCAATGAATCCTGAAAGTTAGACTACAAACAACAAGCTAGTGCATTGCTATCACATTCACATATTTGAGCATTTCTTTCTTTGGTTAACATGAAGGTTACACACAGAGAAACAGCAGCAAGATAAAATGCAGACAATGTCCATCATTCAGGAGACACTGAACAAAAACATCAGTCCCCCAGGGCCTTCCCAAATACCACAGACCCCTCTCACAAAGAGCCTTGTGTCTCCTGGAGGGACAACTGCTTCAAATAAACATTCCCACAGCTCAGCCAGTTACATCTGTCTCAGCCCTGTTGTGCGTTCAAACAAACGTGGAGGGCCTTTATTCACAGACACGGGCCGGCCTCCCCTCTCCGGCCACAGCCCATAAAGCAGGGCGGGGTCTTAAACAGCTTCACCCTGGGGAGGGGTCACTGTGCTTCTGTTCATGTGTGAAGCAGCACATGAGGAGGAAAAACATTTTTGCCAAGTGAGATCATCTGTGTTCGGGAGCCGTGCATACCTCCGTGTTCCTAACGGAGCGTTTCAGTGATGACCCACACTCTGTTCTGGTTTCCAAACCCAGAAAATACTACCTTAGGAAAACCATTTTACACTAGACACAGGACACAGGATGAGCAGCAGGCTTCAGGTTGGATCAGAACTCTTTTTTGGATGAGGATTGGGGTATTTTCCCATATATTGACAACATCTTATTTACCCACTAAGCATTTTTTCTGAAAGTCAGAATTCACATAATGGATAATTTCTCAATCCTTATCTCAGAGATTCAACAGGGGAGGAAAGATTTCAGCTGCCATGAGTCATTGGAGTCTATCAAGGGATCTGAGGAGAGAAAAGCTCCTCAAAACATTACCAAAGGTTTAGGTGTGAGTGTGTAGGCCTACTCTGTAAGGTGGGCTAGAATTGCCCCTATAAGGGAAAAGAAAAAGCCTGTCCTCAAGCTCTTTTTTTAGAATGAAGGAAAAACAACTCCAGTTTCATAAAACCTCTGAGCTATTTATAGGTTTGATGGATGAAGAGCTGACCTGGTTGCAAAAAAAGGATCATCTAGACATTTCAAATACAAAAACAGCATCATTAAATGTGTTCAGAAGTTCTATGGATCTTCATTCTGCAAACTGATTGAACCCAACTGTTTGAAAATAATTTCCGTCTTGGAAAATGACTGCAACATATAAAAGTTACAAACCAGTGAATTAATTTAGCATTTTTGTGTCACTTTTCGTGCTTTTCAATTTGCTCCATCAGTATATGATTAGATAGAAAATTATCAATTAGCATGTTTAGCACTCAGGCATTGTATTACCCAGGCATGCTGTTTAAGGTGGATTCCTGCTTCATGTGTCCTTTATAGACTTTTAATTTAGCATCCTATTGTTATATCTTACTACTTTGATCATCCTGAACTAGTATTTTCCTTTAGATTGCTGCCTAATGTTGCTGGATGTTGATATGCTGCTTATGCCTGTTTTTAAATAGAAGTGTTTGATTATGTGGATTGGTTTCCATCTAATCTGAGAACACAGATTAGATTGAAACTGCCTCAGCAAGGCAATTGTTTTACTCCCTCTATGTTTAGGACAAATTGACTAATCTGGATTACAATCATAATCAACTGTATTATGACTGTAACACACTGAAATGGAACTGGATTTAACCCTTTAAAGCCTGATCCAAGAAAAATAGGAAGAATATTGGATTTTTTTAGTCTGAAGTCTTTCTTTGGCCCCTCAACAACATATGAAGAAAAAAAACAGAAATTATTTTGATCAAATTAGCGTGCAATAAGTCAGAAATCTATGTTGGTGTAGTCTTCTACTGGCTGTTATCAGGTATATCTGAATGTGTACAACAGGGGTTTGAGCAAAGCTTTTACCACTGAATGATGCAGAAAGTCTCAGATCCAAAAGAAACCGGATCAGATATGACACATTTGGCATTATAGGGTTAACTGGAAGGCATCTATGAAATACCATGATGTAATATATTTTGCAAACATTCTAAACGGTTATTTTTCCATGGCTGAAATCAAATAAGACTCCCATCTTGAGTTTGACTTCAGACACTGTAGACACTGTGCAGCACCCAGGGGGCTGAGTTTCACATCTGCTGGTGAAATATCAGAACAAAGCTGTCTGCTGGTTTTTGGGCCGCACGGAGAGCCATTACGCACCACTGTCACTGTTTACAAACCGTGATGTAGACTCTGTCGACCCAAAAGTGCTGTCTACTCTCAGGCAGAGTTCTGCAAGGAGGTGGGACGTAGTTTCAGGACGGGATGACGAGCTTTTCTCCACACACACACACTCACAAACACACACAGACAGACACACACTCCGGTTTTTACGCGCTGACACCCAGACGGCCGCGGCGGTGGGCGTTTTCCGGGCTGTCCAGTTGCTCTGTCTGACTCCCATCTCCACGTACTTCACATTTCAGCACGCACGGAGCCATGATGGCCGCGTCACCCTGAGCTGCTGCACTTCCTCCAGCTCCCAGACAGAATGCGGCTCCTCCTGCTCTGCGCCGTCCTCCTCCGCCTCGGCCCGCGCGTCCACGCCGGGCCCGGCGCGCGGTGTCCGGCCCGGTGCGACGTCAGCGGCTGCCCGAGCCCCCTCTGCCCCGGCGGGTACGCGCCGGACCGCTGCGGCTGCTGCCTGGTGTGCGCGCAGGCGGAGGGCGAGCCGTGCGGCCGCGCGCACGACCCGCCGTGCGGGGACGGGCTGGAGTGCCGGGTGCCGGGGTCCGGGCCCGGGGCCGGGGCCGGGGTTAGGGCCGGGGTTAGGGTTAGGGTTAAGGTTGGGTCCTGCCGGTGCAGGCTCCGGCAGCCGGTGTGCGGCAGCGACGGGAGGACCTACAGCAGCGCGTGCCAGCTGCGCGCGGCCAGCCGGGAGGGCACGCTCCAGGGACACCCCGCCCTCACCCAGACCCAGAAGGGACCGTGCCAGGCCAGCACAGGTACGCTTTACCTGGGGAAAACAGCCCGGATGTTCGCTTTACTTTCTGCTGCTGTCCCTTTCCCCTTTCTTATTCCCTTTTAGTCAGGGATATCCTCCTGAGACCTGGCCCATTCATTTATGTCCATTATAGTGGACCTTTTGTCCACCTGTACCCCCCTAAGTATCTGCAGTTACCCTATCAAGCCCTATAGTGTTCTAGAGCACATCCTGGGCTTTCCAGTGATGTGCCATGTGATAGGTTTGCATGCTGGGAACTTTACTTTTTTCCTAAGAGTTCTTAGGTAAATATCCCTTTCAAGACATCTTCTTTTTTATTATTTAATTATCTAAAGCCTGTTCTATTTCCCCATGCAAATCGTCCTGTTGTCCTCCACAGTGGACATGCTATGAAATTAAAATAAAAAAAATATATATTTTTTTATTTAAATTGTAATGTTCTTTTTTAGGTCCAAATACATGGAAACTCACAACAAAAAAGACATTTGAAGACACTTTTTTTGGGGGGGGTCTCAGGAGGATAAAGTGCAAAAGGGAACCAACACTGCTCAGGATCTTTAAAAAGATCTTCAAAAATGTCTTTAAAAGTGTAAAAAAGTTTCAAAGTTGGAGCTGCATGTCAATGGTGCTCCGATTTTTAATGGAATTTCTCGTCTCTATGTCTGGAATGACAGCAGAGGTGTGTGTTGATCCTCTCTGTTATTCTGGCCAGCAGACAGGCAGAAAGTCCCAAACCCAAACAGACAGGTCTCCTTTCTGTGTAAACATGGACATTCTGTCCATCTAATTCCTGCTCAAGCTCAGCTAAGCACAGGAAAAAACACAAAAAGCCAATTAGATCAAGAGCCCATGTAGGTAGCTGCAGGTGGACTGTAATGGTCGATACTATAAAATCTATAAAACTAACAAGAGAGGAACTTTCCCATAGCTGAGGAGCTGACTGATTCTTTCTCTGTCAGACCTTGTATTTTGATGTCTGATAAGACCACATATATGAGCACATTCCTGGCATAGGTATTTGAATTAGGCATTTTGAATAAAACGCTCTATAAAGATGATCATAAGTTATAATTCAGGAATCAAACACAACTTCAAACTCTTCTGATCTGCAGCCCTCACAGAGTAGGTAAATGACAGTGATCAGTTAAAGCCCTGCACACTCCATCACTCACGTGTTCAACCTCACAACACACACACACACACACACACCTTTTCTCATTCCATTCCACTGTTTCAGCAGGTAGCCATTGAGAAAGAAATGTTTATTCTAAACAAATGTTGGCCCACTAACTGGACCATCCTCTGTGTAGTATTCAGTATGGAAGACAAGCTGATTTTTGGATCTTTTAAATTATTTTTGCTGAGGCCATTGATAGATGTGTCTAAACAAAACATTAGCAAACGCTGTAATCTTTCCCAGTTTGGCGTATTTGCTGTGTTAAAACGGTACATAATCAGCGTGGGTCTGAGTCTGCAGCACTTCTGCAACAGCACCATGCCGTCTTCTGGGTATTTTCCCATCCTCAGAGAGTGCTCCTGGATCATTAACCTGGTATTGTTCTTCAGTGAGTTTGTTACAGCTATAGCTAAGCTTGCATGGAGGCTGGAGAGGCGATCAAGTTGGTCTAGTAATATGTCGTGATCGACCGTGTCAAATGCAGCACTGAGACCAAGTAATACTAAGACTGAAAATTTGCCACTGTGTTTAGGTGGATGTCTTTAAAGACCTTAACGAGAGCCGTCTCAGTGCTGTGGTGCAACTGAAAGGTATCAAAACTGTTTTTTAGTGACAAGAAATAGTTGAGTTGCTGAAAAAACGCATTTTCAATGATTTTACTTTAAAAAAAGGTTTGATATTGGCCTATAGTTGCTCATTAGTGATGTGTCTAGATTGTTCTCTTTTAAGAGTGGCTTGATGACTGCTGTTTTCAGGGCCTGGGGAAAGATTCCTGAAAGAAGAGACAAGTTCACAGTCTGTAGAAGATCAGAAGCCAAACACTTTGAGACATTTTTAAACATCCGTTGGTAGAATATCAAGGCAACAGGAGGTTTTCAGATGTTGTTTAATGTCCTCCAGGTTTTTATGGTTGTCGTATTGGAAATAGTTTTCTAATAAAATTCCTTTTTATTAGAAATCTTCCAGTTATCTTTTCAGAAAGGGGCCTTTTTCAGGTCCAGCAGACCTGACCTAACCAGGTGTTCCAGCCATAACAAAGGCGTGTTAGCATGAACAGATGGCTGACTGTGTGGTAAAACAGCTTTCCAAGAATAACGCTGGAGGCCAACGATGGCAGTTTCTTCCAGAACACGTGCTTTGTCATTGTAATAAAGACACTGTTTTGAACTTATTAATAAGCTGTCCTTATGGGGGGAGGCCAAGAGGTCAAGGATGCAGTATGAACAGGCACAATAAATGATTACGTTATAGCTGTATGGACAACTTGATCATCTCTCCAGCTCTGGTGCACACTCCTGAGACAAACCTTCCAACAGGATAGTTTGTTGCTGCGGTGTGTAATGCATTGTGGATGCAACTTTTTTGTCCCAGCAAATGCTGAACAACCACTCCTCAGCTACCCTCCAAAGAATAAATGATTCACCCCTACCTCTGTCAGCTCAGGGCTTTATTTATGTTAGAGGTGGATTTTTTGTTGTGGAGGAGAGTTCCTCCCCGACCAACAATACAGTTGTTTTAAAAAAGGTAAGAATGCAATGAAGACTACTCGTACTGTTTAGATTACAGGTCTTCTTTGCTGCAGTGAGATCTTCAATTCTTTCAATACTATGAAATATCCCTACATCGGATTTTTTTAAAAACCTAACAAAAGTTTCAATTCTTCTTGCCAGAATAGGACCTTCACATGCTGCCAGTCCTCGTTACAAGTTCAACTTCATAGCTGACGTGGTGGAGAAAATCGCCCCTGCTGTGGTGCACATTGAGCTCTTCCTCAGGTAATAGCTGCGTGTGTCTGTGTGTTATTGTTTCAGTGATGTTCTTGGGACATATTCTTAACTAAATTTAATTGTCAGGGCACAATTCCTTTTTGTAGATGATGGCAAGCCTTCATAAGATGAATCCAGTTTTTGTGTGTACCCTGTTTAGTAACGAGGGAAAGTAGAGGAGCTGAAAGGTCTGCAGATATGGACGTGCTTGTGTTCTGAATAAGAAGTCAGTGTAGGAACCCATGTACCAGGATGATTCTGTGTCATGTAAGAACCACTTTGTGTTGCATTTGTAATAGGTTGAAGTCTTCCTGCTGATCTTGCAAATAAACTGTCAAACAGTCTATTCTGATGGATACGAATGGTCCACCATCCTTAAAATATTTAGACAAAGCCTTGAGATTAATGTCTGGAATAATGAGAAATTGAATAATAATATAATGACAAAATCAAGTAGATTCAGCCATTTTACTAACAGTATTTGACCAGTCACTCATGGATTGACAGTCTTTCAGATAACAGATGTTATTGTAAATAGCTTCACTTCCTCATCAGCTATTGTTCAGAAAAGGGAGAGGAGAAAATAGGTGTTTGTGTTTGCCATACATTGATAAGCCATTCAAATCCACAGCAACTCATAGATATTCATCCATTGCCTTTCAATGTGTTAACGCAACAATGATTTATGAGGTCAAAAACCGTTCTGTGTGAATGGAAACTATAAGACATCCTGACAGGACTTTACAAACAGCAGTTAGTGGTTTTATGAACACATATTTTCTTATTCCTCTGACTGTTCTCCATCCATACATCCATCCATTTTCCTCCACTTCTCTGGGGTCTAAGAGGGACAAGCATTACCATTTTCAAAGACAAAAACTCAGATATATCAGTCACTCAGGCAGGGAAAAGGTCCCCATCCCAAGGGGACAGTGTTGTGTTCACACACAAAGAAGCAGTTTGAATTGGATCTTTAGGCTCTTTGTTACCAGCAGCTTGTCACAAAAACGCATAATTTTTTCCCATTTCTTTAGCTGATGTGTAAAAAATATAACACAGTTTGACAGACAGGAAACAGGATTCCTGAGGATTCCCAAGGACCTGCTGGCTGAAACCCGTGCAGATTTCAGCTAGTGTGGAGTGAGTCCTTAAAACATTTGAGGAAACTGGACAAGTGGAGGACAGAAGAAGAAGAGTTGGGCCTTGAAAACCATCTCCAGCAGAGGAAGAGCATTTCAAAGTGAGGTCCTTCAGAAAGAGGAGCAGATCCAGCAGAGAGCTGAACAGGAGCTGAGAGTCATCTGGACCTCCAGTTGATTGTCTGCTATTGGCCCAAGCCTCATCAGAAATGCTCTGCATGGAAACGGGGCTGTCAAGATAATGGGGTCAAGGTTAGTTTTTGAGTTTTTGAGCTGGATGATCAGGAATCTACACCAATATTTTGCTTGGATATTCATATGTGAGTCCTGATGCTGATTCAGCAGCGTAAATACTAAGATCTCCTCTCATTACAGGATAGTCCTAAAGGGGTTCATCATTAGCCACCTTACCACATATAACAAGATAAGTCCCTTTATTCACACCTATCCTAATGTTTACCTCATGTCTGCCTTCCAGGAAGTCTCCACTGGATTATTCAGGGCCTAGCTAAGCACTGCCTACCAACTCTCACCACCAACATTTACTGCCACCATCAGGAACCCATTCAGAACAACTACGCTACAGGGAAAATAGTTCCAGCCTTCTCACAACCCCTGACTGGTCAGAGCTGGAAACTCTCATTATCATGGAATCCAGAGAAGTGTTGGTGACCGACACCTTCTCTGTGAAGACACCAATCACCCATTTTTATTTACCTGTGTTTCTCTTTGGATCCGGCCTGAATACCAAACACAAGAAGCCATTGTTCAGGAGGGACCTCAGCGTTACTGAAGCAGTTCCACATCATTTAAACAAAGAAAGAGTAAAAGAAAGCCAAAAGACAAAGAAGACTTGCAGTGCCCTTCAAGAAAGCCTGGAAATATCTTTTTGAAGACTACTTTAAGAAATGAATTCCTTCCTTTTAGTTTTATCCACATGGGACCAAATCACAAAAAATATTATCTCAATGAACTTGGGTCAAATCTTATCATTGAATATCCATACTGTAGTAAATGTATTTTATATTGTGTTTCCATTTATATTTGCTAAAGTTTCCGACAGGCCCTGCTACGTCCCTGTTTCTTAAGAACATGTGAAACCCAGGGGGCTGAAGAAATATGCCCCGCTCTTCAGAATTCACTGACCTTTTTTTTAATCCTAGACATCCTCTCTTCGGTCGTAACATCCCACTGTCCAGTGGCTCTGGATTTGTGATGACAGACAGTGGACTGATTCTCACCAATGCCCACGTGGTCTCCAGCACCACGTCTGTGTCCGGTCAACAGTACCTAAAGGTACGCAGCCTCCTTCATACAGTAGATATTTTATAAGTACATTTTTTATTAATGGCCTTTTTAAAATATGTTGAGCAGCAACCACTGCCTACTTTTCTGAGTCCCATTAAAGAACTGGTGCCATGCTTTTATAAGTTTTCTGCCATCTGTAGTTATAAATCAATGTGTAACTTTAAAATTCACCACAGCCAATAGAACGAGGAATGTGCATGTTTGTCTATTTTTATGGAAAAGTGCGTAACGCTCTCACGCCCTCCCTTACAAGAATATTTTTCTACTTTTTTTACTGACACATCGGTGTAGGATTTCCTTTTTTGGTCAAATTCCTCTAGTGGGAGCTACAGCATGCACATTATTGACAACAAGAATTTAAAAAGGAAAACTTACTCTCACATGGCGCAAGCCTGAAACTTAAACTGGTTAAAACCCCTGTGTTGTGATGGTATTTGGCATATGAGTGAATTTTAATACATAATTTACTAACAAACAAGTAGGTTACAGAAATAAAGATATGTGATATGTGTTTGCTGAATAGGTGCGTAACATAATGTTGCACAGTTGCAGGCAACGGTCACATTTTTATACATATTATTTGTGATGTTTCTCATTTTCCCGAACTCATTTTCTCTTTAGTTTTCTTGCATTTATGCTTGCTGATGTTTGGAGTACAGTCACTGTCATCTCCTTCCCTACATACTCAAGAAGCCTCCAGGAATTCAACCAGTAAAAGACACTTTAACCAGATCTTGTCTGTTCAGACAGGATAACCCAAAACATGAAGTGCTCAGAGCCAATCCAGAGATATCTTAGATTAGCAGTGTACTGACTGTAAATGATCATCCCAAATCCACCCAAAGTCATGGATGAATTTGAACTTCCTGAAAATCAATGAAAACAAGACAGAATTTGTATACTTTGCTGAATACGGGCAGCTTTGTAATATTCACGATACAGATGGTTATTCATTCAAAAGGTCACAACCATGCAGGTAGCTAACTAAAGATAGTTAACAAAAGGAAATCTAAAAGACTCACATCAGATTGTTCTCTGGCCTTTTCCAACAACTTTTCAGTTCTCAATTAAAAGTCCAAAATAACATCTCACTGTTTCACACTCATACACGTTTGAGATTCAAAAGCTTTTTATGTCTTATTTAGTCATAATTTAGTTGTATTTAAACACTGCTCTTAAAACCACTGTGTTGGTGAGACAAATGAAAATGTACTGCTGAACATTGGTTCACACAAAACATCATGCCAATTCTTGTCTAAGTTCAAATGTCCTGAATAACATAGTGTATATCTTTAAAAATACCCAGCTCCAGTTTTTGTTTACCACAGCTATTACTGATAGTTTATGTGTCAAAACTACTTAAAATGAGATATACCTGATACTGCTGTGTGAAAAAAACTATTTTTTACTTCAAAGTGGTTTTAAAATGTAATGAATCTGTTCTCTCCTGTAGGTGCAGATGCAAAACGGTGATGTTTATGAAGCCAGCATCAAAGACATTGACAAGAAATCAGACATTGCCACAATAAAGATTAATCCACAGGTGAGTCAATGTCTCTAAAACCGAAAAAACATTTTCTGAAGCCAGAGGCCTGGGAGTCAGAGGTTTCAATCTTAGCTAGATTTCTGATACTGTTCCCTGAATTGATCCACTTAACAATTTGGGCTCACAGCCCCAAGTGCTCCAGTCATTTCTGGAATAATGTCTGGCTTCAATTCCCATTCATTTTTTGTTGGTATTTCTAACATCAATTCAATTTATTTATTCATAAAGCATCTTTCATACAAGTAACCCAAAGTGCTTTACATAAAACACATTAAAGACAAAGGTTTTCTCACACTCTAGTAACTGGCCTAAGAAAACAACCTCATATCAATAAGTAAAATAATGATAATAGACATATTATTCCAATGGAATAAAAATTCCAATGAAAAGGCGAGGTTAAAAAGTTTTTAGCCTCTGTAAAAACACCAGCAGTCTCTGCAGGCCTGAGGTTCTGGCAGACTGTTCCACACATGAGGAACACACCAGTGGAACAAGCTCAAAAGACCAGTACCAGAGGACTTCAGGGTCCACGAGGGTTCATAATTTAAAAGCAAGTCAGATCAATAAGAAGGCCAACGATCATTAAGACATTTATAAGTTCAGACCAAAGTCTTCAGCTGGGTTCTCTCTGGGGTGACTGAATGTTTTCCACAGACTTATTCCTCCCCTCCAAAGACATTCATTTTCTTTGATTCATTTTTAGAACTTTTAATTCTGTGTAAGTAGATTAGATCTATGTAGATGCTGGTTTAGGTGTGAGTGAATTCAGTGCACAGCGAGGTGCTTCAACTCAGGGCAGTTCACTATTTGGTGTCAGTGGACATCTATGGTCGATACTTTTATTCTACTTCTAAATGACATTGATAAAAATCCGTTTTTGGAAATTCTGCTGTCCAGATGCTCACTAGACAGACATAATGGCATCGCAATTATTAAAAAAAAAGAATATGTGAAGGCATAAATGGGCAGAACACTGAGTACAAACGGTAAAGTGTTAAGGCATAGGTCTTAGAAATAGTATTGTAGTGTAATCCAAGTGATGAGGTGAGACTTTTATTGCAAAATGGACATAATAAAAAAGAAAATACCTTGGAAAATATCTTCATTTATTACCCAAGAAGTATATAGTTTTCCATCAATTAGAAAAATGATCATTCACTGAATACAAATGTATTCACTTTAAGGTTTCCGCTGGTGGGTTGTGTCTTGTGATGGTTCCATGTGTACGGTACCCACAGTATGTGTGTGCTTTGCTTTTCCCAGACCAAGCTGCCGGTATTGTCTCTGGGCCACAGCGCAGACCTGCGGCCGGGGGAGTTTGTGGTGGCCATTGGGAGTCCCTTTGCTCTCCAGAACACGGTCACCACCGGCATCATCAGCACCGCGCAGAGAGACGGCAAAGAGCTGGGCCTCCTCGACTCAGACATGGACTACATCCAGACAGACGCCATTATCAACGTGAGAACTAACCAGTAATGATACAAAACATGTTTAATGTAGCACATTGCAGTCAGTCAGTCTTTTTATTTGATCTTTACACAGTACATTTGTAACATAACTGCTGTTTTTGTCTATATTAAATCATGACAGTATGGAAATTCCGGAGGGCCTCTAGTCAATTTGGTAAGCTTTTTCTTCCTGTTTTTCTAATGGCTCTATTTTAAAATTGAGATTTTGTTATCTGCTGGTTTTGAAATAGTTGGGACATTTTACATATCATTGGTGACAGTGGCCCTAAAATGTTTAGTTTACAATCACTGTGACTCTCCTTGAGGAACGATTTGGCCTCACATGCACATCAGTGAACTATGATGGAGGCAAACCTTATCATTGCTCTTATTGGTGTCAAATCACTTTGCACTTTAAATGCTTGTACAAACAAGCATTTAAATCAAAAGCAAATAATATTAATAATAGTTAGGAACTACTTTCCTCTTTTGTGCTATCATCGGTGTACTACTGTCTTTTTCATACACTTCCATCCTTTTTCTATGCTTAAATACTTCACAGATGTGAACTAAATAAGTTGTAAATGAACAGGGAAAGTGTCCCATCGCGGTACCCATCTCCTTCCAAGGAGAGTTAGTGAGAAGCAGCCTCAGTCTGGAACCGGGTAGACAGGAATGGTGTTTTTTATGTGTCCGTGCTGTGTTTTAGGATGGGGAGGTGATCGGTATCAACACCCTAAAAGTGGCAGCAGGGATCTCATTCGCCATTCCCTCAGACAGGATCACTCTCTTTCTCCAGGATTCACTAGACAAGCACAGCAAAGGTGAGTCAGACCCTGATACGACCAGCTCAGGACCTAAAAACGTCATGAGTCAGAAGCTTTACTTTACTTTACTTTACTATCTGGTGTTTCTTTCAGATCTGAGGTCAATAAAGAAGCGCTTCATTGGAATTAAGATGCTGAGCATTACACCCACGTAAGAACAAGTGGTAAAACTCATGTAAATCTGTTTTCTGATTGATAAAGATCAAAAGAAAGTGGAAGACAATTATGACATTTCAGTAACTTTAAAAGTCAGAAGACATTTTTATGTACTCGACATGCATCTTGTGTTCTCCTTGTAGCAGCTAGGAAGTCTGAGTGTATTTCCTCTTAGGATCTGATGGAGTTTAGGAGCTGACACAGGGGATTTTTATTCTCAATGATGTCTCCTGAGTTGAACTTTGCCAAAACATCCTTATCTAGGAGGCTTGGAGGGCCTGTTAAATCGAGGCAGATGGGAGGGTGCCGGCCATACATGCTAACAGTCTCTGTGGCTTCCTTGAAAATGTGTAGAAAAGTCCTTGGTGGCTCCCTTCTTTTAGTCGAAAAAGGGTCTCCCTGTGGGACCTGACAGGATCTGTCATGTACCATACATGAAAAGACAAAAACAAAAGTAATGCCTGACTTGGAAGGCAGCGCAACATGCCGTTATGACCACATGCACATATTATAATTTAGTGCGAGTCATATTCTGAAACTGGATATAAAATGTTTGTTTTTTTTCAAATCAAACCTACATTTAAAAAAAAGATTTGCATGTGATGCCATCAGATTTGTGACTGTGCTCAATGCACCTATTTTTTTTATTTTATTTATTTATCTATTTAATCAGGACAGTGCACATTAATAAACAATCATACAAATTGTAAATGAGCCAGATTCTAGCATAGTTGCTAGTTTACATCTGTGGTCCTGAGGCAGGAAGACCAAACAACACAAAATCACACAATACAAAATCAGTCCAAACACACGTTCAGACAATGACATTACAAAATTAAAATTAATTCAATTAAATTCAATTTCATTTATATAGTGCCACATCACAACAACAGTTGTTTATCTCACAGCTTTCCAAACAGAGCAGGTCAGACCTACTCTGAAGTTAATTACAGAAACCCAACAATTCCCACCATGAGCAAGCACTAGGCGACACAGGCAAGGAAAAACTTCCTTTAACAGGCAGAAACCTGGAGCAGAACCATGGCTCAGGGTGGGCGGCCATCTGCCTGCTTACACTGTGGGACAAAAAAGGGACAAATGCTGTAATTTGTCAAGATAACTATACAACCCAGTGTTAAAAAAGGGGGATGTGTTTTAGAATGGAAGGAAAAACTTGTATTGGTGTTTTTGGTCTGCCGTGTGGATGAGGGTTTAACATTACGCAGTTTTTACTTTAGTGTAACTTTATCAGGTGAATGAATCTGAGTGTGTGTGTGTGTGTGTTTGTGTGTGTTCTAGGTTAATCGAGGAGCTGAAACAACAAAATCCCGACTTCCCAAACGTAACCAGTGGGATTTACGTCCACGAGGTCGTTCCTCACTCTCCTGCAGAAAAGTAGGGTTTTTCCTTCAACACAGTTTACCCTTTGTCTATTTAAAAATGAAAATGCATGCTGAATATGTGCCAACTCTCATGATGCGTCTGTGTTCAGGGGTGGGATCAGACACGGGGACATCATAGTGAAACTGAACGGCAGACCCCTGCTGAATACCACTGACCTGCAGGGGGCGCTCCAGGAAGAGGCCACCCTGCTGCTGGAGAT
Source organism: Menidia menidia (assembly GCA_907169785.1). Taxonomy (NCBI): domain Eukaryota; kingdom Metazoa; phylum Chordata; class Actinopteri; order Atheriniformes; family Atherinopsidae; genus Menidia; species Menidia menidia. The sequence continues at coordinate 12,298,407 of CAJRST010014446.1, read as the reverse complement.
CAGGAGGGACAACGACGACCTGCTGTTTAACATCGAACCAGATATCATAATGCAGTAGACAACAGAGGGTCCAGTTTCATGCAGAGTTGGAGATGGCACGAAGTTGTCATCATAAGTGCACACGTCTTCTAACACTTACCTTCTATTTAAAAATGCATGGTGCAAGAATGTCAAGGATTTCCCAACTTTTTAAAACAGAAGGGGATGGAAATATGCACGCTTTGAAGAACTAAGTAAACCCAAACCACTTAAATGTAAATACTTGAATTTTTCAATAAAATTGTGTAATTATCTCAGAGACTCTGAAATATTTGAAACGGTCACCTGCACCTTTGGTACCTTTAAAAACTGGGGGTTAATTAGAGCAGATGAATGCCAAACTGATTGATTAGCATTTAAAAGAATAGATACAGTTTTAGAGAAACATGAAAACATGTACTCTCAATAGGACGTATTTTATTTTCCAGGTCAGATGGGCAGAGGTGGCTCTGAGCGGTCTGTATCAGACAGGTAAAGGCAAACCAAAGGCACCGGGTCGGACACACAGGGGCTAAAGAGATAAACAGAGCATTTCCCCAGTTGGCCAAACATTTAGAATGTCAACAGCACTTTCAGAAAAATCCACTGAGTGCAGTTACCACCTGTTCAACTGGGTTTGATTCAGTTTGCTGAAGTTTTCTACCTTTTAGTTTATGAAGCTTCTTGTTGCTTTTAAAATAGCATTTGTGTGTAATGCCAGTTCACAGTGAAAGGCCAAACACATTTTCCTTAATTGTCAGATAACCAAACATCTGAATCTCTCTCTGGGGGGTTATGTAATAATCAATATTTACCCTTAAAGGCAGAGTCAGTCTGGGAGATATTCTGTGGTCAGAAATGAACAGAGTGCAGGTTTCATCATCTCTGGAACCTCTACTGAAAGATGTTATCATAAATGGACCTATCCATACACAAGCACCTACTTTCAGTGGGATCTGCGTGTTTTTTGTAATCTGGATCATTATCTCTCTGTTGGGTCTTTCACCAGAATGAGCCTTGTCCTTGACATGCCTTCAGCAGTTAATGTTTTACCAGTAGCAGTAATGACCATCCAAAGTACATATGTAACATACAGAAAAAGAAGAACTCTAGCTTTCACAGGTATAGGGGATGTATCTCACTGCTGTCTTCTGACAGACACATCATACCTGCTGCCATTTTGTGGATGTGGAGAACATAAACTACATTTCTGTGGAGGACTGAATATACCGGAAAACCTTTTGACCATATTCTAAAAATAATTGTCATTTACTCTGCATTTAACACAAGTGTGGATACCTACATAAAAACAAGGTGTTCATTTTGGCTTCATTGTTGTAAGATTAAAAACACGGGGGATGAGAATTACACTTGAAATGACACACTGGTATTTACAATTTAGCAAAATTCCAGTTGAATATTAGAGCTGCTTACATTATTGGAATAGCATCTAAGAACAGATCTATGTTTAGAAGGCGTCCATCACAGAGTGTTGAAAGCAGACTTAAAGAATGAGTTCCATTATCATTTCCCTCACAGCCATATAGAAATAAAGGGGCAGCATAGAAGTTAACCATGGCTTTAACTGAATAAAGAGAATTGAGTGAATGCATAGACTGACTGACCACAGAACCACAGAATAACACGTACAATGACCAGAACTGAAACCCAAGAGTCTGTGTATAAAAAACAAAGAAAAGATCATATGAATATGAGAATTAAGACATACGAAAACATGCACATCTTCTGAACAGCTATAACAATAATCACAATATCAATCATAGAAATAGTGCATTTGATATTATCAATAACAGCATTCTGTTACAGAGACCAAAACATTGGATTAAAGGGCCTGTGTTGGGTCGGTTTAGTCATATAGATAAGGGATGTTAATCACAGTCTGCAAACACTCATATTTGCAGATGCAGATTTTTCACAGTTTTAAGTCCTTTTGCTCAGTTATTTTTATTTTACTTTTAAAGTGCTACCTTGGACAAAAAACGTCATTAGAAACATTTGAATTTACTCAGAAAATCACACTAGCCTCTCATACAACCTCTTAACAATTAAAGATTTTAAAACATTGTTTTTTAATTTCATACAAAGTATCAGAAAACTAAGTAGATAGAGATTTCTCGGATTACTTTCTTCTTTCCCTCTTTGTTAGACCAAAAAGAGCCACCATTTGTGTCTGATTTGAATTTGCTTTGCCCCATCTAGAAAGGCTTGGTGAGGGCCTGATTTATTTTAATTGTATATATAAATGCAGAGATTAATCATTGGGAGGTGTGTTCTCGGCCAATGATAGCTTCAACCTGGGATTTTCCATGGGTCTCAGAAATAACCTTAAGAAATGAAAAATTACACAAGGCGTCAATTCTTGTTTATAAAGGTCTTCTTTTCTTGCAACATACATGCTGGTAGGTTGCAAACTAAACCAGGAAAACTGGTTTAGGAAACTAAACCAGCTGTTCAGTCAGCTGGTGAGAGGCCACACCAACAAGGCCCTGACTTTTCAAAATAAACGACCACGAAACAACCAGTCAAACGATACACCGCAGTTTCATCTGAAAATTACGAGGACAGAACACCATTCATTCCCGTAAATCTGTCAGTTGGACCCACCTCTTCTTCTGCGGACGCCCAGAGCGTCTTCAACCTGCCAGAGCCTTATTCTGAAAGGGCGCAACCGGAAGCGTGGCTGCTTCTGCTGGGGAGGGAAGAACAACAGGAAGTACCTTGGCCCCACTCGGTCCAGAGTTCAGTTTGATAAGGGGGGAAGGAGCTGGTTCCATTCTGAGCAGCTGAACCGGACCGGACCGGACCGGGACCAGACTGGACCAGACTTTCACGGTACGGTTGTGAGCGGAGGGTTACCGGGACGCGGGGTGAGGTGGCGGGAAGGACGCGGAGGTGACCGGAACTCACTTTGTGTGGACTTCTCCGAACCAAGAAACAGTTCGGAACAGAACCGAGAGCCGGTTCGGTAAAGCTGGACCCGTATTCACACTAAGGCCGGTCCAGAACCGACTCTAGGAAGCTAAACCGCTGGAAGCAGGAGAGTAACGGAAACATCTGGATGTGCCTCTCCAGCTCTCACTGCTGCTTACAGGGAGACATTACGCTTTTTCCTCTCTGAAACATTCTGGAAGCAATTAAACAAATAAAGGTGACAGCTGAAGTCCTGGAAGAGTTTTTCTACATTGGAAAAGAAGAGGACTCTAAAGCAGTTGACCCTAAGCAACCACCCCTCCTTTTTTTGTTAAAAAATATATTTTTATTGAGCAACAGTAGATTAGATACATGTAAATATATACATAGTCTTAGAGTATTGCTTGTTTTTCTTACATTTGTATGTCAAACAAACACTTGACCCACCCAGGGACACTCGTCCAGAGCAAAGGTCATCACAAATAGTAAATAAATAGATAGCAAAATGAAGAAATACATGCATTAAAAAAAATCCAAAATCAGTAAATTGATAAATTGGTAATAATGAGGGTGAAATAAAACACTGTTGAATGAGATTAAGAAGGCCTGGCTTTGACTCGGTCTAAGTTCATCAGTTCTGGATTCCAGATAAAGAGGAATTAGTCCCTAGACGGTCCTAGAGTATGCCTAATCTTTTCCAGCTGCATACACTGTATCAGACCTCCCTGTTCTTGGTGGTTCTTTGGATGTCCAGCGTTGGGTTGTAGAGCGATGTAAAACCATCCAGTAGGTGGTCAGGGGGGGGCATGTGGGGCAGGGGGGTTATGACACCTGTCACAGTTTGCCATCCTCACTTTGGTTAATAATGACAGCGAAGGGGAACCTTAAACTCCTTTTTCTTTGCTCCCTCAGTCTGAACTAAGCACGATGGGGTTCGAAGTGGCTGACTTCCCCAATGGTCCTCTGGCTGAATACAGGAGGAAAGCCTCTTTCAACTGGAAGGACATGCTCCGTTTCATAGATGGAGATGAAATAACTCAGTTCAAGGTAATAACACATTTTCTGTAGTTTTTTAGTGGTTTAGAGGGAACATCTACACACTGCTTATTGGAGACTCAGTTTGATCAAAGGGAGTATCATCAACTATGCTCAGGAACTCCAACCTCTTCTTTTTTAGCCTGTTCCTCCCACTAACAGGTAGCCTCTGTGTTCCCTCTTCTGTCCTCTGAAATAAGAATTAGATTTCTGCTTCACATCCTGAACTATTTCCACCTCCTCTCCAGGATGAAAGGGGGGTTGGGCTTACTCCTGTTCCTCGTAAAACCACCTCCTCTGTCTTAAGATGGGCTGGTTGTATTCACAGTACGGCTCAGAGGGGGGGATCACTTCCCTGTTCTCTGCCTCTTTTCCATCACTGATACACTGCAGAGTAATCAGAGTTTTTCTGGAGATAAAGGACTGAGTTGTTCCTCCAGTCTGAGGTGTAAGAGCCAGTAACAGTGTCTCCTTTGAATCAGTCTGACCTTCTTTCATCCCTGACCACACATCCCCCTTGTTGTTCTGCTGGTGTTTGCATTTCAGCTTTTTTCTGTACATCTCCCTCCTTAGTTGTCTGTAATCAATATTACTTGGGAATTTCTCACATTCATAATTCCCTCAGACTTAACAATTCACTATACTGCCAATTTAATTCCTTTTGAGATGCATAAGTAGGTTACTATTAATGACTTTTTTTTTTCCTCTACTTCTTTTTGCGGCAGCATCATGTGTTCACGACGCTTCAGAATGACCCCTTGTTTGCCCGCCAGCCTGGAGAGGATGTCCCTATTGAGAAAAAGAGAGAACTGACCTTCCTCAGGTATTCATTTGTCCACTTATCTGCGTGCACTGATTCAAGCTGTACCCCAATTGTATATACGTAACTAGTCGCTGTGCAGAAGAAAACAATGAAACTGAAAATCTGCAGGGCCAAGCAGCTCTTTCGCTACAACTTCCTGACGTTGGAAGAGGCAATGGGCAATCCCTGGAAGGCTGCCATCCTAGATGACTGTCTCGGCATGTATGACTGGGCCCTGGTGGCCAAGTTCTTCCTCAACAAAGGGGTGAGTCTGTGTGTGCCGGTTCATGTCTTCAATTCACTACTGTTTGCATTTAGACCAACGTTTTCTGTCTACTCCATACTACTGCATTCGTGTTTGTCAAATCAGTCAGGACATCTACATCTGAGACAAGAAGAAAAGGAAAACCCATGTGGTTATGCTTTATGTAGCTTCTGAGAAACTCAGAAGGATTTTCTACAAGCATGACGTTCATGTGCACTTCAAACCTAAAAAAACCTCAGACAGAGACTGGTGATAAAAAATAAACGAATCATTTAAAAAAAGGTCTAACTGAGCAGCGTTTTATGCAGATCAGTGCAAATTGTCCGGACTTCTGTAAAGGAGATAGAGGAGAGAGCAAACGGCAGCTCCATAAGCGCATGCACAGCATAGAAGAGCCAGAAACACAGGAAAACAGTAATGAGAGCAGTGATGTTCACATTCTGGACAGAGAAGACAGGTGGTTTGAGTAGAGGAGGCCATCTGTGTTAAACAGAGTTTAAAACATGAGGGGGTCTCAGTTATCATCTCCCAGCTCTGTCCCCCCCCCTCAGGAGGTCCACAGCCATTCACACTTTGGACTCAGACAGTTAAACAATCTACAGGTGAGAATGGCTGTAATGGCACTCACCTTGACCGGGGGTCCAGACTGTATCAAGTCTTCCCTTTTATCAGCTAATACTTCAGAGCTGAAGAAGCCTTTAGGACCAGGTATAATGTTTTCCAGATCCAAGAAGTCCGGTTGCCTTTATTCAAGCTGTGGGAAACCTTACTGTTGTGCGGATATTTCCATAAAGAATCACTGTTTGTACCAGTCAACCATGTTAGTCTTTATTATTTTTCAGATGTTTGGAGCAACTATTGCCAGTTCAGGGTCAAGTAGGCACAGCAAATACGTTGAAAGCACAGAGGACATGACGGTAAGAGTAACACACCGGTAAAGCTGCCGATAGCCATGTCTTCCAGTACTTTTGGGATTTATTTGAAGTGGGAGGACACACCGTCTCACCACTAACCACTTCCATCAGGTTATAAATGGCCTAAAAGTCCCTTCTTATCTTCAGATATTTGGATGCTTTGCCCTTACTGAGCTGAGCCATGGCAGCAACACCAGAGCTATGAGAACCACAGCCACGTATGACCCCACCACTCAGGTCTGCTAACACCTTAAGTTTTTCCTTTTTTTCACATTTACTCAATTTAATTAAATACTTTGTGCTGTTTGCAATGTGTCTTTGCTGTAGGAGTTTGTGATCAACTCTCCAGATTTTGAGGCGGCCAAGTTCTGGGTGGGTAACCTGGGTAAGACTGCCACCCACGCGGTGGTGTTCGCTCAGCTCTATTCCCCTGAGCAGGTCTGCCACGGCCTGCATTCCTTCGTCGTCCCGGTAAGACCGAGCTGATAACACAACCCGCTGTTTGTTGCTAAGTTTCACAGTTGCACACCTGAAAAGACCAGTTTGAACCTCAGTCATTGGATGAAGTTCAGTTCTGTGACTGCCATAATCCAAAAAAGAAATACAAACATATCTTAATAAATCAACTATTTGATAGGATGAAAAATTAGATATGAAGTTGGTTTTATGTCATAGTGTTTGTCTTACATTTTGAGTTACTGTCACCCATGAGACATTGTCAGTGTATAGAGTTACAGCCTAGTGTTGTGCAGTCCACAAGAGCTACAACACTTTGAGCAGACCAGTTAGCTACTCAAAAAACACAAGCTATACGGGTCCAATGAGGTCTCAAGCTGTGTTGTAGCTTTGGCACTGTTTCTTTTTTGCCACTTCTGGTTAGTCTTTAGAAATAGTATTTCTGCTGCATGATTACTGACCAGCAGATGAAAGGTTTAGTTCATTACATTCTCTGAAAAAACAAAATGTATTGGGTAACAACAATGGAAATTCTACAGAAATAAGAAAAATCCAAATGAAGAACAACAAACAAAAAATTCTTTTGAATTCTTTGAGAATAATTTGACATTATTGCATACATTAATCTTCAACATATTCATATAAATTTATTTCTTTAACCTTGGATACATTTTTGTACTTATTCAACTTGCAGTTTCAGTCCTCCATAGAGTTGTTTCTTTGTGGAATGAGGAATGAACATGAAGGTAGATACATATCAAAATGCCAAAGTAAGGAATAAGAGAATTTTCTGTAACACCACATGAGAAGCTGTACCACCAAAATGAGAGAAGCTAGACAACACCACTGTATTGATATCAACTGAGCTGGGCTCCAATAGAACTTGTTTGCTTACTTTAAAGACAAAATACTTTTAAAAAAAAATCCAACTTCCATCCTCTCAGTGTGGAGCAGAGAGGACCGAATTGTGCTTTGTTTTCATATAATTTACTCAAATGTTTTTTTAATTATTTTTTTTAAAGATGTGAGTTTGATCAGTGAGATATCAGACTTCCTGTTTAGAGAAAACTTTGAGATAACTTTGTGCTGCAGGTGAGAGATCCCAAAACACTGCTGGCTCTGCCTGGGGTGCTGGTTGGAGACATGGGAATGAAGCTGGGCCAGAATGGACTGGATAATGGGTAGGTACCCACTAGATCAGTGGATGTGTTCATTCTTTTGCCACAGAGCAAAATTCATAATACTAATTTTCATGAACTAACTGAGAGTTTAAGATGGTGGTGCAAAACCATGGTATACTTAAAGTACTGAGAAAGCTGGAAAATGAGACTTACTCTTTTTTTTTTAAATACCAAACATACAGATAATCAAACTAGAATATGGTACCTCTGAGCTTCAGTAAAGTTACTAAAAATGTAATAACTAGCAGAAAAAAATCCTCATGAACTATATTAAATTGGGTTGAAGTCAAAAACTCTGGAGTGGAAAGACAAACTAAACTAACATTTCTGAATAGGGAAAAAGTGGACCCTCAAATACAAAACATTTGCTGAAGGAAATGACTACAAACCATCATAGAAAGCTGGAGTTTTCAGAACACATGGCCTGTATCACACTGAATAAATGAAATATTCTACAAGTCTGCAAAATTCACTTTCTTTTCGCACTTGTTCAACATTTGTAGCTCCACTCACAGCCAAATCAATGTTGCCAAAGTTAAAGTCCCTCTCACCAGCTCAGGGTTTCTGTAGGATTTGGAACAGTGGAACAGAGCAGGCTAATGTTTCCATCCACTTCCATTCATCACTCTAATGAACAGCTCACTAAAACGAGTGCTTCCTTTATAATCCAAACAGTAGGTCAGTTGTTTGTGGGAGACAAAGTCCTGTAATGGTAGACCGATCAGACTAAACTAAAAGTGTGAAACTAAGTGTAGCGTAAAAGTTCTCAGTCCGGGAACACCACCACACCGATGCAGGTTTTTTGTTGTTTTTGTGATTCATAAATTATGTCCATGTTATGTTTAAGATTATACTTCTTAATGTCTTCTTTTTTTCCCGAACAGATTTGCATTATTCCACAATGTGAGAATCCCACGGGAGAACCTGCTGAATCGGACGGGGGACATTACTCCTGATGGCCGCTACGTGACACCATTTAAGGTTTGTTCTCATTTCCAAAGAAAGCCAAATTCTTCAAAAAAGGTTTTATATTTTAAAAGCAAAGACTGACTGACACGTGACTGCAATATGCTGTGACAAATCATACATGTTCAAGAACTTTAACTGATCGTTAGTAGATTAGATTAGATTAAGTTTTAGTGTCATTGTGAGGAGTACAGGTACAGAACCAGTGAGATAGGATAGAAGAATTATTTCCATACACATTGGACTTTAGGGCACATGGCGGGCGCGGTCCTATTAGGTGTCAGAGGCCCCTCTGGGGGGGGGGGGCTCTGCATGCTGAGTCTTGGGTTGCACACCTGCCTCATGGATAAGGATTTCAATTAAAATCCCTCCTGTGTTTTTATTTTATTGTGGACGTACTGCTATTCCAAACGTCCAAGGTCTACTTTAAAGAATTGATTTTGAAGCACTTCACTCATTTTGAATTAGGCTGAAAAAAATTGGATCCAACTTCATTTTCTCCACCGATTATGATCTCTGTTCTCCTCACTCTGTAGATAATTCAGAAGCCATATGTTCCATTTAACCTGAGTAGTGTTGTGATTGGATGGTACCATTGCAGAGTTAAAGAAATCTATTTTTAAATTGGCTGTAATGTTGCAGTCAGTCTATTAGCTGCAACATTACATTTAAATCTCCCATCATGTGCAGTGGACCAGAGCCATTCTGAAGAATACGAGCACATCTCTCCATGCACATACATCTCCAAGGGAAAATTGAACACCGTTACCTGATCTATTGACTGAAACGTACTCCCCCTCAGTGTCTGTGCATACTGATATTTGTGTAAAATGAATGTGTCTGTTTATAGAGACAACCCGATCGGTGTGAACAGTAGTATACTTTGTTCTCCTCCTCTGATAAACGCATTTCTTGTGGAAATGCCATCTGGCAGTGGGCCTGTTCCAGTTGGTGTAGAATTTTCTTTCTTTCAACAGGATCATTTTTACATTGTAGCTTGTGATCTTTTGCTTATCCATTACAACAGACAATGTATGTCTATATTCCTTAATAATGGAGAAAGAAAGCCAATGGGAAGCACATAGGTCACATGTATAAACTAGGTGGTTTATGAAGAATGAACTATGATAATAAACAACAGGGGGTAGAATACACAAACATACAAGTACTATACCGTTAGCAAGGACCATAATGATCAAGCCAAGGACAAAGATGGCATGTTTGAGAGAGACAAAAATCTGTTGTTCAGAAGTCATTTATATTTGTTGTTTAAGAACACTTTTTTTTTTAAACGTCTGCTCTTTGATTTTTTTTCCAGTAATGCTTTCTGTCTTCTGCTTCCAATCTCTCCCGCAGGATCCCAAAAAGCGTTTTGGGGCCTCTCTAGGTGCCCTTTCAGGAGGCAGAGTATACATCACCAGGATGGCTCTGATAAACCTTAAGCTGGCTCTGATCGTGGCCATACGCTTCTCTGCCAGCAGAAGACAGTTTGGACCCAATGACAAAGAAGAGATTCCAGTCATTGAGTATCAGTTACAGGTAGGACTGGAATAGAAAAGAAACATGTAGACGGAAAGATGATAAGATGCTACATGGAAGAAATGGTTTGATTTTGCCTTCAGCTGGTGCAATGGTGACAAATGAATGAACACACTCTTTCAAACTGAAAGTCTAATTGTGAACATAAAAAAAGATTATCTTGGGCCTGATGTCTTAACAATGTTTATGCAGAAAAGTGTATATTGCACACGCCCTTTGGGCTTTACTAAAACAACTGCATGGATTTGTGTGCACCACCATGCACTTACATTTGACTACACAAAATCAACTTTAACGCAACAAAATTCCCTAAATTAGAATGAGTTAGAGTCTGAGTTTTGGGCCAAAACAGGATTAACATTTATTAGTGACTCTAATGGGGTCAGTGTGGTTAAGACAAAACTGAATTGAACAATTTTTTTTCTCAATAAAAGCTCTAACATGATCAAGCTTGAAATACTGGATTTCAAAGTTGATGAAAGTTACATGAGAGGAAATGGAATGTAAAGAGAAATCTGCTACCTTTACAAAAAGCGTGTAGTCGTTACTCTCAAAAACTCTGCCTTTTCCAGATTTGATTATTTCCTCATAAAGAAAGATGATTGCAATCAAATCCAAGAAAGCCATGTGGGACTGGCTGATGTGTGCCATTTATTTGAAAATGAGTGTAAATTGCATGCCCGACCAGCTCATACTGTATCGTTTGGAATGTGGCTTCTTCTAGCAATGGCGTCTGATCCCATACCTGGCAGCTGCATATGCCCTCGAGCACTTCACCAAATCCATCTTCATGAACTTTATTGAGTTCCAGATCGGACAGATGATGAAGAACAACAGTGACAGACAAGTGAGTAAACATGAGACGCGTGTTCACCAGTCCTATTCTGCACAAACTGGTGTTTCCCTCCTCCTCCCTTCATAGGCAGAGATGGGCCGGGAGATCCATGCCATTGGCTGCTCCAGCAAACCACTGGGCTCTTGGACCGCTCAGAGGGGGATCCAGGAGTGCAGGGAGGCGTGTGGTGGACACGGATACTTAGCCAGTCAGTCCCAGACATGGACGC
>CAJRST010014446.1:12264410-12276132 GCA_907169785.1 Menidia menidia | reverse complement strand
AATACACAGATAGTGATTCTGGTCCTGTTTCAGTCCTGACTGCTGGACTTTCTGGAGTGGTCCTTAACGGGTTAGGTCCTGCTTAGAAACCAGGACTTGTTTTTTCACAGCATCTGTGAATCTGGGCCAGTGGAACAGTACGCCTCCTATAGATACGCTTGTGTGATGGGTTTCTGTTGCACACAGTCAGTAAGAATGCTGACTGAATATAATGGTCTTTTCTATAAGCAGCAACGTTTGGTAATTGAAGACTTTTGTCCCTTGAGAGGAGAGGGGGGATACCAATGAAACAAACATGATTCACAAAAAGAAATGACTCTGAGTAGAAGTTAAATATTTCAAACAGATAGGTTTAGCATGGCCACATGGACTGGCTTTGGATCCGTGGTCAGCTGAGTGACCCCTGTTGGACGTCACTCTGAAAACTCCTGCTCCGGTTGGCTGTGGGCACGGCTCTGGACAGAGAACACAGGGGTAGGGACCTGCCTCCCGGTTGGTTCAGCTCCATGTTTGAGTCAGTCTTCCTCACAGGTGTCCTTCCCCAATTAGCTCATTTGGTTTTGTGCGGTTGTTGCTTTATTGTGTGTGTTGGGGCTCTCATTATGTGTGTGTGTGTGTGTGTGTAGATAAGTCAGCTTGTCTCCAGGTAATGGGATGGTGTGGACTGGATTTGGTGAAAGCGTTTGATAAAATGAGAGTGAAAATAGTAGTTATGACATTTTTATTACACTTTTATAAGATGTACCATTTTTCACCTCAGGATAAAAACTGTATCTTAAATATTAAGTGGCCATGAATTAAAACCAATCCAATATTGAGTCGGGCCATGTATTTCAGAAGCTCTCCTGCCATGCTCTGACCACTCTCCTAGCCCAGACTTCCCGTCCCATTACCTGACTTTACCTGCTTTAGCAGGTGTCAGCCTCCATTGTAATCTGCATTAATTTAGCTAATTCATCACCATTCTGCAGCTGGGACTCACAGGTCCAGAGGAGACGTACCCTTAGACACAAGGCTGTTTTTCACCATCATTTGTTTGGATTTGTTTGGACTGATATTCCCATCGAATGATCCTGTTTAGATAAAAATTAGAAAAAAATATATGTAGAATCCTATTTCAATTCTTATATTCGGTCATATTTCGCCATGTTCCCCATTCTCACTTACAGACTCAAGGGTCACTAAGATGAGTTACATGTTGGTGTGTAACAATGCCATGTACCAGACTTTTGCTCAGATTCTCAGTCATCCAGTAAACCTCCTGTTGAGCCTGAGTTAAAGCAGACGGTCTTCTCTCCAACGCTGCTGCAGAGAGCTGCTCAGGGCTGGTATCAACAGACAAACCCAGTCCGTTTTCAGAAAGTACTGAGCTAGATCTTTCTTCTGTGATCACCAGTGTCTGGACCTCACCGCCTTACCTGCATATTTGGGGTCAGATGGACTTTTCTGTCTTTTCTCCATTGAATTTGGTTTCTTGTTTGTGTTTTCGTTTGTTCATTTCTTCGTGTTCTCAGACTCATTCGTGCGTTCTGTTCCTCGTTCTGCTGTGGTTCATTTCCAGTGTCCTCGCCCCCGTCCTCAGTCTGCTGTTGGGGCTCCTCTTTTCTTTTTTCTTTTTTTTTTTTTACCTTGTCCTGTTCAGCATTATGGCAGCAGAACTAAAATCTGAGTATCTTTCTATGCTGAACAAAATAGCTTTTCCAAGGGAGGCTTTGTTAGTGGTAACCCCCCTTGATTACCCAATACTTCTTTATTTATTCATATTTGTTACCAAACTTCCGTGTCCAATAATGCCGAACCTGACAGACGGAAGAAAGCAGAGCAGTGGAAATGAGAGAGATCCTTTAGACGGAAAGAGGGAGGGAAAAAAAACTAAACAAGGGCTCCTCATTAACTCCAGTCACCTCTCACCATCATTCCACTCATCACTCTTCCTCTCTTACTCTTTCCACTCTTTCTCCTGGACTCCCCTCATCCGTGTCCACCCTTCAGGTTTCCTTTGGTCTTTGCCTTTCCTCTGTAGTGTTAGAATTTAGATTTTGTTTCTCCAGTTAAGTTTAACGTTCACTATCCAGCTCTGCCGCGTTACTCGTCTCTTTTTTGTTCTTTTACATTTAAAACGTGGTCATCTCTGGCCTGCTCCCTGTCTCTGGACAGCCACCCTGCATTTGAGTCTGTTTGTGTTGTGGCTCTTTGGAGCAGTGAAGTGGATCATCATGCTGAAAGCTATTTTAACTTTAACATTAACACCACAGTGGGCTTATTGTATATCATCTGCCTCTTTGAGTTTTATCTGAATCATATTTTTAATATGAAAAACACTATTCCATAACAACATTTTCTCACAACCTTTTTTCACTGAACCTTTTTTCTTTGTCTACTTTTCGATAACCATACAAGTGACATCAAGGCATTTTGTTTTAATTAAATGATACAAACCCATCAAATGTAGTTCTGTTCCAGGTTTTAATAGAACATTATTGGGAAAAAACAGAGGGAGAAAATAGCTTTTGTAGATCCTGTGGATCTAAATGGAACAAGGCAGACTTGGACTGTCAGGGAATTCTGGGGGAAACCTGGCGTGGGATGGAGGGATGGAGTTCTAAAGGAGGACAGGAATCTGTAGCGTACTGCTGGAGGCTTCAGTGAGGCATTAAACATCTCACATTACATGTACTAACTCTAACATTTTCTTACAAGGCTGAACACTGGTCACAAAGTTGATATTAGGAAAAGAAAAGCGTACTATTTTTTGATGATGAATATCTACTTATCTAAACTAAATGAAAGAGTTTGGGATTGTGTTTTAGTGCGTTGTCCCTGCTTAGTAGGGTAAAAGGAGCTTGCTCTAAGTCTACTATTTGCATTTGAAAGCCGCTGCTTTGAGTCCAAAACATCCAACTAAAAGATGTGGGCCATCCTTTGGCAGGAAGGACTCGGTGGTGAGATTAGAAACAGGAGAGTGTGGATGTCGGCTGTCATCAGGGTTCTTTCAGCGATGAAGAAAAAACCCTTCACAACATTTTCCAGGGGGTGGGCACATCTTTATCCACAAGTGGTACAAAGAGAAGACATTGCATGGGAGTTTGTTACAAGGTGCATGTAACTCAGAAGACTAAAGAATAGAAACGTGGAGATAAAAGCTGTTTTACAATGAATATGAAAAGAAGACATGCTCTAGGGATGACACGGTCCCTGACCCCCCCTCAATCCGAGCACCATTCTGAACCATGTATATAAAACAAGAAACAGAAACACAAGACCCATTCTGGAACAGTCTTCTTTGGACTATGCAACAAAGAATTTAGGGATGAAGCTATGCAAAAGGCTTGGAATGTCTCATGATCCAGACATACATCACGGTCTGTAAAGGATAAAGGACAACAGGAGGACATGCACATCTATAAAGACAGAAGCAGACACAGCTAGACAGAGACACTTCCTAAGTCTACTGGGATGTTCAGTCTGCTCGACCAGATTAATGGAACTACGTTTCAGCTAAATAATCACACATAACACTTCCAGTTTTTAAAAAACAGGGTCGAACTGAATCAAATATAATACCATTTGGGAATTACATAAAATAAATATCAGCCTTTGAGGATTCTATCTTTTAAAAAGATGTACAGATAGCTCCTGAGCTATATCTTATGTTTAAAATTAATACCTTGAAATTAAAGCTTAAAGCTTGAAGCCGGCACCTTAACCCCATAACTATCAAAAAAGTCTTGCTCAGTTATGTTCTTTTGCTAATGCAATGCAAAGGTTTGCTAAAAGTTTATAAGTATTAGCACTTGGTTTTATATTATGCAAGGAATTTACAGGACTGGGACTAGATTTTACTTACAGCTAAGGAAGTTCAATTTATTGCTGCTTTTCAGAGAACATAATAAATTGGAAACATATATGCAGTAAATTGTACAGCTGCCTATCCTATAATGAAAATAAAGACAATGCTCTGGCTCAATGAAATAAAAAGGATCCAATACTTATGCCTGAGCTTATTATTTTACCGGGTCTGCAGATACATGTGGTAAAAAAAAAGAATGGATAAAGGTATTTTGAGGCTCTTGTGGTCTTTATTTTGCAAGTTGCTTGACAGCAAAGAGGGAAGAGAAGGGGGGATGAACCTAAATCTTGGCCAGCTGAATTTAGAACCTTCAGCCTCTGTACATGGGATGAATTTTCAACCAGTTTAGTTCCCCAGCTCCTCAAACTTGTTAATTCTATTAAGAGTAGTAAGAGAGGCATCGTTCCACCATAGGGTAGTGATGTTGGAATTCAATCCTGAACTTTTCCTTCTCCTCAAATGTAGGTGCAACCTGCCTATAGTTTTAATAAAGTGCCTTCAGAGTTGTGCAGATTTAGTAAACCAACTCAGCCTTTGTACATATTTAGAGATTCAGTATTTACAGAAAGAAAAAATTCAAAAGTTTGAAATTTTGCAAAGGTACAAACTTGTGTATTTTATGTCTGTGTGAGTGAGTGTGTGTGTTGTTTTTGTGAAAGATTAGCTTTTGCATGTAGTTTGCACTCATTTTCGATGACATCACTGTTACAGTTGTTCACACCTCCCTTTACATCTTCCCAGTCAAAAGGGAATCGGGATAGGATAGCTATCACAGACACATCTGTAATACTTTTAAATCTTGTTCATTTAGAGGTGATAAAGAAACGCTTTGAGGCCGTTTGTTGTGTTTTTGAAGTATGTTGCATTCTTGCCCTCTCCCAGGATCAAGAATGGCATTTTGGATGAATGTCAATTCTTCTGAATGGAACTGGAGTCTTCTGAATTCACATGCAGGGACAGTCATGCAGAGTTCAGCCTAAGGAAACGCTGTCACACGTACTTACAATATTAACGAGCTGGAAAAGCTTTTGACAGCATTTGCTTCATGGTCCATTTACAGGTTCACATTACATCTGAGAGGGAAGAATTTGCCACAGACCAACTGTAGGTCATTACATGATGTGTCAATGATTTAGTTTCCACTACGAATGAGACTGCTTTTTTAAAATCTACTGCATCATTAAAAGGTTTCAGCTTTGTAGTTATATTTCGTTTGCTAGGTTTCTTTTTGAGGAGAAATCGTTAACCCTTGTCATTATCTATGTCTGGCTCCTTCGTCCTCTCCTCTTCCTCTGGAGCTAGACCACGTCGGACTCCACCACGCATTGCTCCGTGTACTCCTTCACCAGCTCCACATGCAGAGTGCTCTGGCAGAAGTCGGCCATGTTCTCCCAGAGCGCCGGCTCCAGGAAGAGCTGGCACATGACGTGACCCTTCAGCGCGGCCGTGTGGCGCTGCAGGTGGCACAGGAACTGCTGGAGGACCAGGCTCAGGTCCTTACCGAACATGTCGATGTTCAGGTAATACCTGGGGAAAAAGAGACAAAACAGTGGGCTGAGCAAAGAACACGTCATTTTAGAATAAAGACAAATATCAAAGCTGGGTCGGTGAGCAGTGTTGGGGAGTAACGGATTACATGTAACGACAAAAAAAGAGTAACTGTAATTCGTTACAGTTACAATGAGAAAATATGTAATTCAGTTACAGTTACTTCCGAAAATATTAAGAATTACAAATTTAGTTACATTTTTTAAAAAATATAAAGAAAAACCTTTGCAAAATATGCAGCTCACTGATAGACGAAGCGTATTCATTTACTAATATTTGACTGTTTGGTGTTGATGCATGACAAACGTTTATCGATGTCTATGACCTAGCCTAGCCTACCTAGCCTACCTAGCCTACCCAACTGTAGGGTGACCAGACGTCCTCTTTTTCCCGGACATGTCCTACATTTCAGACTAGGGTTGTCAAACGTATCGATACTTAAAAAAGTATAGATACTAAAATGTTGTATCCGGATACGACTGACTTGTCTCTGATTTATTTATTTATTTATTTATTTATTTACGTTGTTTATGATCATTAACAAGACGTTAGCCTTGAACTGCTAGCTGCGGCCAATAGCTAATAATAACATGCTAAAATTAATCATGGGTCAATACTCATTAAAACCTTAAAGTAATCAAAAAGTAATCAAAAGTAATTAGTTACATTACTTTTTAAAAGTAACCGAAAAAGTTACACTACAATTACATTTTAAACGAGGTAACTTGTAACTGTAACGGATTACATTTTTAAAGTAACTTACCCAACACTGTTGGTGAGACACATTATTCTATCATTCTGGAAAAATTCCAGAACCTTCCCAACTGAAATAGTTTGAAAGCATCTGGTCTTGGCCATGTCAAGAACCTTTAGCAAACACTGATTGAGGAAGATTTGATTTAAATTTAGTGTCCTCTCTCATAGCCCCTGGGTCTCCTCTTCTTACTTGCCAGCCCCCTTTTTCCCACACGGTCAAACTCTCTTCTTTATTTATGACGTCACTTTATGCACACTTCCAGCCATTCAGCCTCTTTTCCTCTCCTTTTTACACTTGTGTTACTCATGCATCACACATTCCACCCTCCTGCCAACTGCATTCTCTCCTCCAGACCCGGACAAAGCTTAGTCCCAGCCCACCACCAGGGCACCGGGGTTTCCCATCATGCTCCACATCACGTCCTCTGTGATGCTGTGCGGGGGTCTAACTGGCAAAACCTTGTTCTAATATTGTTTATCAATCTTCATTCCAACATTATTTTCTTAAATCTTCTATCATCATGCCCATAATAAATGTCTTAAACTCCCACTTGAGCTGTCCTGACTGAATTTTACTTATAGAAAATCCAACCAAGGCAGACTGGCTAATTACGGCTCTTATAGAGAAGGTTTTCCTATTGGCTGCTTTGTTTTGAATGATCCCAATAGTTTTGTCTTCAATGACGAAATATTGGCTACATGTGGTCAAATGCACATCCCCCTGAGTCAGACTTTTGTTTTAAAGCAACATTTGTGTGATAATATAAATCTAGTACTCTGTCCTATGTCTACAGAGACGGGCAGCAGAGATATTTTTTGTAATATTGTACACAGATCTAACACACTGGAATATCTGCTAAGGATTATGAATAGGAAGGACCGTTTACCAGTCGTTTCCAATGGGCACCCGGAATGGGAAGGTGCACAGGCTGGCCACTGTGGGATTGGCTTCATCGTCCACCATCCAGTCGATGTCCTTCTTCAGAAGGATGGACAGGTTGCTGGGCAGCAGCTTGAAGGGCTGCCAGTCCTGTATGATGGTCGCGTTGGGGAGGACTCCATGCATCACGTCAGTCGTCAAATACAGTTGCTTGATGGCCGTGTCGTCGAGACGCACAGGAGAGGGCTTTGGGGAGGAGGTGGACTGGGAGGAATGAAATCCACCACTCGAATTAAAATCAGACAGGCGGAATTTCAGTTCTTCGGCTCTGAAGCGCACCAGCAAAATACCCTAGAGAAAAGAAGAGCAAAACAGCGCAATAGAAACAATGAAGGAAAGAAAGACTCAGATTACAGCTCAACTATAAGCTAGGTAGCATTAACCCTGGTGTGGTGTTCGGGTCTGTGGGACCCACAAAAGAAAAATGATTCAATGAATTAATTTTTTAAACTGAAACTCGCTGGCTTTGGCTCATTTTCTGTGAAGAACATACATCAGAATTCATATTTAATGCCCACACACCGTACACCCCCCCTACACATTTCTATTACATATAAGATGTTCGGGTCCACCGGACTCGGGGCTAAAAGAAGTGTAGAAATGGATGTTCTGTGAACCGCACACAGACACACACACACGCACTCACAATGTTGCAACCTTGTGTGGGAACCCCAGGTGCACAAAAACAAAAGAAACGGTTCCCATACATTGTTTGTCTGCTCTAATTTTCTCGCACATTTCACCCTCTATCTATCTGCTAGAGTGGTTTCTTATAACCGATCAAGAGGGCCAAAAGGTTCTCTGACCAGAGGGCCTGGGAGTGATTTTGGATGAGAGAGAGAGAAGTTAAGATAAGGTAAACATCTGTTCAGTATTTTAATATAAAAGTCTTTTAATATAAAAGTGATTTTGAGGCATTAAAAGCCACAAAATGCAACGGGTCCGTCAGACCCACGAACACTGGCTGAGTAACAACAATATGAACACCACACAAGGGTTAAACAGCATGAACCACCCGTGAGGAGGAGTCTGCCTACCTGCTTGGTTATGACGCGGTACTTCTGGAAGTCCTTGGGCCCCAGCTGATCATCCCGGGTCAGGCGGGTCACTTTGACCTCGGGGTACTTGGACTTGACCAGCTCGGCACAAAAGCGCAGCAGAACTCCGGCCACACCTTTCCCCCGCTCCTGGGGGGCCACACGCAGCCCCTCCACAAGCATGGTCTCCCCATCGTCGATCACACACACCGACTCCAGAGCGATCTGCCACAAAGGACACGTGTTCTTCAGTAACTGGGACTTTTCCCTTAAACACACACATATGTACGTATGCCTGTGTACTACACTTTAATGCTTTATTACTTAAAGCCACCACTTGTCCAGAGACGGTGTGTGATGATCATGTACAAAAAGAAAAGCATGTAATTTACCCCTTCATCGGGTGTTCTATAAATCATTCTGAACACAGCAATAATGAACAGCATCACGTGTCTAAGCGCATTGCTTTAAGGACATCACTTCAAAGTTTTGAGATTTCTGTAATTCACTTGTTCGTCTATCCATCTGTTCTATCTTTTACGCAGACCTTCCTCTTTTTTTATTCTTGTATCTTTCAGTTACTTGTTTTTCATTTGCAGATAGATTTCGTATTATGCTATGACTACATTACAAGATATTTTCAGGATTATATTCCAAAAACATTTTGTTGTTGTAAAACTGATAATATGTTCAATATTAACGTCAAATATTAAATATACGTGAATACTTACCACTTTCCCCTGTTTGCGGGCCAGTATAACCGTGCGATTAGTGTCCTGCAACCAGCTGGTGTATCTGGTGGGTAGGTAGTCGAGGCCTCCGTATATGTCCTGGCTCATAGACATAATTTCATCAAAATCCTCCTCAGCGGCCACAGCGAACTGGAGGCCAGCCTGGGACAGGGACTCTGGGAGTTCGGGCATAGTCAGGCCGGTATCGATCTTCATCTTGAAATAACTAATTAGATGGGAAAAAAATCAAGGGAGAGATATTTAAGAACATCATTAATCAAGTGTGACACATATCCAGCGATATTCTCAATCCAGTCAACCCACTCTCAAAATAGAATTTAGTAAAGGTCAGAATTTGCCCAAACTGTTATACTCTCTGGAGCAAAACACACTGGTTTTATACTGTTCATTCATATCTTGATATGGTTCAGAGCAGCTGTGTGTTTGTTGCTGGAATAGGCACAAAAACATCAATTACTATTCAGGCAACAAGGCGTTGTGGTACCTTTCAACCGCTAACCTTCAATGTGAAATAATATTAAATCATTTCTTCTCCATCAGCCTGTGTGCACAGGCATGGGGTACGAGATCTTGACTGAGAAAAAAAAGGACAGGTTTTTTTATTCACACATATGAACACAGTTTTCCTCAGTTTGCCATGGAAACAATGAACATGATTCAGTTTAAACCAAATGAAGATGAATCAAACATGAGACAGGTGATAACATGCATAAACACTGGTAGGGAAAAAAAGATGCTGAGCTTGAAAACATTTGATGTCCTCAGAGTTGTATCTATTAAGTAGATACTAAAAATGTACTTAGACTCAAGTTACGGCTACTTCAAAGACAGCTCCTGGCTACTGAATTCAGAAGGGCCGAATACCTTTGGAAAAAGAGAAAGAAGAAAGGGTTGTTTGACCAGGAAATGAAAGGGCAGCTTAAAGCAACAAAGTCAGAAATGGAGAAGCATCTAAAGGATATAGATATTGAACAGTGTAGAGTAGTGGGCCTTCCCCCAGATATGCCATCATTAGGAGACATAATTCATGAGATGGATGTTACACCACCCAGGTGGAAGGAGTTATGAGGTAGGTCAGGCGTGCAAAGACTTCGGCCCCAGGACCAAACAGAGTTAGCTACTGTCGTTATAAAAGCGCAGCTAACATTTAAAAGTTTTTGAGGAGGCAAATAAGAGGAGTTTGGGAGAAACTGTTTATTCCAAGGGCATGGTGTAGGGCGGGAGATGTTCTTATTCTAGATAAGAAAGAGCCCTTGGACTGACTTGGACTTGACTTGGAGTCAGGCTTTGTGGCAAGGTATTGGTGTATGATTTCTCCATTGGCATTCACCATGGTAATGGAGATAATCATTACAGTTACTACGTGGGTTGCTCCTCTTCCTGGTTGGGTTTGGGCACAACCCACTTGAATTCCCCAGTCTTGAATCCAATAATGGCAGCTCAGAAGAAAAAAGAAAGTCTTCAGCAAAGAGAGATTGTGAGTATTGTTCGAAAAGGCTAGGGAGGCTTTGGGCTTGGCCAAGGCAAACTGGTGTGGAGTAGAGCAGGTCCTAAAAAGAAGAGGAAGCTTGTTGTGGAGCAGGTTCGCAGTCAGAAGGAAATGTTACGGGTACAAAGGCAGTGGCTCAGGCCAAGGTGTGGAATATGGAAGAAAGTATTAATACTTTTTGTAGGGGCAGCATATGTATTGCCATTTCCCCTGAACCCAAAACTCTGGATAAATGGAGAAGCTTAACAGCAGGTATTGGAGATCAAATACAGCAGGTTTGTTTAGGTGTGTCTATGAAAAAGTGAGTGACAGTTCAGTTTGTTCCAGAGGGGGAGAAAGTTGATAAGACAACAAGGAGACAGCCAAGGGGATGCTTTTGATTGGGAGATGCAGGTAGATTTAAGAGGAAAGCCTCTTGTTCCCCAGGGAATAGCCTCTTCAGGTCTAAGGCCAGGGTGATATGGTGGTGTGTTTCTTAGCACGTGTTAGGTTAACTAGACACTACAAATTGTACCTAGTGTGGTTGTTTTTCTCTGTGTGGCCCTGCGATGGACTGGAGACCTGTCCAGGGTGTACCCCACCTCTCGCCTGTTGTCAGCTTGGATAGTTTCCAGCCCTCCCCCCCCCCCCAAGACCCCGGTGGGAGGGGGGTAAAAAAATTGGATGGAAGGAAGTTTAAGGCCTGATGTAGTCTTGAATCTATTTCATAGAGCTGACAGTAACTTGGTAAGTAGTAGATGCATATGAGAGGTACATTTAGGTATGTCAAGTTATGAGTACAATCAGAGCAGCAAGGATGGAAAGTTAGGATTTATCCAGTGAAAGAAGGATTTGCGAGATTTGATGAGGTCTGTTGTCTCGTTGTTGTGGGAGTTGGGTGTCAGTGGACAGCGTGTGAGATAAATAGTAGGAAGGAAACAAAAGAAGGAAATGTCAAATGAAGCAATGAGGTCCAGTCAGTAGATTTCAAGTGGAAGTCTTAATCGTCCAGTAGGTGAAGCATGTGGGGAAGACAGACTTTTTGCAGAGACGGGGAAGAAATCCAGGAGGAGAAAGTGTGTGGCCTGAGGGAGCCTCTCTGATACCATGCAGTTATTCCAGGCCAGTTTTGCTGTATGGCCTTGTAGTTGCTGGTATTCAATGATTGTTTTTTAGGTTGTCTACTCTTTGGATGAGTTTGTCTGTTGAAACTCCGAATGTGTCTTTTTCTGCATCCAAATGAGGGTCTGTATTTCATTCCTACTAATATTTATCCTTCCATATCTACCCCCTACCCTAGCCAGGGTATGTATCCCCATCCTGCTTTTACTTGTGTAATTGGTGAGAGGCTGGGGTAGCTGGTCAGAGTGG
>CAJRST010014446.1:12233144-12245274 GCA_907169785.1 Menidia menidia | reverse complement strand
CTGAAGACAATGCAGGCGATGTGAGACAAAGATGCTTTGGCACGGAGGACAACGTTCTGAGAAAGTGTGACCCAAAGAAAAATAACATATAGGGTCACACTATTCTTTCACTTATTGTATAAATACAAAAAACACAAACAAAATTCTGTACAGAAGTAGTAGTTAGCTGGTATCACAAAAAATCATTCTATGACTTTTCATTCATTTTTTTTTTTTACATCATTCTATTTGAAGCAAACACTTAAACACAGATATGACATGAACAGACTGAGTGGGACAGGTGTGTTGAGCACCTGAACAGTCCAAATGGAAACACACCATGTCCTCGGCCCATCTTCTTTCGGGTTAAGTGGTGAGCACATCCACAGCGACATAGTTCATGTTTCTGGCGGTCCAAGGCTCCAGGTCCTCCTGTGTGTAGGCTCCATGTTGGTGCCAACATATTAGCATTTCACTCAGGTGTACGACCGCAAGCTCCATTTTTCCCACGCAGCCTCGCCTGCACATGAAAAAACCATCAACACACAGGCACCAGAGAGGATTAGTTCATAAATCTCTCATGATCACTCGGAGCAGAATTAAACTGATAATGAGTTTATGTGAAAATACCTTTACGTTTTCTGAAATTAAGGTAGGTTTATTTGGCTTTTAAAAAATGAAAATCAGAACTGCTAGGAACTATGCTACATTCAGATGTCCATCAATATTTTTGATCAAATAATTTACAGAAAACAAAAAATCATCTTAGGAGAGTTTAGAAAGACACCTATATATAAAAGCAACGCACTAATGGGACATCTTCAGCTTTTTTTTTAAATAATAAAGATAAGAGTTTCCATTGGCAGCAGTTTTTTTTTTTTTAGTCTATAGTTTAAAAAACAAAACACCCAGTTATCTCCTATTTGCAAGTAGAGGAAAGCTGGGTGTAGCAAAGGGTCCCAAAGAACCATGCATGTTTTATTTTGTTTCTTTTAGACCAGTAACACACTCATATTTTCACAGTATTTCACATTGAAAATGTTTTGATATGACTAAAGTAGTCATCTTAAAAATGACCTGATCTTCCATATATTTTTTTTAATGAAAGCTAGAGGAGATTTAAAAAAAAATGTAAATGTAGTAAAGTAAATGCCACAGAGATTCTTATAACCTTTGCTCTTCAAATAAAATGTAAAAGCCTTGAGGAAACCGGTATACCAGCCGATACTGGGTTACACTGTAACAGAATATTCAGGAGCTTAATGAGCTTAAGTTAAACATACTGAACATATCAAACCAGTTTCAACTACAGTATTTAAAATGAACAAAAACAGCCCCCTCCAACCCAAAATACCAATCTAAATAAAAAGTAGACATTGTACTGTATCACACTGTAGTCATGATATATTTTCCTAAAAAATGAATTGCTTTGATTTAACCCACTACCTCTACAGAGCTGACTAACAAACAGACATTTTATGCTTTTGCACCTGTCCATGTATTCCTCACTTATGAGGACTGCCTTTTGTCTGATCTATGTTCAATCTACATCAAACCTGGCATGAGAAAGCCGGCAGCCCAAAGAAGGCAGCCCTGTGTTGAAGTTGCATGGACAAACCAGTTACAATTTTAACAAAAACTCTAATTAATTAACTCTCCAGATGCTCTGCTCTGTTAGCATTAATGAGCAGAGCCGGTTGGGATTCCTGTGCGTGAAGGCAACTGTCTGAAACAAGGTTTGCTTTAAGGAGGATTTGTTTTGTGTTTAATACTGTATGATGTTTTTCAAATCAGAATATTCAAGAACCTTAGCTAAAACATAATTTGGTTGATCAAACCTTGAGCCTCCCACCACTCATAATGTCCGTACTGGACTACCTGGGTTTCTCACCTGCTGTCACCTTTTGGAAGAAGTGTTGCAGAAAGCGAGGAAAGCAGGCGTTTGGGTGAGATTCAAAGGGTTACTTGACGTTTTGGAAGAGGGGTACATTCTTGTCTCTTTTGAAGTGGATTTGCTCAGACTCAGCGAGAACTAGGGCCTCAGTGGATCCCGGCTCTCCTCTCATTTGGTTGAGGACCAGCCTCACCTGGAGATGTAGACTCCTCTTCACAGGCAAGCCGTGACCCCTGTGCAACCCTCCTCACATGATCTGCACCTGGATATCAGGCACCAAAAAGGTTCCTCGTTTGGCTCCCATACATGCTAAATCATGAGTAATCAGAACTTCATCGTTTGTGAAAAAACAAAAAAGGGGGAAAAAAAGATGCTTTCAGATGAAAACTTGGCTCCATGCTGGTGAGTCCATTTCATTCTCCTCATCCTCCAACTTGTTTCTCCTGACCACTTGTATTTTTGCCAGTTGAGTTCAGCTCTGTTTTCAGTCTGAGTCCCCTCCCAACTGGTTTTCCAGCTTTGAGATTATTCTAGCAAGGTACTACAATGTCCTAGAGTCTTTTTGAGATACATGTCACAGGTTTAGGCCAAGATGTGTTTCGGTCTAATCCAGAGATGGAACAAAAAAAAACGATGAGAGGCTTTGCAGTTGATTAATCCTTTTGCTATAAAATAGGAATGTTTGACACAAGAAGCAACATCTTTCATCTGAAGGTTAAACTTCTGTGGTTCCTGTGATCAATCCATTCATCATCTATACCGCTTATTCCCGACGGCTGCAAGGGGGCTGTAAATGAAACTCACAACGGATTTCTGAGTGGGTGTGACCGATACAAGAACCACTCAGGAGGTGGCCACCATCTTTAGTTTGAATCCCAACTGTCAAAAGTCAACTAGAAGGTCCTGAACTTTGAAGAAGTTTGCATGTGCATGGCCAAGTGTGCAAAGCAACGTCTGCTTTTGAGGCTCCTCCTTTGTGCAAATGTATTTCATGGCTTGATAAGATAGTGTGTTAGATTTGAATAACCTGCATGTGAATACGCGTGATTTATCTCGTAACATCAGACAGCAATCTGCCATCAAAGATCTTGTCTTCCGTTACTGTTTCCCAAATTTCCGGGTTTGCTGATGTCAGTCAATGCATCTTCTGCATCTTCTTCCCACCTGACATGCAACTTTCTGAAATCATGAGTTATGGTATGGTCTGAATGGCAGATTTTCATCACAATTCCTGACACTTTAAAGATCTGTGAAAAGAAACCACGATTTCTGAATGAAAATTGTGTGCTAAAACAGGCTGCACTTAACCATCAAGTATGTCATCACAAGTGCCCTTTAAAGCAATCTGTGTTTAAGCTCTTGTCCACTGTCTTACTGATTTTGAATCGAGATGTGTCTAATTTTTTTTAAATAAACCAGGACCAAACTTCGATCTTACTTTAATCATCTGCTATCTACAAATGCCCACCTCAATGGCAGTCTTTGTTCTTCTCCTTTTGTATTTTCTCTTCAATAGCTACTCAAGTTTCTTCTCCCTCTTTTCTTTGTTATTAGGCTGTTTTTCATTTACGGTGGTCCCTCTTGAGGATGTGCCTGTCCTGGATCAGCCACTGGACCTCACCGAGGGGTGGGTGAGAGCAGGGTGGTGGCTAAACTGACGTCCATTGTGGACAACATCTCTCCATGACCCGGTGGGATCTCTGAGCAGCTCTTTGAGCAGAGGGCTGCAGCACCAGCGGTGTAAGAGCGAGAACTTCCAGAAGTCCTTCATCCCTCCAACGCTCATGTTCAATAAATGACCTGTGCCTTTCAGGTCACCACATGAGAGTTGTGTAATACTGTCAGCAAAGTGCAATACCGTTCGCTGGATGGAAATTCCTTATATAATAATGTAATATATAATTATTATATAATATCTACCCATTCTCTATGTACTATTTTTATACAAGAATCAGTCTGGTCCTATGTTTTTGTATGGATGTGAATATTCTGTTCATATTTCTGGGAATTGCGAATTTGTAATATTCATATATGTATAATATCTATTCCTATAGGTATTTTATTACTGTGTAGTTGCTTGTATTTTTCAGATTCACAAGTGTGTATTTTATTACTGTGCTGTGTATTTCCCGACTGTGGGATCAGTAAAGGACTAATCTATTATATTCTATTCACACCAGGGAAATCGAAAGTGTTTTTAATGTGTCCTTTAGGTTGGAAAATTGGAAATGATTTAAATTAGAATAATTGTGGACCTTAACTCAAGACCTTGTATAATTCAAAATCTTGCCAATAATGTAAACTAACTGTATTTGTCAGTGTTTTGTTCTTTGTATCTTTATACTTGGCGCTGAATGATGGTGTGGTGATTCACATCGTCACTTCATAGCCTGAGAGTTCTTGGTTTGAATCCTGCATATTCCCCCTGTGAGTGTACAGGTTCTTTTCTCCAGCTTCTTTCCCCTCTCCAAACGCATTGTTAGGTAAATGGTGTCTCTGAATTTACTGCTAGGATAGGCTCACATGCAGCACACATTCATTGCCCAAAATTGTATAAAAATGGATGGATACATTACAATATATGCACTGCCTGCTCACAAATAAGTCACTATCAGAACATATCAGAGCAGAAAAGGAAAAACATACTGCAGTGATCATCTTATGGCAAACACCAAGCAAATGTGTTGATATTGACCTGTGAGGACTGTCTGCTAACCGATGCAACAAGCAAGCAAAACAAGTGTGAACATAGCTGAAAAAAAGGTTTTAAAATGGTCAAATTCATTTATACAACCTGGAAGGATCATGATAAGTTATTATTTTTGAGAGAAAGATGTGGTACTGCTGACAAATTTGACTGATTTTGACTTGTTGGCAAAACAAATACAAGATAAAAATTGAAGTAGAATTCACAGAAATATATATTAGCGAACATAAAAGCATTTTCATTCATTCATTGTTCATTGTTATTCACTTATTCCTAGTATGATCCGGGCCGACATTTGCAAATATTTGCGAACACAAGATAAAAAGGTATATGAGTAAAATATGAGTAAAAATTTGGGGATACTTAAAAATGATAGAAAATCACTGCGAGGGAAAATAATGGTTAGATCTGGTGCAATTGAAAAACATGTGGTCTGGTAATCCAGATCAGACCACAGCCTGTTCTAGAGACATGGATGCACCAGCGTATGAGCAGCAGAGGAGAGAATGTTAAATGCAACATACCAAATACCTTCTGCACAATCTATAGTTCAGCAAGATTGTGTGCCCAAACAACTCAGCCAGCGGGAAATACTGAATGACTACCTGTGTCCATAAATAGATTACATTTTCCAGGCATATTCAGGCAAGGACAAGCCTGAATCTGAAAATGACAATACCAGGATTCATTTGTTCAGCTATTAGGAAAAGTTCAGTACATCATTTTCATATTTGACTTGGGACCGCAAAGCCCAGATCTGAACCCAATTTAAACTCACTGCAATGTGCAATACAGATGGGGGTCCTAGGGAAAGAAATCGTACCTACTAAGATCTGTTGCTGCTGACATCTGCAGGAGCCACAATCATACGTACATTCGGTGTCAAATTCCTCGTTCGGCCTTTGGTACTCAAACTTATTGTGGCCCTTCTTTCTAAGTTTGCTGTTGCTTTGACGTGCTACATCTAACACTACTGCTTTTTGGTTTATTGGTTTTGGTGACTTTGAGATATCCAACCCAAACTCAGTAATGTTTCTGCACAATACTCAATCCCCTCTAGTATGACATGTATGTGAACCTTCCTCCATTTTACATCGTGCTGTGTTTTACTATCTCAGAGGTATCTTTATCACAACCTGCAAATAAAGTCCTGTCTGGAATGTGGGAACCCACGCAGGATGAGTCCAAGAGTTTTATCAGATATTCTCGGGATCTCCTGAAGTTTTTCGCTGTTTGCATCAGAATAGATAACATACTGTGGCAACTGCTCCATGCTCTATGGAACAATGGTAAAAGGCTCTAGCACTAAAAATCACTGTTGTTGAGCTAAGTCACATGTGTTTACTGTCTGTAATATCCTCACATATTTTGACCCCCAACCACTAAAATCTCTTGATATTCTCTACTTCCTCTTTCCTGATGTCTCCTGAAATCAATACATTTTGATACTGTGTTGAGGAGTATGTGGGCACACATATTGATAAAGTAATTACATGAGTACTTTGGGATATTCTTTTTCAAACAATGTCAACCATCATTTGCTATGTAATCCCAGCTTTGGAGTTTAGAGTAGGCGTACCCAATGTCCATACACAAGAGCGGCTGTCCTGCAAATGATTCCCTGTTTTAACACACCTGAGTCACTTCAGTGTGCCATTATCAGGCTTGAGCAGAGCTGTTGAACTGATCCATTTAATCAGAATCTGGTGTGCTGAAGCAGGGAAACCTCTAACACCTGCAGGAAAGTGGACCTCGAGAACTGGAGTTGGACACCGCTGGTTTACTGTACTTCCAAGTTCTGTCAGTTTATGACAGTTTGACACAATAGAAAACTGTGGTATAGAATAGAATAGAATAGAATAGAATAGAATAGAATAGAATAGAAACGCCTAATTATTGTCATTGAACCAGCATCCGTACAGTACAACGAAATTTACAGCAAACCTTTACTCGCAGATACATGATGAAAGGTGCTTTTACCAGAAAGGGGGAAGAAAGTGTGAAAAAAATCATGATCATGAGCCATCAAAAAGAACAATAAATCAGCCATCAATCACATAAATGGACATACGGACCACCTGTTTTTGTGAGGGTTCTTGATGATGGAGTGGAGGAGCAGTTGCTCAAGTGGCTGAAAAGGTTTGTACACTTTATTAAAATGTCACCAGGCCTCTAGGGGCATGACCAACATGGGGTAAGCTAACAGGGAGACACCATATTACGGCGACTACATTTCTATTCTTTCTTGGGAACATAACTCTACAAGCAGCCATACATTCATTTTCATCTGCTTATACAAGGTTGGGTCAAGTAGGCAACAGGGTCAAACGGAACCTTCACCCATGTGATCACGGGTGAAGGTTAGAACATTTATGAGAGCTTTGACTTCTTGCTGATTTTTCTCTTCAATCCAACAGACAGGAGTCATGCCCTAATTACCCTAAAAGCCCCAATCTCTAGTTCCAGTCTGCCATCAATTGACATCCCAGTTACTTAAACCCTACCACATGCGGCAGGTCCCTTACACAACTATGTCTCGAGAGCCTATCCATGAAAATCCCATCCAAGATCGGTTACCAAACTGAACACACGACCCAGCACCTGTGGCGGTCTATGGTCATCTCTGCAATGCCGTTTTAATTGGTCTCCCAGGTTGTGCTGCAAACCCTATGCAAATAATCTAGAATGCAGTGGTGTGTCTGGTCTTCAAGGTCTTCTGATCTTTCTGTACCTCCCCCTATCTGTACGATGTCAGCACTGTCATCTGACTAGTGATTTCCTTCTTTATAGCTTATTGCTAGGTTGCTGTTTACTATCATTATGTATCTGCATTGTAAATTGCTTTGGATTAAAGTGTCTGCTTAATGCATGAAAGTTCAAAATACAAATATAAAGGTACACATATATACAGAGACAAGAGACAAGATAGCTTGTTAACGTATTCAGTACCCCATACAACCTCAGTAACCCCCTCAGACTCCCTCATGGCACAAGACCATAAGCTTTTTCCAAGTCTACAAATCACATGTTGACTGGATGGATAAAATCCCATGGTCGACATCAGTACCTCTGCAAGGGTAAGGATATGGTCCACAGTTCTATGGCCTAGGAAAAAACATACTGCTCATCCTGAGTATGAAGTTCAACAATCAGATGCAGCCTAGGCTCCAACACCCTGGAATTAACTTGGTTAAGTAGCATCATCTGCTGTAGTTGGAACACACTCTCCAGTCCCACTTCTTGAAGATAGGGTCAGCCAATTCAGATTCTTCTCACATATCAGGGGAAGTTTGGAACATGAATCTGGGTATGAAAAAGTTCAGGACCTCAACTGCTGATACAGCCTTGAAGAACTGTGGCCTCAAAGGTTGGTGGTGACTGTCATGATAGAGGACTAGCTGTTGAAAGCCACAAGTAAGGAAGGCAAACATGATGAAGAAACAGGCATTTCAGTGAATGATTCAGATGAAAACCTGAAACAAATGTTGATTTTGGGCTCAAATTTGTCTTCTGGTACAATGCCTTTGAAGTAGCAAACCAAGATCGTGGTTCCTGTCCTTATCCATCTACAGTTAAGGAGATAACACCGCTCAGTTCCCTTAAGAAAATTAAAACTTTAGTGTATTAGAGGAGGCTGTAACTTACCAGATTCAGGTGGTGCAATGTGGTTTTCACCCAAGTCATCTAATAGTGCACCTGCTTATGAAACCAAGTCTACATGTATTTTGCTTTAAAAAGCTTTAAAAAGCAAAGAGCATACTCTCAAATGACAACATATACATAGCACATATAAACACACCTTTCTGTGTGTAGTTGTACTTTCTGTGTGCATGTTCTCCCTGCGTGGATTCTCTGGCTTCTTCCCACAATCCAAAAACCTGCATGTTAGGTTGATTGGACAGTCCAAACTGCCCTTAGGAGTGAGTGTGAGAATGCGTAGTTGTTCGTCTTTGTGTGTCTCTGTGTGGCGCTGCGATGGATTGGCAGACCGTGCAGGATGTACCCTGCCTCTCGCCCATTGACTACTGGGATAGACTCCAGTCCCCCCGCCACCCCATTTGGGAATAAGCGGCTCAGAAAATGGATGGACACTGTAATTTATAATTATAGCCCTGTTGAAAAATACCAAGAGCTGTATGCAATTCATATGTAATATAGAGCACAGCAATGATGTCTGAAAACGCAGCTACTGTCAGAGATATAGTCTGCATTCAGAGATTAATATCCTGGTAAAAATGAAGAACAGGATGTCCTTGTTTTGATTTCCAGTTTTTCTCTCTCTTCCATGATTAATACACTAATGCCTCCAGTCTTTCAATTCCAAATACCAAACTGTCAAGAGACATCAGATCACATTCTAACTTCCCCATCCCCATTCCCCTCTCTCTAAATCTCTCTTGTCTCTGACTTTCCTGCAGTTTGAAATGCAAAGTATTTATCACGCAAAGTGCATAGGCAAAATAAATAGTTCTAATAGGAAGAACATTATGTTGAATCAATTATGAAAATGCAGAGAATCAAATCTGTTTTTTAAGTAACTATTTTAACTTCCTATTATGTATTTTTCTTGACAATTTGCATCATCTCAAATTGTTTAATCATTTTAGTGCCAAATGTCAGGCATATTTTAAAGACATGAAAGGCTATTATATCTATTTGTCTGTGTAATTAATTTAAAATAGTTGCTCTAATATTTAAAAAAAATTACATCCAGCTATTTTCTACACTGCTTATTCCCAACAGGCTTGTGTCTGTGTTGGGGGTAGCCTATCCCAGCTGACAACGGGCTAAAACTGAAATACTTCCCAGTCATATCCACCATACATCACAATATTCACATCCAAACTGTACCCCACTACCCCCTCTACTACTCTTTCTCTACTTCCCCTGTCTCTACACTGTCACCACTGATGCTTCTATAAGAGTCTGACCAGTGATTTACTTCTATTTTGCTTACTGTCAGGTTGATGTTGACACTGATTTTGCATCTGCATTGTAAGTCACTTTGATTAAAAGGGTCAAAAATACATTTCCAAGCCCTGCTCTCTATTCCATAATGCTAAAATAGCATTTCCTTAATGTTCACGTGTTACAAACATTAACCTCTTCTCAGTTGTATCGATATAGTAATTCATCTTTTTCTGTTGGGCTGGTTGGAGGTCTAGCTTGGGACACAGAAAACTGGTTCTGACGTGTGGAACTGGGTCTCTGTCCCACATATTATAAGCAGATCAGACAGGTGAACAGCACAGACTTACACAGGACACAATGAGGATCCTTTGAAATGATATCTCAAAGACTTCAAAACAACCCCAGCAGACGTTTTTCCTTTACTGTTATCTGTCTGTAAGACTAAAAGTCAAGTGGTAACGGGTTGGTTTGACCTGCAATCAACTTTTTTATTACCTTTTAATAATTTATCTTTTTTTAATGAATTCATTTCAATGCACTAACAGAGAAGTACTCCTGATTTAGTTGTAAACAATGCAATAAGAGTAAAGGATGTTCTTTTATACTCAATTCTTTTCTATTCAGTGAAACAATCAATATTTCCTTTCACAGTATTCATGATACATTTCTTTGCAAATCATCAAATTAAACTCAAGCAAAAATCTTTAAACCTCATCCACCTATTTGCATGGCCACACACTTCAATATATGTAATAACAAGCAGTGAGCAAAAATTAACAGCAAACATGTTTTCACCTGTATAGCATCAAACCAACCATCTATACATCTTCTGAACCTACTTAATCAAATCCAGGGTCGTTGAGGGAAGCAGCAACCCTGGCTGACAATCGAGAAGAAAACCATGCATGCTAACACACACCCAAAGGGAGCATTTACAATCCTCGATTACCCTCCCGTGTATGTTTTAAATGGTGATAGGCAACTGGAACATGCTAATTCAATTTTGAACATGTCATCACGCTGTCATTCAGGTCAGCTTGGGAAAATATGACATATTCTATGTTCCTATAGTGTTTTGATTGTTTGGAATTTGATATCTTACATGATTGCAAACACAATAGTCCTAAATGATCATCAGTTAATTATGAATAAAAACTAAGTTTATTCTATTGCCTACTATTACTGAAAAACTACTTGAAAAATAGCTATCTGCTCTCCCTCTTTTTGTCAACATTTAACCTTTACAAGTTGTAAAATATCAATAACTTTTTTTAATGGAAAAAAACATAGACTCCCAAGTCCTGTTGGGAAATAAACTTGCAGTTCAGGTATTTCTCTGTGTTGGTGAGCGGAGGTGTGTGCTTGCTTTGCTGTTTGTGATCATTTAGCTCTAAAACTAGTTGCTATAGGCTAGCTAATATTCTAAACTGGTTGTTAGTATATAAAAGCCAGTAACAAAATGGTGAGGAACAACATTTAGTTGAATTCCTTCTGACTGCTCTTTTATATTTCCAGGTATTGGCAATGCTAATTTACTGCACACAGAAACATCTCATTGCCTACATGACAGTGTCTATTATTTAATTACATTTTAATCTGTCCCAACTTGCATGAAAAGCTTTCTGCATGATTCTGAAAATATGTGTGCTATTTCCATTCACACGATCTAAAACTTAACTTGAGAATGTGTATCATAATCTCTAACTAAACACGACAAATAGGTATTTAAGACTCAGACAAAACTAATGCGATTGCATCTTTTATCTCCATCATTAAGTGCTTGTGCAGGGTATTGATGAAGACATTGTTTAGGTACACAAGCAACTTTACACTCGTTACCAAGTCAACAAAGCTTCAAACTTTGAAGCTGCACAGCAACTGTAAGAAACACTAAACCGGTGCATCACCCGAAACCCCAGGCCCCTGACGTTTTTCCTTTCAGAGGATAGATGACAACAGCAGCTCAATACAGGTAGTGGGTGTTCTCAGCTCTTTTCTAATTTCTCCCCTAGCCTGAGTTAAAAGCAAGCAGAAACATACATCAAAGAGGCTAATGATCCAGGTTAGATCACAATGAAATAGATTTAAACTGGCCTTAGTTTGGCTGTATCTTTGAAGTGCTTTGAGATTCTATCGGTTCTGTATGACCAACATACAATTACAACTGAACTACACAAAAGTACAGCTAAAAAGACCAAAAAACATGAAACTCCTGTTTTTTGTAAACTATCATGCAAAAGTTACTTCAGCTTATTTTTGTTGCAGATTTGTGTATTGGTGAGGTTCTGAAGTGCAACAAAACAAGGATAATTATTCAGGGTTTGGGCTATATGGAACTTATACTTACAAACAGAAAAGAAAAGAGGGCATGAATCAACAAAGGAACACAATATAAGGCTGAAGGATCTGTGAGCTGTACAAGAGACCACCGTGTCTGTCCAGAGGACCTCTAGAAGCTGTACAGAGATGCTGTATCCATCCACAGGACCTCTATAAGGTGTATAGACACCGTCATATCCATCCACAGGACCTCTAGAATCTGTACAGAGACATCCACAGGACCTCTGTAAGCTGAACAGAGATGCTGTATCCATCCACAGGAACTCTAGAAGCTGTATAGAGACGCTGTATCTATCCAC
>CAJRST010014446.1:12193275-12204898 GCA_907169785.1 Menidia menidia | reverse complement strand
GATTTCTCTTCTCAGATTTTGCCATCTGTCTCTTTTCATTTGCTTTATTTCTATTTTCCCCACACTCAGGCCAAGGATGGAGGATATGAAAATGAAAGTTTCTACCCAAACGTAGAGCTAATCTTCCTGGAAATGCCCAACATTCATGTGATCAGGGAGTCCCTGAGGAAGATGAAGGATGTGGTTTATCCAACAACTGATGAACCCCACTGGCATTCTGCCATAGACCAGACCCACTGGCTGGAGTACATACGGGTAACACACCAAAACACCTCATGCCAAGGCCCTGTGCTGTATTCTGAATAAAAAATAAAAGATATGAAAGCCTTCCTACAGCAGTTAGCTACAGTTGATGTATGTAAAGTAGATGTGTGACAGAAATTGCATGTCAGATGTGTCCCCTGTATGTACAGCTCTTACTAGCAGGAGCCACAAAGATGGCGTACAGGCTGGAGTGTGGGAAGACGTCGGTGGTGGTGCACTGCAGTGATGGCTGGGACAGAACCGCCCAGCTGACCTCCCTGTCCATGCTGATGCTGGACAGCCACTACCGAACACTCAGAGGCTTCCAGGTGACACTCTCACCTCTGCTTAATCCACAGATTTGCTTTAATTTGTGATTGGGACTCAGGTGGTGGAGCAGTATTAGGTTTGGTGTTTTGGTCCCTAGTCTTTCAACACCTACTGGTCATAGAAGTCCAGGCCTGTAGCAGCGGGAGGAGTGGAGGGGGAAGAAAGACCTGTTACAGGTCTCTGAAGTTTGTACCTGCCTGTTAAAAAAGAGTGAAACCGAGTGGTTAAACAGGAAAGAAGATCAAGCTGTTCCGTTTTAAAACTGAAAACCCTGAGAGGCTGGATAAAGTAACTGGGTCTGTTGGTGATCTTCAGAAGCTAAGAGAAAGTGAGATAAGTTCAGGGATGGGTATCAGGCTGACCACAGGGAGCTGGTCAGTCTGTGAGTGTCCTGGTCTGGGATCAACCACCTCATGTTAAACATAAACAGAACAAAAGAAAGCAGCGTGGATTTTAGGGAACTAGGCCAAACACCTTTTACCAATCAGGAAAAAATAGATTTCATGAGACAGGGCTGGACTCTGACCGTGTTTAAATCCAGTTTCTATTCAGCCGAACAGATAGCAACTGAGGGGATTTATCTGCTCTCTTCGCTTTGAATCTGTTTAATCAATTATTTTTATTTGTTTAAATTTGATTTATGTTATTCATTTTTAAAGCATTGCTCTTTTTTAATCTTTTATGTAAAGCACTTTTAAGTGTCCCATACACAACATGTGCTACACTAATACATTTGCCTTGCTACTAGGGCTTTAATTTACTTTAGTTTAATCAATGTTCTATTGGTTGTAACTCTTGGTAAGTGCATACACAAATGCCTGTAGACATCTTTATGCATTATTTGGAGTTATGACATTCAAAGTTTGACAGTACAGAGTGGAAATAAGATGAGAGACAGAGTTTTTGTCTTGATCCACAATAATCTACTTGAAATGTGTTTTTTTCTAGGTTCTGGTGGAGAAGGAGTGGATCAGCTTTGGACACAAATTCTCTGCAGTAAGACCTTGTCTCGTGACGTTAACAAACACTAACCCTAACCCTAACCCTAACCCATGACAGCATCCCCTGTGATTAGAGCTCATTCTGATTGAGTTGAAGCGTTTTTCCTGATTTTTGACATCAGTAGAATTTTCTACATATTTTCATACCAGAGTATATTATAGTTTCTTAATTCTAGCAAATATACAAAGATGAACCAATTACATGGAAACAAATGTTTGCTTATCTAAAGACAGTGTGATTAAATATATAATTAATTGTGTCACATATTAAATGCTACAGACGGGATTTTTTTGGAGGGGCTGGACTTCCAGATGTGTTGTCAAATATACCTGATAGTATCTGATTCTCTAAAGTGTTTTTTCCTGTCTTTTAGCGTGTGGGTCACGGCGATGAGAACCACGCTAACTCGGAGCGCTCGCCTCTCTTTGTGCAGTTCATCGACTGTGTTTGGCAGATGACCCGGCAGGTCAGAGTCTGTGACCAGAGCCTCACACATCTTCACACATGTCACTTTTATAGCCATTTCTTTGGATCACTTAAGTATAAGAAGAGGTCTACTAAAAACAGATATGTTTTAGCCGAGTAAAAGCATTTGTGCATTGACTCAAAATGATACGTGTCAAAGTTACCTTTCCGCTTTTCTGTGTTTCCTTTTCACTACAGTTCCCAGCAGCCTTTGAGTTTAACGAGCTTTTTCTGATCACCGTACTGGACCACCTGTACAGCTGTCTGTTTGGAACATTCCTCTGCAACAGCGAGCAGGAGCGGGCAGCCAAGGTGGTCACACGTTTATCTCAGAGGCTGGATGTCAGTTAACAGCCAGGTTCCATTTTATTTTATTCTGAAAGGGCAGAAAGATGAACGCTTTGGACCAAACTAAAGAAACATGGCTGTGCTGTGTCTCCAGATTATTCTACTGCGAGTCATTATAACTGAAGGAGCAGTCAAAAGTACAATTAAAGAACACCTGCAGTGGACATCCACAAGTTGTTCATCCTCATGGACATTTTTCTTCCTCTGGGAATATCGCTCATGTTCTAACCTCACCTCTAATGTCCTATCAGTTTGTTTGCTCACTCAGGTTGTTTTTCTCCAATGTTTCCCAAATTCTAAAAAAAAACACTCAAAACTGCATCAAACAAGTGTATAAGCAGAAGTTAAACCCTTTTTTTTTATTTTGCCTCCTTCTTTTTACTCACATTTTCAAAATATGAAACAGCAACATAAAAAAAGTCCCCATTTTGGTCAGAGGATTTAGCTCCATATAACTAATGACCTCTCTAAAATGAAATTCTTCTTCTGTCCTGTGCAGGAGGTCCAGACCAAGACTGTGTCCCTGTGGTCATACGTAAACAGGTAAGCACTCAATAGAGAGTACGGTCAGAGAAACTCATCAGGGCTGAGGATCAGTGATGGTGGCTGGTTCTTCTCCTCACCAGCCAGCCGGAGGACTTCACCAACCCTTTCTACATGAACTATGAGGACCACGTCCTGTACCCGCTGGCCTCGTCCAGACACCTGGAGCTGTGGACCACCTACTACGCCCGCTGGAGCCCCTGCATGCGGCCGCAGGTGAGCAATTCAATTAAATTCAATTGTATTTATATAGCGCCACATCACAACAACAGTTGTCTCACAGCTTTCCAAACAGAGCAGGTCAGACCTACTCTGAAGTTAATTACAGAAACCCAACAATTCCCACCATGAGCAGCACTAGGCGACACAGGCAAGGAACAACTTCCTTTTAACAGGCAGAAACCTGGAGCAGAACCATGGCTCAGGGTGGGGGGGGCATCTGCCTCGGGGGGTTGGGGGTGAGGGAAAGAGAGAGGGCAAGAGAGAGAGAGAGAGAGAGAGAGAGAGAAGGACAGAGGGAGCAGAGAGAGGCAGCCAACACAGCAACACGTAGAATAGATTAAAAATGGCAATGATATTAATGCTAATGATGAGCAGGAACATGGGGGCAGCAGGAAACTCCCAACCACAGATCCAGACTCCACAGCTCTAGGAACACCTGCAGGAAGTGATAGGAGGAGACTCCCAACCACAGATCCAGACCCCACAGCTCCAGAGCCAGGAATATCTGCAGAAAGTGTTAGGAAGAGAGAGAAGAGAGAAGGGGGACGAGAAAGCACACGACTACGGGGAAGGGAGAGAGTCCAGTTAGTAACATTATTAATGGAATGAGGTTGCACCGGGAGGGAGAGAGAGAAAGGAAAGGGGAGAGGTGCATCATGGGAAATCCCCCGGCAGTCTAGGCATATAGCAGCATAACTAGGGGTGGACTTACTCTAACTATAAGCTCTATCATAAAGGAAAGTCTTAAGCCTACTCTTAAATATAGAGACGGTGTCTGCTTCCCGGACCCAAACTGGAACCTGGTTCCACAAAAGAGCAGCGCTTTCTGAAGTGAGCGGTCTGTGGTGCAGGTCTGTAGCACGTTTATACGGGTCTGTGTGTGTGTTCCAGGTGCCCGTGCACCAGGCCCTGAAGGAGCTGCTGCTCCTCAGAGCAGAGCTGCAGCGGAAGGTGGAGGAGCTACAGAGAGAGACCTCCTCACACTCCCCCTTTCTCTCCTCTGAACATTCCTCCTCCCCCTCCCACGCCACCGGCTCACCGCTGCACGCCGCCATCTGACCAGAGCCCGTCCACGTTAGCTGCCCTCTACTTCTACATGCCCTCCACTCTGTGAAAGAATATCTAGTGCCGTAAATGTATTTGAAAAGTGTCGACTTCCTCTCAGAGCTTACGATGACTGTTTCTTACTTGTGAATAATCTTTCTTACCGCATAATGACCGGCTCCAGACTGGCGTTTGATACTTTTCCACGGTTGATGGAAATGATAGCTGATATATTTCCTCCTAAATATGCTGTTGACTTACACCGAATGCTGAAAATGAGCAGAAACTGAGCAGAGACTCTGTTTTGTAGAGGGGATCACACCTGTATTCTTCTTACTTCCATCATTTTAATATGCAGGCAGTGAAGGTTGTGCTTAGCTCCTCATGCACTCTTTTTGCATCTTGGTTTATTTTTGGTGTCATTAATTGCAACAGGTTGATATCCCATTTATGCCTTGTGTTGTTCTTTGTGAGTTTTTTTTAAAGAAATTAATATAAAACCACTTTTAAAACCTATTCAGAAACATTTTTTCCAGTTGGAACATGTGTGTTCATAGCCTCCATTTTTCCTTGTTTTTGCAGAAGTGTGTGTTCCCGTGTGTGAACTTGAAGATCTTTCATTACTGTCAGTCAAACCGATCACTTTGTCTTGAGCATGGTCTGGTCCTTTTTAACCCACTTGTTGTTGAATTGTTGTTGAATTAACAGTGAAACATAGCACATGCATGGCATGGTACTCAGATTTTAATGACATTTTAAGGCATGAAAGTGCTTCTGGTCTCAGGGCTCCATTTAATAACTGCTCATGTGGAATAACTGCCGTTACCCAAACTTTTTCAATAAAACAACTATGCCTCCTCTTTACCCCTCTTCATTCCACACATATGATCCCTCTGTACTGATTGTTGGGTTTCTGGAAATAAAATCTATCAAAAGACATAAAAACTTTTAAAAAGTATCAGATTATATTATTCAGTTTTTTCATATATAAATTTTTTTGCTAGTCGTAAATGTTGCTCATGACCCCCCTCAGGTCCATTAGTTACACAGTACTGACCTAAACAGCTCAGTGCATTGAAAAAAAATAATTTTCCCATTTCATTCCATTGTTACTGGGATTCAAAGCACAATGCAGAGTTTACTATGAGGCATGGAAATTATTTTAAGCTGTTTAATTGTTGTTCATTTTTATTAATTTATTGGCTATTCTAATTTGCATTTGTTTATCACCACACTATAATTATCCTCTAGATGCAAATACATTACTTGGCCTTAATTGTTAGGTTCCAGCTTATGGTCAGCATTCTTTTGCTCCTTAGCTCACATTTGAATCTAAAACAAATGCAACTGAAACCATCCCCAGCATGCCACGTTGTACTGTTTATTAGACTGGCTCATATTAGACACAACGTCCGACACACAAACACAGTTTGCTAACAGAAGGCAGGTCATTGCACTCTGATTACAGTCAAGCATTCGCTTTTAAAAATACAGTTTCAGCTACATAGTACAGTGTGTTGAGAAAAGTGTTCTTCAAAGTGGAACAGAGCACCAGAGCAGGGGTGGATGAGTGTGTGTGGACGTCAGAGACCACCAACGCAGCTCTCAACTGAAACTGTTTAGCCCAGAATCTTAGCAGGGCAGCACACTGACACTGTCCACCTGACCCGGTCCTACGGACAGAGGACTGACCTGAGGGCAGGCTGGACAGGAGTACATTTTACCTAGGAGAAGCATTTAGAAGCAGAGTGGTTTAGTACCAGTATAAAATGAGCAATGCCTTTGGAAAGAGTTTGCTAAAGACCCTTTAAGCATTTTTTCAAAGCGATCAGGCATTTTTTGGCCCAGTGGTGTAAAAATCAAACGCACTAGGAACAGAAACTATTCATTCCATCGGCTCAGTATCTAAAAAGCAGGTCAAACACACAGCTAAACTAATCCATCACAGCAGAAATAGCAAATATGTTTTGCGTTTGATCATTTACAGTAATTGGTGTGTTATTTGCTGAGAGATTAACTATATGTGTTTTGCTTTGAAAGTCCACTACAGCGGCTAACATCTTCTACACATCCCTCATATCCTAAACGTTCAAAAACCTGTGATCTATCTCCCATGGCACAAATTTGGCAGAACACTCAGAGAACTTGGACCATAACTTCACATTAAAACTATTTAATTTTTAAAGCTTTTTTCACTGAGAGAAATCTCAACTATGTAATGTTTCCCCTCGTATTTGAGCAGATTTCTCTCTAACTGACAGTACAGGTTTGGAAGTAAACGCCTTTTCAGCTGAAATCAAAAGTCATTTTTCTTTCCTCAATCACTTAGTTAACTCATTTCCATATCATTTATTGTAATTCCAACATTTTTTATGTATTTGGCTGTTTTGTTTGAATAAAAAGGTTGCTGATTCTAGTAGACAGAAACATTTCTGACACAAATAGGAGTAAGGCAACATTTTCCGTTAAATGAGCTGGGTGTGTAGCAGCAGAACTACAGTAACTCTAATTCCCATGCAAGTTTTCTTACAGAGTGAAGCCATAAGTAGGTCAATATATAAAGTTTGTATATTTCAGCAGATGCTGATTTGAAGTTGTTAATAGATCCACAGACAAATGAAC
Organism: Menidia menidia; assembly: GCA_907169785.1. Taxonomy (NCBI): domain Eukaryota; kingdom Metazoa; phylum Chordata; class Actinopteri; order Atheriniformes; family Atherinopsidae; genus Menidia; species Menidia menidia. The sequence continues at coordinate 12,198,079 of CAJRST010014446.1, read as the reverse complement.
ACATTTGATCACAAAAGTGGATTCATTTTTCCATATTAAATCTTTTTGAGATTGAAAAGAACTCATGATGTTAAACAAGTCTGGACAATATTGCTTCATTTAATTTCTTATTGGATGTTCTCATTTATCAAATTATCACGAGTTCCCGAAAATACCAGTAAATGAAATAAACTGACATTTTTAAATTGATTTCCATCATTCCCGGTCTCTGAACTTCTACTTTCTGTGGATTTCTATGGGTTTCATCACATCAGACCGGTGAAATGAACAGGTCAGAAAAGAGCATTTACACTATGGTGCATGTTTCTGGTTTATGTTTAATTCAGGGTTTAAAATATATTTTTGTGTAAATATGTCTTGTTACTATGGACACCTGGGCCTGTAGATAAGCGTGGCCTGTGTGTGTTTTTCTTTTTAAATTGGTGGCTGTGGCTTACATTCAGCTGTGCTCAACAGTCTAAAGATTACAGAAGTGTGGTTAAATGGAACATTTATGTCTGAGGCTCACAAATTTAATGGTTAAAACCACAGTGGATTAAAATAAATCACGGAAAATCAAATGAATTTTCATGTAAATGTAGAGAAAATGAGGGCTGTGTGGTGAAGTGGCACTAATGCCTCAAAACGGGTCGTGATATAAAAGAAGGTGGGGTCACCTAAAGGGAAAAGAAGGCATCTTACATTCCTGTATTATATTAGCATTTCCTAGTCTATACTAACACTAATGGTCATTTTAAGCGTTTTAAAGCAAGGATTTACATGTTTGTGTCTACATTTTAAAAAGTCAGAAATCCTCACTGATAGTGAGTTTTGTCATATTTAAGCACTATTTTTTCTTTGGCATAAATTTCCCTCTGCTGATTAACTGGACAGTATCAGTTTATGACCAAAACAATTCAAACAACATTGAAAAGATGGAAACGTGTCAGTGTTGGAGTTCATTGAAAAGATGTTTCTCATTTCTGCAATGCACCCTCAAATAAATAAAATAAATAAATACATAAATAATGAGATTCCCATGGTGTCCAGCGCGGTGGTTTGCTGGTGACCGGTGTGTGGCTGCTACACAGCTTTAGCTTCAGCAGGATGCTCGGCTTTGGGCTCCAGGAGGGTCTGCTGGACTGCAGAGACAAAGGGACCCGGGTCACTTCTATGAGACTTAGGACATGCATATACCGTACACCCAACCCCACATATACGGAAAAAACAGGTCAATACTTCAGAAAGTCAGACATCAAAATGAAACCACAACTGATCATAATGTACCCCAAACAACAGAGTAAATTTAGTTAACCTCCTGAGACCCTGTGTCCTCATAAGAGGACGTTGCATTTTTGTCTCTCTTTACCATGATACTTCTTTTTTTCTTTCAGCTTTGACCTCTTGACCTCATAGCAGATGCTATCAGACACTGTTTGAAATCTAAAGTAAAATGGTTTTATACATTTCCATCCAATCATGTTCTTATTGTGTAATAGAAAAACTGTAAATGAGTCAATGGGACTGTCAGAACAAAATTGTAAAAACATTTAATTAAATATGTATCTCATATATCTTTAAAAAAAAAAGCTAAAATGCATGCCAAATAAAAGCTCGGGTCTCAGGAGGTTAAAAACGTCGAGCATTCAAAACTAGATAGCTTAACGTCTCATTTTAATTCTGCAAACCAGTTTCTCACAGACATCCCCGTCAGGAAACCATAAGGGAACAGATGTGCATCATTTGAGTTTTTTTTTTATCTCTCTGAAAACTGAATTGCTCTAACCCCTGTGACATTTCACCCGATGGCTAATTAGGAACCCTCTGCGTGGAAATGCTAATGAAGTATTTTCCCGTGAGTACCTACTCAGCCCTCCTCACCACGACTCGTTTTAGGCGCTTTTCCTTTACAAATGAGCTCCTAACAGAAGGGGAAGCGGCTCATGATGTCATTTGTATGCGACAAAAGCAGAGAAAACAATGAAGAACATTGAATCCCCATCATACCCATTAAAGCTTGGCTAATAGGAATGTACAACATTTCTGATCACAATGATAATGATATTTTGTTTTTGCTGTGACCCTGCAACATTAAGTTGGATGGTGTTTTTTCTGTGGAGTTGTCTCCTAAGTTAGGGTCTTTGAAAAATAGGAGGTTCAGGTAATATTGACATTGGCCTTGTTGGGTTTTATCAATATAGGTATCAGCCTCTATAATTCATGGGCTTTTATTTTCATAGTCTGTGTCTTTGAGAGTTGGGGGGTAGTGTGCCTCTTTAAGGAAAATGGGGGTGAAGCTATCCGGAGAGCACCTGGGAAAGAGGTAATGAGGAAAAATGTTTGAAAGGTGTGAGAGGTGGCATGAAAAAGAGAGAGGTTGTTTGAATGGAGAGGCTGCAAAGAGGCCTGCTGGACGGGGTTGAAGAAAAAAAGGAAAAATCAGCCCACTGGACAATATTTGTGGAAAAAAGGACTTTCAAAGAAAAGAAAAAGAAGTCGAAGCCTGGAGGACTTTTTTCCCGCGGGATGTGCTGGTGAGACCCATCTAGTTTACTCATTTTTGCCTTTAATTTTTTTTGTGCAATGCATTGCTGAAGGCTAATTTTTCGACTTATTTTGCACAATTTTGTGGGGTTTTTCTTTTTGTATTTTCGCAAGAGGACCGGTGTTGGATTTACACTATGGAGTGACTCTGGGGGGGGGGGGAGCGGTTAATACTGATGGTGATTTTTGACCAAGACTATTGAGGAAATGTGGGGAAAGAAGTGGATCGTTTGTGAATTGTGTGATTGACAAACAAAATACAGGTGACTGAATTGGCATAAAGTGTGTGCGGGGTAATGGTTATTTTTTTATAACATTTTGATAAGAGAATTTTCACAGATAAAAGTTAAACGGTGTAGGCCGAACGTATTTAGTAACAGTTGTTTTTCTGACTAAGATGAGGGGAATTGTTACATTGCCTCTTTCTTAAATGAAGCGGGTTCTCCAGAAGAAGCGAGCGGCCACTATGCTGCTGTTAGGGGGCCAAAATGATGCCAAAAGCTAGTAGTATGAGTGGGTACGGGTAATAAGCCCAGCGGGGCCCCACCATGTTCAGCCCTTTCACTTAGCAATCACAGTGTAAATTAACATTCTTCTGAAATGATTCAATACTGAGATATATAGTAATTCTGAATTTGCAAACCACTTTGACAGTTATCTTAGTTTTCAGCTAATAGGACAGGGAACCTGACACAGTGTGAGAAAGGCCTGGAGCTCAGCCTGTTTGATTCAAAGCTTTGGGCTCGGTTTAGATTTAGTCTGGACGGCGGTGTAAATAAAAAAGAGCTGGAGCTCTGCAGTGGGGAAGCCTACCTTGTGGTTCTGTAGCCACCACGGCCTCCGGGTTCTCAGAGCTCACCATGTCCACGTTCAGGCTCTCTGCCAAACACAAAAACACAAAACATTCTGCTTTTACAAAAGTTTTTTTAGCCCAGCTCTAGCAGCACTAACTTCCCCCTACATTGTATGTTCATTATTACAGTCCTGCTTCCCTATTGGATCAGGACTCTTTCTGCAAATCAGAACTCCTAAACTAGTTGCTATCTACTAAATATGATACAGATACAGATAACTAGCCTGGAAATGCAGCGTTAGAAAGTGGTCCACAATAAAGGGACTGTACTCCTGACAGAAGGTTTAACCCTTCAGTGCTTTGAATATGGTTCAGCACATCACCTGTGGTGGAGAGAGACCTGATGAGACAGATGTGTAACTAATACTGATTTTAAAACGGTGTTTTACACATCACCACATCTGGAATGACTGTCTTTTCTCCCTCATACGACAAACAGTTTGTCTGCTAAATGTAAGAATGTGTGACACATAGACACGATAGAGGTGTGTGTGTGTGTGTGTGTGTGTGTGTGTGTGTGTGTGTGTGTGTGTTCTCTTGTTGCCGTATCAGAGTGAGAACCATAAGTAGTTTCTAACCAACAAAGTGAGGTCTTTTTTTGAAAGTGAGGACATTTTCCTGGTCCTCACTTGATTGTGTGTGCGTGTGTATTTGTGTGTGACACCTAGTGGGAAAATTTGAACACTCAATCTTTCTAAGACGCTCAGAACTACTGGTCCTCAGTTTGTGAGTCCTTATACTTGGTCCTCAGTCTGAGGCACTTACAAGAGAGTGTGTGTGTGTGTGTGTGTGTGTGTGTCCTTACGCTGTATGCTGAAGCACAGCTTCTTCTTCTGGTAGGAGATGTAGCTGGTGACGGCCCCCACCAGGGCCATGACCACCGCGCTAGCAATCCCCGCGATCGTGCCCACCTCCTCTGTGGTCCCTGCAAACACACACCACGCACACACACTAGTAAACACTACGTCCAGCCCTACGCGGTCACTGAGGGGCCGGACAGGGCCGGACAACCCACCGCTGTAGTCGGTGTTCTGGTTCATCTCATCACTGTCACTGGGGTGGCGCCCTGGAGAAACAAGGTTAGTTTTTTGGGGGGGTTTTTTGTACACTTTAGAAGTATTGCCAATAATATGAGGTGTAAATGTGGACCTACCTTTGTTGCGGTCGGGTTTGTAGGTGTTGTCGTTACTCACATCAAACAGATCGCTGTCAGAAAATCCCTCTGAAATACAACAAGTATTTACAGACTAAGATCTCCCCAGTTAGGAATACATACCAACACTACTGGATGAAAAAATACAAAAATAAGAACCTAATCTATCATACACACACATACATATATAGGTGTGCGTGTGTGTGTGTGAGTAGAAATGTATACAGCGGGGGAAATAAGTATTTGAGCCCTTGCTGATTTTGCAGGTTTGCCCA
>CAJRST010014446.1:12161031-12176922 GCA_907169785.1 Menidia menidia | reverse complement strand
TGTGTGTGTGTGTGTGTGTGTTACAGCAGCAGAGCCCGGTGGAGCAGCGGTTGTGCGTTGTGTGTTGTGTGACTGTGTGTGTGTGTGTTCCTGCAGCAGCAGAGCCCGGTGGAGCAGCGGTTGTGCGTTGTGTGTTGTGTGACTGTGTGTGTGTGTGTGTTACAGCAGCAGAGCCCGGTGGAGCAGCGCTACAGGGAGCTCCTGGCCCTCAGAGACGAATACTTGAAGAAACTGGAGCAGCTGCAGTTGTCCGACTCCTCCACCTCCTCCCACCTGACTAACTCCAGCCCCCCCAACACCGCCTCCTCCCCGTCACAGTACACACACCTACAGACGCCGCTCTGAGCCCACACACACTCACACACACACACATTGGGACTACATTCAAATCATTTTGATTGGTAACTAATAGTGGTAAAGATGGTGATTTATGCAATATGTCACAGTAAAGCCTTGTGTGGATGCTCTCAGTACTCTCATCCCGCAGCCTTAAAGTTATTCAGCGGCGCTCAGTCCAAGGGCTCCAACGCAGCAGCACAGCTCGCTGCCAACCGTACTGTGATCCCAACTTTCTAACAGCTCCGCATCCAAATTCATTCTGAGAATCCCCTCCTCATGATAGAAGCCTAACCATGATTTAACTCAGGTTTTCTTAAGAGTTTTTTAAGCTTTTTAATGCATTATCAAGCATAATCGATTTACTGACAGAGATTCTCCAATTCAAATTGTGTAACCTAACGTGTAGAGAGGAACAGGCAGAAGGTGGTGAGTGAGGATGCTGGTAAAGTCCCGGCGTTCCACCAGCAGCTCCTTCAGAGTGGGGGGGTCAGGACCCCCCCCACCCCTAGCTCAGCCTCTGCCTGTGATGTGCTGTCCGGTGGCTGGGAAAAAAAAAAGCACTGCAGTCGAGTTTAGTTCAGCTCTCCTTTTCTCTAGTCCTAGTCCCTGTAGGGTCCACTTTGGTGCGTCAGGTAGAGCTGGACTGATGTGGGGGCAGTTCCTTATAACCTGAGAATCGCATACAGAGCAGTGTCTGTCGCTTTTGTCATGTTTTCCAGCTCTTCCCACACGTCTGCACTGAGAGCAAAAAGACCAGGAGCAGCTGGATTAGACTTTAGCGCTAGCTTAAATATTTGAGAGGAGTTGACTATTATATTTTTCAGGATGTTCAGATCAAATAGGAAAACTAAAAGGGGAAGTGGCATCTGATGCTGGATCGTGTCTTCTACTTGTAAAGGCGGAATGAAGAAGCCAACCCAGGTTAGGAGAGGGTGACCATGTGCCTTTTGGATGGGTGTAAGCTTGCTTTTCTATGCATGTTTCCATCTTAGTTCAGCTGGGAAGGATTCTACAGAACACACCAGTTCCATTTTTGTTCCACATTTACCTGTTTGCCTCGGATTCTAAGTTTGGGTGTCAAGCTTTTGTGTTGCGCTTAGGAGTATTGTGGATGAAGAATAAAAGGCTGTTGGGCTTTAGTGTCCAGACTGTATGGAGCAATAAGGAAGCAGCCAGGGGAAAAGCGAGCAGGATCGGGTGCTAGACTTTTATCTGTCCACCTTGGTGGTGTTTTGCATCAGGTCAAAGGGGCTCCTGTTTGAGCTGGACGTGGTCAGGAAGATGACCTCATGCTGTGGGTTTGGACCAACACTTTAAGTCCAACTTGTCCAAAACGCACATGTGTGTCTGGAGTTTGGAGGCGGGCCCCTTAGACAGCTCTGCAGGGTGGAAAAACACAATCCCATTTTCTTTCTTTTAAATTTCAGTTGGAGCTTCTTCCAAACACCATTTTCTGAAGTCAGCTAAACAACTTTGGCACTTTATCCTGAATTTTGGTCTTCTAAATAATTAGTTTTTTTGTTTTTTAGCACTCTGTGAGCACGGTTGTACTGAGCTCAATTGTTGCCTAGGCAACAAAATCAAAACGGATCGAAAAATCCTGTTTTGCAGAACTGATGATGAAGATAGCCACAGAGTGTCCTGCTGGAGGTCCAGGACCTGAGCTCACTCATACATATGATGACATATGTAACCGTTTGTGTTAAGACATTGTACAGACACCCAGAGGCTTTTTGTTTAAAGAACACAAAAGCGTGGGCTCAGGTTCGGGTCCAGTCCCTTTGACTGGCCAGCAGGTGGGGACAGGGCATCGACTCTCCACCATGTTAGGTCATCGGTTTAGTCCCAAATGAAGCCATATTCATTCAGTTCTGCTGAAACGGTGGAATTTAACAGGGTCTATTTCCTCTCCAGAGGAAATGTCTGTCTCTTGTAAGAAGCAGGGAGAACTGCACACCTCTTGGTCTAAACATTACTTCTCATCAACCTCTGACCCAAAAAGTCATTTGGCTTTGCTTCATCAGTATCAGGTATAAAGAAACAACCCCTGTGTGGCATATTTACACAATCAAGAAAACAAAAACATTTTAGGAAAATAGGGAAAAATCAAATTAAGTTCATCATTTTGTATTTAGAATTAGGAACCGGCTTGTCGCTCCGGAGGATTTTCATCTTTTCGTAACCCGTCTCAAATTCTCCCCCAGTCTTCACCCTGATTGACCACACTCAATACTTTTGGACAAAGATCTGCCCCTCATGTTTGCGTCCGACAGGTGGAAGCTGGTGGGGCGAGTTCTCTGAAAAGGGACGGCATGTCCAGTGAAGGTGCCTTAGTCCAGGGGACGGGGGGGTGGACAGCAGCTTTGGTTGTTATCTCTGGAGGTGTGTTTCCTGTTCAAATCTTTAGCTCCATCCTGTGTTGTGGTTTAATATCAGCAGGGTCAGAGGTCGATTGATAACTAACGTATTCCTGTGGGCAGAAAGATGCAGACTGACCGATGATTTAAGTTCTGGACAGGTTTCTGGTTTCAGTGAGGAGGTCTGAAGGTGAAACAGCAGGTGGCCGTAAAACAAAAAATTTACTCTGGTGAGTTGGTTGCATTTTTAGGAGAAAAAGGGTGAAAATCAGTGTTTTGTTTTTTCTTTTTTTTTTTCTAAACTTTGTACAAGTAATATAATGTGGTTACCTCAATCAGAACCTATTTTACTGTCTAAAGTTCTCTGGTGTAAAATACAGTAATTTTACAAAGTGTAAAGTCTCGCTATTTTATAAAAAGAAAAGTAATATTGAGAAATTGTTGGTATAAATTTTGGATTTCTTCTTGGCTAGTTGAGTGTTGTGTTTTCTAAACGAGGGCATTTTTGGTTGGGACGCACTAAACCAGGAGGGAGTGGCGGAGGTCTCTGTCACCCCCCCCATTTCAGTCAAAGGGATTTTCTCAGTTATATCCTGCTTCTTAATAAATGCACATTAAATGTGTTGCAATCTTTTGGATATATAGAAAAAGGTGGAATCTGAATACATTTTGAATGTATCTCTTTTGGTCAAGTTATATCCTACACGGTTTGTGGAATGCTCCTTTTCTGTAAATACTCCTGAAATTAATGGATTAAATTAATTTAAGGATTTCTGACTTACCGACCTGTGTGTGTTTTTTTTTTTATTCCTGTATTTCCATGTGAATCTGAACCTGTTAATGTTTATGGTGATAATTAAAGAGACGTGCTGGCTGATGTGGACCTGGATGGGGGCCCACATAAACAGGTTGTGATGGAGCTCCACCAGGAGCCAGCAGCTCTGCTTAATGTGAATCTATCCACTCCGCCCTCAGATCAATGTTCCTGTTTGCATTAGTAACATTTAAGTGTTCAACAACTAAAGCCCTGCATAAAGGAGCAGCTGTTACCAAGTTAAATTTTCCCTTGTACGGAAGGAACTAGAATACACATTGAGTTCACTTTTTTGCATGTAAAGGACCCATGTCTGAGGTCTCCAGAAGAAACTGGGAGCTCCTTCCTTGTGTTTGGCCCCTAGAGGCTGCCCCTGATGTTGTTAAAGCAGGGAAACACCAGACCTCAAGGACCGGAAGTTGACATCCCAGATGTAAGCCCTGGAAGCAAAAGGAGTCAGGTTGTGTAACATTTCAGCAATAATATGCAAAGGCATGTTTGACTGGTGAATATCGTTGCATTAGAGAAAAGTCACACAAATTCAGTTATACTCTTAGTGAGAAATACCAAGAGCTTAATCCCATCTCTGGTTCTGGGGGATGGAGTCTATCCCAGGTGGGGTCACCAGCCCCCCACGGAGAAAAACTCCCATGCACAGTCAGCTCACAATGGAGGAAGTTAATGTCTGGTGTTAATCACAGTGCTATTTAGACCCAATTCCTAATAATCCTTAAAGTTTGACTAAGGACAAATGCACTTCCAATAAGAAAACTGCAGACTACAGTGCATAAATATTTCACATTAAAAGCATCCGGAGGCTCTCTGACAAACATCCAGGACCTCCAACCATCCTGTATGGAAGGAATTCACCTCCTGCTCCAGAACCCTCAGCTCATGACAAAGCTTTAGGTGAGTAAGAGCCAGCATTTCGCACGTACGTTTCTCCAGGCAGGTGATCTGTGTGCGTCTTTCCACGGAAGACTGACTGAAGACTGACTCATGGGTGGTGTTGTTATTTTCTCTCAATTTCAACTGTGGCAACATTTCCATGGCTCCGTTCTTGGTCTGATCGTGTCCTGTCACTAGTGAACATCAGAGCAAACAGTTGGTATTACCTTAAATACATTTATTTTTTGGTGAGCGTGCAGTAAATTACATCCAAATCACATAATGCTGATCAATTCTCAAAATTGAACTCTGCACTTTTTAACAAAGTTACATGACAATTTTACAATATTTACATCCATAGCTTCATTTGGTTAGATCATATGAGATTATCAATAAATGATTGAGAGTTTTTTACATGTTACAAGCTGTGAATAACCAAGAATAAATACCAGAAATGATCATATTGAGAACATGGGTTACATCAGTTTTCCTTCTTCTTGTGGTGTCTGCTGATATATTTAAAATGTTCTCCATGGGTTCTTTGGTGCTCAGAGTGCTGGTCAGTGACAGAACCTTGGGTCCTGTCAGAGTGGAGCCTGAACCAGGACGGGGCTTTGTGAAGACTTCTCCTGTTCCAGTGCAACACAAAGCCTGAACCACCACCTGGATGTGTGGTGGGACAAACCGCCCCCCGTGGCCCTGTCCAGAGGCCCCTGAGTCCAGCCAGCACTCACCTGCTTCTCCCCCAGGACAGCAGCCTCTCTACACCAGAGGGTCAGAACAAGTCCTACAGGCTTCTCCTCTGGCCTTTAGCTAATGTCTGTGGACTGTGGACAACTCTTTGCCACATATTATTTTTTAATTAAGATATTTTATGTTGTGGTATTATGCAAGCTAAATCCAAACTATTGACCTTTTGACTTACCAGTTTATTTTGAACATATATTACAGCTGACATGGAGCAATATATACCAAGATATGTTCATATGTCTGCATTTAAACGATGGGTTATAAGAAAGAAAAAGTCCATCCATCCATCCATCATCCATCATCCCTCCATTCATCCATCATCTATCCATCCATCATCCATCCACCCCTCCATCCATCCATCCATCCATCCATCATCCCTCCATCATCCATCCATCCATCCATCCATCCATCATCCATCCATCCATCATCCCTCCCTCCATCCATCCTTACATCCATCCATCCATCCATCATCCATCCATCCATCATCCACCCATCCATCCATCCATCCATCCATTCATCCATCTATTTATCCATCTATTTATCCATCCATCCATCCCTCCATTCATCCATCTCTTCATCCATCCACCCATCCATCATCCATCCATCCATCCCTCCATCCATCCATCCATCCATCCATCTATTCATCCATCCATCCATCCATCCATCCATCCATTAATTTATCCATTCATCATCCATCCATCCATCCATCCGTTCATCCATCCATCCATCCATCCATGCATCATCTATTTTTCCCTCCTTCCCTCTATCCATCCATCCATCATCTATTTTTCCCTCCATCCATCCATCCATCCATCCATCCATCCATGCATCATCTATTTTTCCCTCCTTCCATCCATCCATTCATCTATCCATTCATCATCCATCCATCCATCCATCATCCATCCATCCATCCATCCATCCATCATCCATCCATCATTCATCCATCCATCCATCCATCCATCATCCATCCATCATTCATCCATCCATCCATCCCTCCATCCATCCATCCATCCATCCATCCATCCATGCATCATCTATTTTTCCCTCCTTCCCTCCTTCCATCCATCCATCCATCATCCATCCTTCCTCCCGCTCGTGTGGGCTCTGGTCTGTGATCTGTGCGCGTGCCTGCTGTAGTGTGGGCGGGGCTTAATGGCTGACAGAGGAAGCGGCAGCTTCCGCCTGACAGCGTCTGAGCTCTGTCTCAGCTCCCGCCGCGGACACATCTGCCGGGGCTCAGCTTAACGGACCCCTCACTCCCCCACCCCAGCCCCCCCCAGCCCGGTGCTCCCGGAGTCTGCCGCCCCGCCCCCACCCCCCCACCACCGCCCCGGAAAGATGGAGAAGCAGAGCCCGGCCGCCGGGGCCGCGGACCCGGCCGGAGCCCACCGGAAGCCCCGCGGCCCGCCGCCCTGCCCGCCGCCCGCCGCCGACGGCCCGGACAGGTCAGTGGTGACCCGGCCCGGTCCGGTCCGGTCCGGTGTCTCGGTTACCGGGACGGGTCCGGTGAGGAGCACCGGAACCGTCTCCGGGGCCGAGGCTCGGCTCAGAGCAGGATGTTTCCGCGCGGATGTCGCGCTCAGAGCTCCGCGCGTGAGAGCGCGCGTGCGTTGTTGTGGCTGCTGAGAGGTGCACAGATGTTTGCATCTGGAGCGGTGACGGGCTCCTTTAGGTTCCGGGTTCTTTCAGGCCTTCAGCAGGTCTAACGGAGCAGGTCCGTTTCTGGGGGCGGGAAATAGTTCTGGTGAAGCCCCAGGTGGGCTCAGCGGGCCCCGGGGGTCTGTAGGGGGTCCCGGGGGTCTGTAGGGGGCCCCGGGGGTCTGTAGGGGGCCCCGGGGGTCTTCAGGGGGGTCTGTAGGGGGCTCTGAGGGCCACGACAACAACCTGAGCCGCCCCAGTCTGACTCCCCCCCCCCCTTAACCCCCCCCCCCCCCACGCACAGATGGAGCATTCTGTGCAGCTTACCAACAGGAAACTGAAACTTCAGGTTTCATGAGCAATGTGTCTGTTAACTGTAAGAAGCTAAGGTAGGATAACAGAAAACTGAGTATTTATAGTATTTATAGTGAGAAAAATGATTGAACCTATGGAGCTGATCAGCAAAGCTGTAATGCACCACGACAGCCTTAAGAGCATCGACTGAACTCGTTTTTTCTAAAACAAAGTGGATGATTCATGGCGTGGGAGCCAAACGGAGGCTCCACCAAACAGAAGGAGTCTGCTCCATCACAGGAGCCGGGCCGTCAGCCCCCCAGAGCTGCAGATCTCCCCCCCCCCCCCCCCCCCCAGCAGAGACTCTGGCCCTCAGGCTGGGGTTTGGTTTCCTCCACCTTCAACCGGAAGCTGGAGGAAACCAAACGGCAGCTCCACAGAGAGCTGAACCTCCACCCGATGGAGAGGAGGGACGCTCTGAGACTGTAAAAGAGCAGAGACGGATGTTTGAGGGGGGGGCATCACCTTCAAACCCCCAATATTCTTTAAGAAAAGACAGTTTAGAGTTTAGAGAAGCTTAAACTTTTCTGGACGCCCCCATAGTTTACCAGCTGCCTTCACTCTCCAGTAAGAGTACTAAAATAAACTATCTCTGAAGTTCAACTCCACTGAAATTATGGAAGATTAAAAAAAGTTATAATTTTTCTCGGAAATAACATGTTTAACATACTCAAAACAAACGTGTTTTGAAGCACTTTTATTTTGACCAAACCAAAGTATTTCAAACACCTAGAAAAGGCTTTTTTTTCTTAAAGTTTGCTGGTGCTAACCTGCACAAGCTCCCATGTGGAGGTGTGGGGAACTTTTCTTATTACAAATAAGAACTACACACAATGTCAGATCTGATGAAAACACTAATCCACTCTTTAACAGTCAAATGTTAAGTAAAAATGATTTGAAATGAAGAAATCAAATTCTAATCAGCAATAACGTGGTAAAATGTAGGAAAATGTGCTGCCAAATACCTGTGAAGAGTTGAACTTATCTAAAGCATTAGGATGGAATAAATGTTAACCTTTTTCTACTCCTTTCCAAATGTGTAAAAGCCATGGGGCCTTCCATATCCCTGTATTTATATGCAAATTTGGTTTTTTCTCCTTTAATTTCAGTTTACAGTGTTTTTGCTGTTTTATATTTGTCTTGTTAATAGGGACTGATTATCTTTTTGAGTACTAGATTGTTTTGATTTAAAAACATTGATAAGAATGGAGTTTTACTGATAAAAACAATCAAAGTAACTGTAATAATTGCTCATTTGTTCACTGTTCTGAAAACACACAAGTATTATTGTGGTGAGTTTGACTGAGCTCTCCTCTCTTGTTCTTTAGTCCGACGGGTTCTCACGTGGAGTGGTGTAAACAGCTTATAGCGGCCACAATCTCCAGCCAGATGTCACGACCCGGCCAGCCAGATGTGACCAGAGACATGAAGGTGATCCTCAGATGAGTCCTATCTCTCATCCCTTCTTGTTTTTAAGCGCTGTGTTGACAGGAAGTAGGATTTATGGAAGGCTAGGCTCCTGCTAAACGGAGTGCATGTGGAGGATGTGCTGCTGTGTGTGAACCCCTCCCAGCTTTTGTTTGTCAGCACCAGTGGTTTGCTCATTCTACCCTGGCTCTAATATGTCTGCATACATGCAGGAAGTATAGCAAGAAGTGTAATAAATGTATTAAATAAACCAAGTAGCCACCTTTCCCAATATAGTTCACCCACAATCATCCCGTGCGCAATGATCTGAGGATTAGTGCAGAATGAGTGGGGATCTTCTCCAGGTCTGTGATGCCCTCCACTGGGGGTACATGTCAGGGGTGGAACTCGAGGCAGGACTCAGGCGCAGAGGTCTTTGGCAAAAAACTTTAATTGAATCAAAAGCGCACTCGCAAGGAGTGGAAGACAAGGAAAAGTACAAAAACCAGGCAGACAAAGCTACGATCGAAGTATCACTCTGAAAAGAGGATCAAAAGTTACAAAGTACAAAATCAAAATCACTCTTACGAGGCGAAAGTCAAGAATTATTATGACTTGGATTAGCTCTGAATGATGTGACACAGCAGAGTGGCAAAGCAAACTGAACAAGCTGATAAAGAAGGCTGGCTCCAGGCTCCAGGAGTGGATTGTTAAAAGAAGAATCCTGCACAGGGTGGTACCATGAATGAAAAGGCTGACTATCCTCTTCATAACATGTTGACACAGCAATCCAAAAAAAGAAAGTTCAGAGGTTTTTCCTGCTGACTGCTATGTTTTCTTAATGAAAGCTTGTCCAAGTTTCTCCATGTGTTGGTCTGTTGCCTTTGTCATAAAGAATTATCTCAACATAGTACTGAGAGAACCAGTACAAGACCCATTTCATACCATGAAGTAAGAATACTTGTGTATTAATTCAGTTTAGCTAAAGTTGAGAATGTGTTTTCAGATGAATCATGTATGGGTTTCTTACTGTGTTCTTAATTCCAGGTAACCAAGAGGCTGACTCACATGGTAAGAGTTCTGGTGCCATCCTTTCTTAAGCCAGCAGAAACAAATCGGCTTTTTTGTGTTGCTTAAAAATGAAGCTGCTGTGTGAACCAATGTTTGTCTCGGCTCAGTTTGTTTATAGCCTTCGTTTTATTTCTGTCAAACTTTTTTTACTATCTAATGATAAGACCAGACTGACACCAGTACAGGGCTCAGCTGCGGTACATTGGCTATTTCACAAGATGAGCTCAATTAAAGCCAAAACGTAGAAGGAGAAATTGATACAACAATGGCTTATTGATTACCTATTTGATTACCTATTTATCATGGTGTATATGTATTTCTCTTCGTGGGGACACGGCAGGAAAGGGGACAGTTCTTCTGCATCACAGACAGGTTTAGAGGGAGTATTACAAAGGGGAAAGAAGGCAGTCCGAGAGACCTGTTTGATGTGGGAGAAAAAATAACTTGAGCTCAGAAAATAACTCCAAGTTCCTTACTGCTGGACTGGATTTAAAAGAAATCCCACATAGAGTATCTATATAACCAGACAGTTCCTATGTGCTTATGTTCAAAGAAAACAATTCTATTTGAGTTTAGAAGAAGGAAATCCAGAGGCACCCAGTTCTCTTTAACACGTGCCTCACCTTTAACAACCGATGGGTTTCTACTGTTGTCAGTAATATGAGATTTATGCCACGCTGTCTGATAATGTTACCTAGTGGAAGCAGGTATAAAGGGAAAAGAACCGGTCCAAACACAGAACCCTGAGGAACTCCATGACTTACCCAGCCGTGGGATAAAGATTCTTCATTACCATGAACAAACTGGAATCTATCAGAAACATGTAGCTTATACGATGACAATACAGACCAACAACAAGTTGGAGTCTTTGAAGCAGAAGGCTGTGATGGATGGTATCAAAAGCTGCTCCTAAAGCTTTGCTAACATAACTCTGTTTCATTAATCAACAAAATGCCTTTAGATGTATGTATATAGGAGTGAAGAGCTTTCCATGTTTCCAGATGCAAACCACATCGCGTGGTACTTAGCCTCCAGGTGAGAAGGAGTTCTAAGCTACTTGTAACTGGGCGATATGGTATCTGGCCTTCTCTCAGACTCCACAGGAATGTGTTATTGTGCTTGGTGATTCTGAGAAGAGACTGACAACAATTTGAATAGCTCCTATCACCCTGCCAGTTAAAGCCAGGACTTAGACATCTTTGTTGGGCCTTCCTGTTCAAGGGATCAGATCTGGCCCTGATGCAACAAGGGTGGCTTTCACAGAGGGTTCTGAACCCAGTTCAGAGCGCTCCTGCTGCCCAGTGTGTTTCAGAGGGATGTGGCCACATCGTACTCACAGTGGGACCACTGTGTGATGGGGACTAGTGATGATTCTTTTGTGATTTATATCTGTAGCTGTAAGCCTCGTGCAGCTTTCTAGATACGCTGACTCATAGTTATGATCTCAATAATTCAACACCTTTATGCTGGGGGCTGCTGTTGCTTTGGAGGAAAACGTATGGTGTACTCTTTCATCAGATACAGAACCACCCTGATGCTGAGTTTAAAAGTACTTTGCTTTTTAAAAAACAGGAAAAACCTTGCAGATGCGGTCCACTTTTCTTCCGCAGATCTTTTTTAATGGTGCAGAAAGGCTAACGTTTCTACGTTATAGTGAAACCGATGTAAATAGACTTGTACTTATAGCGCTTTTCCATTGAATTCGGAACACTGTTCTGCTGGGGTTTTTTCCACCTGGAGGGTGGGGGACAGTCCGCCTGGCTTAGAGTTCTGCGTCTCTTTGCTTCTGCTGGACTCCACCTGGTTAACCGCTCAGTAAAATGAAAGTTACACAGAAGCGATGACGGGAAGCTAAATGCTCTCCAGTGGTGTCTAATGGTGTCTGGGTTTCTTTTTTTCCATTTCTTCTTGCTTCTGCTCTCCCTCTCTGTGTTGCTTCCCTCCGCTCTGCCTGACAGGCTGAGCAGCTCAGGCTGATAGCTGGAAGTCATTCAAGATGTATTTAAGAGCTGGTTTGTTTGTTCAGAACACTGATCAGATCAGTCCACTGGTTCTTTACATTGTCCTGTGGTATAAGGGCCATTACAGTTGGTAAAGACTCCTTCGGACAGATTAACGTAAAGTTATGAACTGATCGCTTTCCTTCTCGTCATCATTGTGCTTTGAAATGACAAAAATGTCTACTTTTCTGCATTTTCTCTTTTTCTTCCTCTCTCTCTGTCTGTCACCTGTCTGTGCTGGCGCTCTACTGCAGCAGGATTCATTAGATGATGAAGAAAGTGATCTTGAGCAGCCCTCCAATGCTTTGGCAAGTCTCTGTTTGTCTGTGGCTCTGACACTCTACCTATCCTGTGCTCCTTCTCCTCCAGGCCTTTCCCCCATGCACTACTTTCATTCGTGTGTGGTGGAGTTTTGGGGGTTTAGAGTGGATGATGGGTATTTAAAGAAAGAAAAATCCAGCACAATTGTCCTGCTGCAGGTGGTATGAAATGTTGACAGCCAGATTGGGTCTAGGTAGCTTCATAGACCAGTCTCAACAGGTTGGCAGTCACTGTTCCTGTTTCAGCTTCTGCATGGAAGATCCGCTTACATCCATAGAATGAACGAATGAATAAGGTCTGTTGAGGGTCCCACTCTCGGTAATAATGTTTAAAACCAAGTTTTACAGCACTGTGTGAGTCCTTAGGAGTACCTGAGCTGACCACTGTTTCCTCGGTGTGTTTACATGATTTAGTCATTGGTATAAAAAAGGAAACAGCAGAGATGGACAAATATTCAGCAGTCAGAAATAGTTTTGACAAACTATGGACACATTTTAAAATGATATTCTTCAACTGTGAAGATTTTAAATGTCCTAAATCTATAGTACATTTGAACCTTTTTACTTTCTATTGTGAATTCCAGTATTTTATTAAATGTAAATCTTTGTATTCAGTTTGGATTTACATTCCAAACAATACATTCCCAACATCGATGGATTTGGGAATGATGTTTGCTGTATGTGTCTCATTGAAGAGAAATGTGCATTTTATAGCAAAATTAATTCATTTAGCAGATGCCTTTACAGAAATCAAATTTAAAGTGGGGAATGGATGAATTGTTTGAATGGATGTAAAGTAGAATGGTGCCAGTACAAGGACTTATGGAGCTACAGGTCATACTGGTTGTTACTTACAGGTCTGTGCTCTTTTATTTTTTTTAGAAGCTTCCAGCTCTGGGATACAGAGCACAGGTCAAAATGTTCCATAACCAGGTGCCTCTTCTGCCAGGAGAGACCATCCAGGTCACAGGTATCCTCATCCCGATCCGGCCAATAAGACAGCCACCATCGGATATTTATCCTACTGGAGCATTTATTTCTGTCTTGACTTGAAACCATTATCTTTCCCTGTGTGTGTGTGTGTGTGTGTGGGCACCGACTTGCAGTGAAGGATGTGATGTACATCTGTCCATTCAGCGGTCTGGTCAATGGCACGCTCACCATCACAAACTACAAGCTGTACTTCACCAAAGTGGAAAAGGTGAGCGTTGGATGATCTCTCTCTGGAATGCATGCTGGAGCCCTGAGGTGCTAATTCTGGAATGATGTGTTAATCTGTGTGTAAAGGAGTTCCCATTCGTTCTCGATGTGAACCTGGGAGTTATCAGCAGACTAGAGGCAATCGGCCATCTCTCCAACCAGGAGGAGAACACAAAGGGACTGGAGCTGGTCTGCAAGGTACCTCCACACACACCTCCATTTCACTCCAGAAGGAGTCAATAAAAGGAGCTCATGTCTTTAGGACATTCCCATTTTTGAGATTATGCCTCTCCAAGTTTATTATAGTTGACCTGATTAAGTGATTTTCAAACGTTCTTCCTAATCAGGACATGAGGAATCTAAGGTTCGCCTATCAGACAGAGGAGACTCAGCCAGATGTGGTAGAGGTCCTGTCCAAACATGCCTTCCCTCTCTCACACAACCAAGTAAGTCTCACGTTTTTCGGAAGTCATGCCTATTTTGCCCTTCAAACCCGCCATACAGTGTAGGGCTATCACCCCATGATGGGTACAGTAGAAAGCCATTTTACTGACAATCTAATGGTCAAGATTCTTTAGAAAACTGTAGATGATGACAAAAACTGATTTAACTAGAACAAACAAAAAGATAAACGTGAACTTGAGCTGTTAGTGAGACAGAGCAGAAACCAGCTCCCTCCCATAAAGAGCCTCTCCTGTCCCTCACGGCCTTTGAGATAAAGCTTTAGAATACGCTGATGGACTCCAGCAGAGAGGGCAGTCATCATCTGCTGACCGCCATGACAGGATATATACTACTATACTACTGTACACTGGCTTCTGGACTTTTATTCCCCCAAAATGTTTGAAATTGTCACCCAGAAGTGCGATCATGCCTTGCTAACATCCCTTTGTCTGTAGCCCCTCTTTGCATTCCTGTATAAGGAGCTCTTCCCGGTGGACGGCTGGAAGGTGTACGACGCAGCAGCAGAGTACCGGCGTCAGGTAACTGCTCCCGGCTGAGCTGTGTGTCCACGCAGAGGCACGGCTTTCATCTCAGATAGGATTTTACTTGATAATTGAGGCTTTTCTTGAGCTATGGCAGCAGCTGTGGCTCCTACGGAAAGATCCCCGCCCACCTTCTGCTAATCTAAGACTGTTAAAAGGGTCTGAGTGAGACCTGATGGCTGAATTGGAAACAACACAAGCATGGAACATTCATTTTTTTTAATGAAATTGCTGCGAATCCAAAAATCTTCATTGCAATCTTGAATATTACAATTTTTCCTCAGCTTTCTACTGTGAACATGTTTTCCGGTAGTGATGGACATAGAAACAGTGTTAGGAATGCTTCCATCCCTTCAAACCCCCCTGATCTTAAAGAAGAATGATTCAGAAATCAAATGAATTATTAGAACTTTAATCATCTTCTGTGTGATGTGAATTTCTAATGTCGAATGCTAATACGAAAACTCCTCTCACGATTTAATCATGTGGATGAATGTGTTTTTATTTTTTTTATCAGGGTCTCCCGAATGAAAGCTGGACCATCAGTAAGATCAACAGCAACTATGAGCTGTGTGACACCTACCCCTCCATCCTGGTCATCCCCACCAACATCACAGAGGAGGACATCAGGCAGGGGGCTTCGTTCAGAGCCAAACACCGCCTACCGGTTAGTCTGAGAGCATTCTGTCGAAAAACTCATGTTTGTTGGTTTAATTCGTGACGCCTATAATCCTTATAGTTCTTAACAGCAACTGATGAAACAACAGTCAACAAATATTAAAATCCTAATCTCAGTTGATGTTTAAAACACCTGCTCTGAGGACATATAGACACATTTTAGGGGGTAGCCATAACAGATGACGGTACTAGCTAGCACACCAGTGTGAGGCCTGAGACTCTAACATGGAATCAGCTAAATGAGAATCAGAATGGATTGTGTTTAGATGATTTAGCGTGAGTTGTGCTCATCCACTGGTCTTGGTTCCCTCCAGGTGTTGTCCTGGATCCACCCTGAGACTCAGGCCGCCGTTATCCGCTGTAGCCAGCCGCTGGTCGGACCTTCAGACCGGCGCTGCAAAGAGGACGAACATTTACTCCAGGTCATCATGGATGCCAACGCCCAGTCCCACAAGCTCACCGTCTTCGATGCCCGGCAGAGCAGCGTGGCTGAGACCAACAAGGTACCCTCAATCCAACTGCAGTTTTTCTTTTTTTTTATTTATAATTTTTATTTTTAAACGTTTTCACAGTTTCAAACATATATGAACACAAACCTATATGGGAAGCAAACCAGTATTCGTAAGACAACGTTTTTCAAGTACAGAAACGTATCGCTCATACAAAATCTGACCGTAAAGGTTTTATGTACTCAGTCCATTTAGTCCAGATTTTGTAAAACATGTCCTTTTGCATCCTGAGGGAGAAAGACAACTTTTCCATAACATATATTTTGTGTATTATATTGATCCAGTCCTCGGTAGTTGGAGATTCCACTCTCAGCCACTTTCTTGTGATGGCCTTTTTACTTGCAATAAGTAACATACCAAGTAATTTTTTATCAGTGTTTTTCCAATTCGTCACAGGAACATCACCCAAATACAGTGTTTCACATTTAAGGGGAATTTTAGTACCCAATACATTGTTAACATGTTCACATATCTGTGTCCAATAATTAATTATGACTTGACATTCCCAGCAGTTTTTCTTTTACATGCCGTTAGATTTCTCTTCTCAGATTTTGCCATCTGTCTCTTTTCATTTGCTTTA
>CAJRST010014446.1:12112082-12151031 GCA_907169785.1 Menidia menidia | reverse complement strand
CAAATACTTATTTCCCCCACTGTATATAAATATGAAATTGCCATTCATAAATGTTATCAAAGAAACAGTGAGTGACCTTTTGGCTCCTTCTTCTTGTCGTTAGTGATGTCTTTGCTGGGGTCTAAGGCATCCGCCAGGTCAAAGTCAGCACCGGCTGTAAGAAATGCACAGTT
Organism: Menidia menidia; assembly: GCA_907169785.1. Taxonomy (NCBI): domain Eukaryota; kingdom Metazoa; phylum Chordata; class Actinopteri; order Atheriniformes; family Atherinopsidae; genus Menidia; species Menidia menidia. The sequence goes on along the minus strand of CAJRST010014446.1, from coordinate 12,150,858 downwards.
TAGGACAAATGGAAAAAATTATATCAATTTAAAGTTCATATGACAACTAAAATTAAGTGAGAGAATCTCCAGTCGTTTAATCTGAAGGAGGGACACGTCATTATTAAGCATGCTGAATCTTACAGTCAGATTAACTATTACAACAGTAGTTTTGACAAGAAACCTCATTTTGTCTTCAAACTTTTTTTAAAGTTGATAGTAAAAAGGCATTGTCACATGTGGAGGCGGCCCCCTAAATAGCACATTTTGGAAGTTATGGAGGTTCTACCAAAGGTTGGACATGTTTAGTTAGTTAGACATTATCAGGGCTGCCAGCATTGTGCCACACACTCTGGGTCCTGTGAGTAAAACATGTGTCCAGCCATGTTTGAGAGGCTGCTTACCTCCCCCCGCTCCCCCCGGCTGTGCTCCTGGTTTCGGTGTGGTCGCACCTGGAAAACAGGAAGATGTTCACATGCTGAGATTCTTTCTAGAATTCAACAAAAACTTCAATCTAAATTTTTTTTTAAATCTTTCATAGTCATATGTAAAACTGCTTTTTAAGCCTGTGGTTGGATGACAGCCACACACTGAAAAATTTGTAGGATCTGTGAATTTACATTAAAAAATGCTACAATCCGATTTCCTGTTTTATTTTTTGTCTTATTGTGCCTCTCATAGTTGAAATGTCTTTCTAAGTTGGAGAACTTCCACAATCAGTGGCTGACTGAATACTTTTTTGCCCCACTGTGTGTACCACAGTTTGTATGTGTCATTTTACCACTTATCATTTCTAATTTCTCTGTTTATTACTTATTTGTTGTATCTTAAAAAGGCTGCCATAATTCATCCCTGCTCACTTTAAACAGTAGTTTAAATGTTCATGTTAGCAAGTGCTGCAAAGCAATTTCCCTCAGGATAAATTAAGCTTTTTGAATCTTTGAATCTTGATTAATACATAAAAACGCAATTAATTAATCAATAATCGGAATTTGGTTTGGGTAGTTTTTTTGTCTTTTGGTTTTAATTTCAAAAGTTTTGGAAGAAAGAAATAAAATTGCACTGTACATCACAAAACAGAGCAAAGCACAAATAATAGGAATTAAAATGAGGAAACCAATTAATGGAGTGTCATTTTGATGCTAAACACAATGCAGTGTTAGGAAAATAAAACCCTTTGTCCACAGAAAATTTAAACATTTTCATCCATTCATGGAATCATTCCCCGTGCAAAACTAGGTCAGCTCCTCCAGACATATAATCCACACACAGGGAAAATCTGTCCTAATCCAAAACATTTTACTAAACACACGGCTGCTTTAAGGCCTGTTTTCTGGATAATGAAATTTTAGTTTTTCCTTATACAAAAAAAATCCGATCTGCTGATTTACAGTGTATGTCCATCCAGATGTGGGAGGACACAGACTCATCTGGCCCACCCTGGACGTGCACAATGAATTATTGTGTATTTGAAAAGAAAAAAAAGGCTGTGGGATAGTTATGCTGGCTCATTAAAGCTCAATTTAAATCAGAAGCAGAACAATGGAAATGATCCTCTGCTTCAGAAATGTCTCCTTTATTTCTGTGAATCCTGGAATAAAACCCAGACCTTTGGTCTCCTGATAATGCGCGTGCATGCAGTAGTTGTTCCATTCATTTAGAATGGGTGTGCACTTGAATAGATGCTCCCATAGGTGCCCCCCCCCCCCACACACACACACACAATGGGCGGCGGGACAAAGCTTACCGTGCGTCGGCAGAAAAAGCTGCAGCAGTAGACACAACGCGCACGCGGACACGCGGAGCATGGCGGCTGGGCTGCTCGGGCTCGGCTGGAGGACGAGGTGTGCTCTGGGGGGGGTCCACGGGCCCGTGTGTCTGTGTGCGGCTCCTCTGCTCAGACACACCCACACCAGCAGCCGCAGTCCCGGTGACCCCACGCGCACGGAAACGCTTCCGGACGCCTTTCAAAACAAAGGTCTCTGCACGGGATCCTTTTATTTTGTATTTATCTCCATCCTCTTACATCCGGCTAACGGTTAAGAGGAGGCACATGTTTTTTTAACTATTATTTTATTATGTATGATGTACTTAAAAGTTTTGTTTTTATCATTTTACTTGATTTTTGTAAATCGTGTCTGAGTTTTTAGAAATACGATATACAAATAAGGCATATCCTCATATTTTCATTTATAAACTTAGATCACCGAAAATCTTCCTTTAATCAATAATGTGTGTGTTTTGGGGATTTAAAGGGAAGATAATCGAACACAAAATGCTCCTAAATTCAGCTGAAGCTTAATAAGGTCAATAAGGTCCTTATTCAGTATTTATTTATTTGAAAATGAAGAATTTATTGTTCTTTTCTTAAAATACAAATATAAATACGAATGTACAAATAGCATACAAACCTTTGGACTGTAATCTTACTCCATTACTCCGTTTACAAAAATTTGGCTCTACTGTACCAGCTGTCTCAGTCACAAAGGTTCAGCTTTTAAAGAAGCTCAAATTCATATTTGTGTAAAGAAGTTGAAGGATATTTAGTTTTAGGTGGGTCACGGTGCTATATCTCCTATTTCCACAGGAGGGTGCACCTTTACGTTAAAGCCTGAGCACCTCAGCCTGTGACTGCCCACAGAGGGATGGAATTATTTACATGTGGCTTTCTAGAGATGTTTCATTTGGAGTTCAGTTACTGATTCACAACATTTTTTGTAATATAAATAATTCCTCTGTCATTGTTTGTACGTTGACGTTGGTTCTGCTGAAGATGCAGATTGAACAAACAAAATCTATAGATCATGTAAACTAGAGTGGTAAATTTATTTAATTTGATGTACTTGTAATATGATATGGGATAAGCTGCTAAAACTTCAATAAATAAGAAACACACAATCTCAATCAACTAAATACACAACTTCCTATCTAGCTTCCTCAAAACTCACAAATATATAAATTATTATCCAAGATAAATAACTTAATTTCCCTCAGAATATAACTTCTGGTTGCAAATAGGTTTTAACACCTTCAGAATGTAGCTTATATAATACATAAACATTTTAAAGACATGAAACAGGACAAAGGAATCTGCCCAGGCTGCACAGATAATGGGGGGGAAATAAGTAAACTGGCTGGCAGGACTAAAAGACAACAGAGACCTGTCATGGACAATTTTAGATTTGATTGATTTATTTATAGCGCTTAACAACAATCAAGTAAGGTGACCAAAGTAAAAGTAAGTAAATCACAAGAAGTGGAATAAAAAGTTAGCAGGATAGATGGAGCATGCCTCTAAAGCAGTGTATAAGAAACTGCTGTGTGCTGCTGTGATTTAGGACCAATCTCAAACCCCACCACAGCACCTCCCGGCAGAAAGTCAATCAATCGCACCTCACAGTTTCAAAGAGCTCAGAACAAGCCACAGCTAGCAACCAGTCCACAAGCAGATGGAGCAGGCCAGAGCATAAGGCAGATCAGCCTTCCAAAGCAGACAAAACATAAACACTCCACAGACCTTTGAGAGTTGGCCATTTAGCTGGCCATAAATCCTTAGATAAAAAAATCCTTAAAATCCACTAAAACAAACAAACAAACTAAAAAAACACTAAAACAGACAGACACATGACAGAGACAAAGGACATGCTGCCATCTTGGAAGGGGGGAAGAGTGCTAACATAAACTTGATATCCAAATTTATATACTTTCTTTATATTAGCATAGTTTTACTGTATTTCTAAATATTCTTATCTGTAATATGAATTTGTGAAATGTAATATATGAATTTGTAAAACATAATATGCTTTCTTTGGGGCATAACCAAAATGTACCACTGACAAAAAACACTGCTATGATGTAATTTTAACTGTATTGAAATGTTTTTGGTATTATATTTTGTCTATGTTTAAACTTCAATAATCTGTAAATTCTCCAAAAAGTATGATTTTTTTTAACAAATTCTTACTGTCAAATTAACAGTTGGATTTGGTTTGGCGTTTTACAACATATAAATGTACATTTTAACACTGCTATGATGTAATTTTAACTGTATTGTAATGTTTTTTGTATTACAATTTATCAGTGTTAAAACTACAGTAATTTGTAAATTCTCCCAAAAAGTATGATTTTTTTTTAACATATTCTTACTGTCAAATTAACAGTTGGATTTGGTTCGGATTTTTACAACATATTAATGTAAATTACACACGGCTTCATTGTTTTTGTATTTACAATTTTTTTATGTCACGATTTTACAGTGATTCACTGTTAATTCCACGGACATTTTTTACAGTGCATCTCAACAGAAATACACATAACAAAATACATATATCACATGAAAAAAAAAAAAAAGGAAAATGCCACTCCACTACATGGTATTAAAAGCCTGTCTATAAAGATACATTTTTAGATTTTCTTTTTATTACCTTTTCCTCTTATTTTTCCTTGATTCCCCCCTTCCTTTTCTCCCCCAGTCATATTTGGCTTAAGAATGCTCTTCATATATTAATATATGAACATGTCAACAGGGGCATCATGAGATTTATTGATATAAAACGAACACAAATTGGGGACTCGTCCCGGTAACAGATTAAGTAATTCAACACATCGTGAAGTAATCCACAACTGACTGTGAAGGGAACTGTCGGGGATGAAGACTGTGTTGTTTTTCTACTGGGGAGCAGCAGGTAGCAGTTAGTAGCAGTTACTATCAGAGGAGGTCTGTGGAGGTCCAGTTTCTCCTCTGCCTTCATTAGATGATGACTCACTACTTCTGTGGGAAATCAGGCCAACTTTTAAATCCCTGTGACTAAAGTGTTTCTTCTTTTCTACCTATAAATCCTATTAAAGTTTGTACCCCATGGAGACCCTGGCTCCTGGATCCCTGTTGAATTCACCACAACAGTTGCTGATTGACCGGGTTCAAGACCTTTTGGGCTACCTTTTGGGCCCGGTTCCCTTCCTCAGTTGAACCCCTCCAGGAAAACAGTCACCCTCTGATTAACCACATCACGGAGGCCACCCAGACCCAACTGGCAATAACTCTTGTTATATTGTCATACCGAAGTTTGCCACTTAATTCATCATTCATCACTTAAATACTTAAGTAGTCAAAAATACATGACCTCACTTTAGGGTTTATGCCTGTTTAATTTGTTTAGTAAAGTTGGTCTTTGGCTCCCCACTAGATGGAGTTAAAAGCCCATTCAGACTTCAGCATACCCCTGTGTCTCAGTTTCTATCAAAGGAAAGCAACGTGCCATTTCCTGTATGGCGAGACGATAAAACTAGGTTCATTTGTTTGAACTCTGATAGAAAGAAAAAAGCAGTTTTTAGCAAGTTTGAGTTCAACTTTTAAACTGTTTATGGGGCATTACATGTTGAGAAATATATAACGTGGGAGTTCTTCAGTAGTAAAATAAATGAAATAGCTAAATATGAAAACTTTTCTGAATATGAAGAATGATGCCATTTTAAATAATTTAGACTAATAATTTAATTTCTGTGGACAGCACAAACTGTTTCTGCGTACCTCTATCTGCCATGGCCAGCACGTCTCCTTAAGATTTGGTTTCCTCCTGTCACAGTAAGAGAGGAGCCATTTGAATAAGGGAGACACAATAATAACTCACCTTTCCCTCTTCATGAGGATTCTGACTGACTTGATCTCTATTCTGTGTCTCACCTCATCCCAAGTTTCACTTTTTATCCAACTCATTCTTTACACAGACCTTTACCCTTTCGGTGTTCTGATTCAGATTGCTTTGGTTATAGTTCAATAGCCTGGACGACCTTTGGATGTCATAAAACCTTTCTTTCTTCAACACTTCAGACAAAGAAGGCATTTCTTTTGTCTGGTATAATTTAGCTGTCATTCTATATCTTTTTGGAAGATATGAATGCCCTTCTAAATAGTACTGATGTTAGATGAAAAGTCTTTCATTTCCTGGCTGCTTTTTGATCAGAAATATTTAAAACCATCACCAATAGTGGAGAGAAGTATCACGTCCTCTGCTTTAGTGTCCCACTTTGAGAACGACACACAACATCCAATAATTCTACACAAAGTGAACGGCTTTAACTGATAACAGATATTATGGTAACTCTCACTGAATGATAGAAACTCACATGGTGCGGAATCAGTGACAGGAATTTTATCCAACTATGGAAAGTGAAATGATGGATGATTACATTTCAAGTTGAGCTAAAAGAGTCTCCAGGTTACGATGGTTGTGAGACCGTAGGTATACTTTACTGTAACAGAGAAGTTAGTCAGGACAGAGCAGACTAGGAGGGGGCCAGAGCTGTGATCTGATTGGGTTTCACGCCATATTGCTTGCGTACAGTGATCTTTTCATCAGCATGCAATTAGCATTAGCATTAGCAAAATGGCATGTGCTGCCCCACTGATAACGCTTAAAACACTGTGTGAAGGTCCATGTCTCCCACTGTGGTTGCTCCGTAGGCCTACACAACAGCTGGAGCTCTGCAGAGGAATGTCCATGCCGCACTCACGTGCACTCACACACACTCACAAACATTCCTACGTCCTCGTAAATACATATGGATGCAATGTGTACACACACGCTCTGTGATAAATATTTATATCTCTTCTTTGTCAGGACTAACAAAGCCCTTTTTCCCTCTGTGAACAAACTGAGGAAACACTTTTTTCTATTTTTAACACGATTTTTTCTATCTACCGGATCTATTTGAACCTATAAAAGACTGTCCAGTCAAAGTCAATGGTTTTGTTGTCTCATAAAAGACAAAGTTCCTTCCTATTAAAGTTTTTTAAAGCTTTGTGTGCTTACAGCTTTATTGTGCCGTATTCAAACACACTCCAGCCAAAGACAGGCCCGTCCAGAGTAAACAATATCTGATACACACCAATGCAGGGTCATGTTATGCTAGCAGTGCTGTGAGTGAGAGTGAGCAGCTCTGAACGGGCTCTTTTTCAGCACAGTTCCTGTATTGAGAAAGAGACTCTGTGTGCTGTGCAGACACACTGCTCACTTATGTGTGCCTGAGCTGCGAGTGGACGCACACACACACACACAAGCACACACACAAACACACACACAAGCACACGTCTGAATGGAAGCTGCACGTCTCCCATGTCAAACCTGCAGCAGCAAGTAGTGGATGGGACAAAAATAGCTCACCGCGTCCTCTGTGGGCCTCCTTTGTGTGAAGTTGGTTAGACGTTATTAAAAAGAGGAGGGGTGTAATTAGCCACCCCCCCCCCTGGGCCCTACACTCCCACCTGCAAACCATCAGTCAGCAACACAACTGCAAAACCAAGGCATCACCGACCCCCTTCTTGATCGGTTTCTCAAAAATATATGTCAACACTGAACGTCTGAAAAGCTGTAGATAAAAAGTTATATTGAAACTTAAAATGTTGTTCAGTCATTGACTGATGTTTGTCAAGTAGTCCACCAAAGAGGTGTGTTTGTGGAGCTCAGGAGCTCTGTTTAAACTGCACACAACAGCTGGATATCATCTGCAGATAGACGGCGGGACGTGTTATTGTGTTATTGTGTTGCTTGATTGGGAGGAATATAAACAAGAGGAAGTGCATCGGCCCCAAGGCTGAACTCTGGGGCACTCCACATGACAGTCCAGCAGAATCAGATTAACAGTGACACTCAAACATCTGGCTAGAAGATTATAAACCTGAACCAGAAATCCCAACCATGTTGACAAGACTGTAGATTAAAATATTATGATAGAAGGGCATTGTTCCAGCCTTATCCAGTCCACCCGAGTGTTACCGAATTGGTTCACCTGCTCACAGCTCTACTTGGGATCTCTCCATCACTTCCCATGCCCCAGGTGAAGATCCAGCATTTGCTCTATGTTTGTATAAGTTCACGACCCAGTTTACGTCCTTGTCTTATCCTTTTTGCCTTGCCCACATCGGACTCCTCTTGCCTTCCTGAATATCTAGACATCAACGCTTTGTTTTGGAGTTCCGAATCTGGCCTTCTCCCAGTGTGTAGTACCTTACATCTGCTTACCTGTGTTTGGCTCTTGCTTGCCTTCTGATCCTGTTTCTTGATTCTGGACTTGTTAATTATTCAACTTCCCGCAAGTTCAGGCAGCAATCCCGAAGCACTCTATCCACCCCTACTCATCAACCCTCAACAACTCATTCTCTAAATGACCACGGTGAGGTGCTGAGTTTCCGGTCCTCCTGGTTTTCACCTAAAGGTCAGAGTGGAGCTTCTGGAGCTGAACGAGCCCTGGGGGCACCATGACTCCAAGCCTTCTGCAGGACCATGCACTGAGCAGACGTTGGGACATTGAAACTCTAATTCCTGATGCTGCAAGCAACCAGAAGGAGGGAAAACTGCAGGGTAGATCAGGGATCCATAGTGATCATCTCCCCATGGCATGGCAGTTAGATAGGTTTAAGCTAAAAGAAGAATTTTCATATCTCTTATTGCCCCAGATAACTACTTCTGGTGTTGAGCAGAAGGAAAGTCAGGAACAGGTTGAGACATCCAAAACAAAGTGTGTTTGAGGGCTGCACAGACAGGCTAACTGTTAGCTTTGCTCAGCCATCATGAAGCTGGACAGCCTGGGGAGGCCATTTGTGTGGCCAGACAAGAGTTTGTAGTTAATCTGAGAGTCTTCAAACATCCTCCTAGAGAACATCCCCCTTTCCACATCTCTTCTATTTTCCTTTATCATTTTAAGATGGAGCTGTGGAGCTCGTTTTGGTACATCTAAGTGGTTTAGCAGGAGTTGAAGTGAAACGAACACCACAGTCAAACAAAAGATTCTCTGTGCATTTTGAAAGAGCTCGTTTTGACAGGGTGCTGGGAGAAAAATAATGAAATAGCCTAGTATGACCATGCAAGCAAACAAACAAATTTTCAATAGTTTTTTAAATAAATCCGTCCAATACTCACATAAAAAAGAAGTGACTTATTTATCTTGGTACAGCTTATTAAACACCTTATTTGCTCTGTGAAGTAAACCTTTTTTTCAATGTCCAATGCAAAGTTTCAAATGCTCCACATATTTTCCGGAATACTGTATATTGTGCATTCTCATTACACTGTATTTGTTAATTACAACAAAATGTACAACATAAATATCTGAAACAGTCAATATTAGAATCTCACAACATGCAAAGAGGTTTCTGTCCTAAACAGAAACCTGTTCTGCTGGGTATTTTTTGTGTCCAACAATCCATCACAAAAAGTAGAAAAAGAATACTGCATACAGCCACAGAGTTTAGACGGCAATCTCATTTCTAAACTGTGGTTGGATCTCAAGAAATATTTATATAGCAGTATAAATATACGCATAGGTTGTCCTGGTTAGTACTAAAACTGCATAGGAAAGGATGATCTTATATTTCCTCAGTATATTGAGATTATGACCTCCTGAAACCGTTTTAAAGCAACTTAAATCAAGCACTGAGCCTACATTTACGTGAACAATTTACTTGTTATTTTTTCTCATTTTAGCAACATTTTTCTTAACTTGCACTTTTACTTCGGAGCTGATTTTTTGCTTCCTGCTAACTATTGCTTTGAACTTCCTCACTCCTTTGGTCACAAATCAACTTGACATACATGTTTTTGGATAGTGGAAGGAATATAGGTCCCAGAAAATCAGGGATAGTATAAAAATCCACACATAAGGTTGCCAGGATTTTAAAAAGTACTCTTTGAATGTGACAGTATGGATTACACAACTTTGCAAACATTCTGAATATAGTATTGTAGTATTGATATGTGCATGTAGTACATATCAATACTACACTGGTGGGATTGGAGGGTCAGGGGTTCAACTCCATGTTCCTCCAGGCCACATGTCAAAGAGTGCTTGGGCAAGGCTCTGAACACATCCACGGGGGAATGACATATAGTGTACAGTGCTTTGAGTGGTTGGTTCGATTTGAAAGTACAAATTCCATTGATATCAATACAAAACCAGATGGCAACAATTTATTCAAACTGAAAAGAGAGCCAGTTGGTTAACTGGGTCACTATTTCAGCCCTGACCCACATAAAAACTAATTGAACACTCTCCCACTCCAGCACCACTCATCAATGAAAAACCCTGAATAAACATTTACAGTAGAAGAAATCGTTTGTTTTCACTTATGATACACTAAATATTTACAGTCAAAAAGGAAGTTTTTCCTTGCCTGTGTCGCCTAGTGCTTGCTCATGGTGGGAATTGTTGGGTTTCTGTAACTAACTTCAGAGTAGGTCTGACCTGCTCTGTTTGGAAAGCTGTGAGACAACTGTTGTTGTGATGTGGCGCTATATAAATAAAATTGAATTGAATTGAATTGACAATGAAACACACCACAACTTAAAGACAGAGCAACAGTGCAAACATGAATAACTAACATACAACAGCAATCCTTTAAGAATCATTGTTTCACCATCACCATGTTTACCATCTAGAGTTTGGGTTGCATTTTGAAGCACCTAGCATGGGATTTTTGTTCCTTTTCTTTGACTATAATTTTCCAGGTTAAGCACACTGGCAGCTGGGAAATCTGGGCGCACTGTGCAGGAGCTTCTGGAAAAAACGCGTTTGCAATTGATGAACTGAACTGATCCACATCTGTCCAGTGGCAAGACATTTGACCCAGGGCCCTCTGGGTCACAGACCGGAAATGTGTGGTTGTTACTGGAGTGGAATTAATGCTGAAAACTGCAGGGCGTATGTAGCTGGCTTTGTTTCAGAGTGATTTATGTGGTGTCTGCTTTAGAGTGAGTACAGATGCCGATTAGTAGTGAAACCCCAATAAGTGAGAAATTATTGGTATTGAGCGTAATAGGAAGGAAAGGGGGAACATGAAATATTTGGAAATGATTACTCTTACAACTCAACACTGTGACTAAGAGTGACACCTGATGACAGCAGCTTAGAGCCGTTAGCAGCCACCGGGTCATTGTAACAGAGCTGCACAGCCTAATGACTTCACTCTGGGTCAGAGGGATAAAAAAGAAATTACAACGTGATGACAGTATTTACACAAACTAATACTGACATGGCTGTATTTTGGCAGCTTGGGAAGAAAGGATTTGTAAGAGTCTGTGACAGAGGAGGGTACACGGTGGACTTAAGCCTTACAGTGTGGAACCATTACACTGAAGTTCACATGAAATCAAAACAGTCGTGATTTGTATTTTCCCTATCAAACATTTGATCAAATCAGTGAGTAGAGGTTTCATAAATTGTTTCTGCCACTCAGCGTTTTGCATGGAATCAGAATATAAACATAAAACTCAAGATGAAAATAATACTCTTTTTAAACAAGAACTATAGCAGTTGAACTGACAAGCAGTTGATCCCCACACAGAAGGAATTACTTTTAACCTTTCTGTGTAAATACTGCATAGGGACGTTCTCAGGTGGAGGACAGTGTCATATCCTCCTGCTTAGACATCTGTGAAAAAATACTTTCTGTGTCGTTTGTAACCATTATAAAGTTACGGAAGAGAAAGCAACTATCAAAGACCCAGCAGGGCCTATTCATATGAATTTTTACAGCCTTAACAGACTGCGATCCATCAGTTATTAATGTTGATGATTTTGTTATTAGTAATATCAATCGATTAAAATATAAATCCCAGAATAAACAAGCTATGGTGTTGGATTCAGTTGGTGGACCCCATGAAGCCCTTTGACATAAAGCCCCAGGACCAGATGGTTTTCCAGCTGAGTTCAACAAAGAATGTTGGACTACACTGGCACCTGCCTCCTGTAAGATGATACCGCCATTATGGAGAAGAGAACAAATTACCTTCAAACATGAACTTCTCTTGCCTCGAAGCAGGAAATGACCCCATACTGCCATCAAGCTCTGGCCCAGTATGTCTCAAACCTCAAAATAATCTCAAAAACCCTTGACGGATGACTGGAAAAACTAAAGGCCCTACGGATATGGAAGAACATATTACAACACTTCAGGTTCTTCAAACTATGGTGATTTGTGGAAGATATGTTCTAATAGGAGGAGACTTTAACTGCATCCTTGAAAAGGAAGAAAATACCCCAACACCAAACTTCACAGTGAAGCTTGATAAGGGCTCCCATGTTTAAAAAGAATTGTTAGATGATTGCGACTTAACCGACCCTTATAGATTGTTGATCCCTAATTTGAGAGACTATACCTGAACCAATGGTACATCCTTTTCCATTACTGACTATCTATTAACATTTAAGAAAGTCACACCTGTGTCCTCTGTATTGAGCCCTGTTTCTTTTTCATGTTTCTATTTTTCTTAAATGCCTGTATTCCCCAGCACAAGCAAAGGAAGCAAACAGTCAGAAATGGGATTTGAACCTACACGTCCAGGAGAGACTGTGACCTCAACAAAGAGCCCTGGACTGCTTGGCCATTCTGATTTGTATAGTGAGTGCATCTGTCCATTTTCTTAGCTAAAAGGGGAATTAGCTCAAATGGTAGAGCGCTCGCTTTGCATGTGAGAGGTAGTGGGATCGATGCCCACATTCTCCATAGCTGCTGTTTTGTTTTTTATAGACCAACATTTAATTGTGACCTTTTTTCTACCTTCAGTGGTATCTTGATTCATCTGCATCTGTTTGCTTGTGCATGTGAGGACTCTGATATATACCCAAATGGTTGCATTTAACACTGACTGTGTCATAGAACCGTCACTCGGATGTGTCAGGATGGCCGAGTCCTTAACAACAAAGGAATAATCACTCATGTGCCCGCATTACCATTTGAAATGCTTTGTGTAAGGTGGTACGATCAAGGCCCACATCCTACAGCAAGCATTTCTTATTCAGGTGAGAGAACACAGCTCATATGTGTTCATACACATAGAGAATAACTAAATGTGCCGTGACCGGATTCAAACCGGGGATTCTGCGACTGCAACAGGGAGTATTAACCGTTATTATTATTATTAGGGCTGGTCTGGCATTTGAACCCGGGACCTCTCGCACACTACTCCTAGACCAACTAACCACTTTTTCCACTCCCCAGAAACCACCAACATAAAGAGGGAGTCTGCAGAAGCCTTTTTTTAAATTAAAAAACTGAAATGAGCAATTTATACAAAGGACTTTATTTCACTGTAGAAACAACTCGTCAACACTGAATACATTAAGGAGAGCCCTTGGTATGTTGTGGAATTCCGAGTTGGTGTATACTTCTCTGCAAGCTTTCTTTTTTCATTTCAACAGTCATATATTCAGACGGGAATGACTGAGTGCGATAGAACATATCATCTATCCTGTAATGATTGAAGTTTATCAGAGAAAAGGGATTCTGTCCTGATACTTCTGAAAAGCCAGAGGGACCAGGCCTAACACCTAACTACACCTGGGGGAGTGTTCACAAAGAGGACGCAGGGCCACAGCAACAGTGATGAATTTGCTTTGTGGAGGTTAATCTGTCATCCAAGAGTGTGATTAGAAAAGAGAAATTCTCTGGGGAAAAAAGCAACCGTACACAGTGATGTAATCGTTCCTTTGATTTTTTTTAAGGAATTTGCTTCTTCTACACACAAGCATCAGTGCAATTCTTTGCTTTTTAAAAAAGACAGAACGAAGTGGCAAGTTCAATTCAAAATGGCCTTGATGCACTGGCCGGGAATCGAACCCGGGTCAACTGCTTGGGAAGCAGCTATGCTCTCCACTATACCACCAGTGCCTCTCACGCTGACTTAATGGCACATATCATCACACTAATAATTATACTCAACCTCTAGGCACCATCTAAGACACAGAGGGATTGTTTTATAGAGAAAACCAGTTGTCTGAAAACTTTCTTTATTGTGGTGGTCATCACATTTGCTTCGCATATGGTGGAAGGTCCCTGGTTTGTAACCAGGCAGAAAGATATTATGCTAGATTACAACACTTGGTGGATGAATATGTGTAGATCTGTCCCCAAATCCATAGAGCACATTCAAAAATGCTTATACTGGATACAAATGTGAGTTTTACACTTCTAGAAAAACCATGTGTTACAAACGGTGCGACCCCTCTACCGAGTGGTTTAGGTGATGGACTGCTAATCCATTGTGCTCAGCCCGCATGGGTTTGAATCCCGTCTTTTTCGGAAAGCTGTTTGGTATTGTTAGTGCTTACCTTTGAAAATGACTCTCTCAGTGTCCTCCCCACCAACCAGCTGAGAACAGAAGAAGCATTTTAGAAGACAGCTGAAGTTTGACAAAGTAACAGGAATGAGAAAAAAGGCTGTCAGCCGAAAAAAGTTGGTGTTTCCACTAGGCTTGTGCTTTTTCTTTGAAGGGCCTTCTTGGGCACAAGACGACAACCACATACAAATCAGGTGCGTCAAACTCACCCATCAGCGTCTCTGTGGCGCAATGGGTCAGCGCATTCGGCTGTTAACCGAAAGGTTGGTAGTTCGAGCCCACCCAGGGACATCGCCATTTATGCACATCAGCAGCAAGTAAATGCAAAGGTATTTACACGTCTATTTATTACCCTTTCGGGCATTTAAACTAAATATGTATGCCAGATGCATTTGAACAGAACGTGAAATATCTCAATGGTCATTGTTGTGATCCAGGCCCTTCCCTTAGATTGGCCATTAGTAGGGAATCCCCATGAGAGATTTTAATAAGAGAGCATAATAAACAGCCCACTACATTTGCATGATGAAAAAGCAGACGGAAATAAGAAAAAGGCGTGTGGAAAGAACAAGTAAGAAAATGACTAGGGGAAAAAGCTACATGAATGGCTAAGCAGAACCTTATAAGTGTTATTCCAACTGAAAACGTGTTTCAAACCCCAATTTCTAGTCCATCATCTTAAAACATCCTGATAAAGCAGGATTCATAAAGGGAAGACTGTCTTCCACTGCCACACACAGGTTAGTCAGCCTGATCTGGAAATCCTGATTATTTCACTAAATGTAGCAAAGGCATTTGATGTGGTTAACTGGGATTCCCAGGTTATATTTTTCCTCCAGAATCCCTGGATGTCTCTTTCAAACGTAATTACACTAATAAATAAGTTCCCAGCACTCTCTGAATACTCAATTAACTGGTCAAAGTCTATAGTTCTGCATATCAATTGTCTTTCCCAAAAATATACAAATTACTAAACTACAGTCAGGAAACACCAAATATTTAGGAATGAGCATCTCCCCCAGATCTTAGAGTTCACCTGTTTAAATTACATATAACTTTCAGCAGTCAGCAGAATATGATCAGGGAAGTCCCTTGCCCGCGTCACTCTTGGGGAGAGTAGCCGTAAAATAATAATCCTTCCCAAGGTAAACTACTTCTTTATGATGATCACTAGACCAGTCCCATCACAGTGGCACACAGAGACACACAAGTACCAACAACCATACACTCACTCCTAAGAGCAGTTTAGAATGTCCAACCTAACATGCAGGTTTTTGGACGGTGGGAGGAAGCCGGAGAACCCGGAGAGAACCCACAGACACAGGAGAACATGCAGACTCCACCCAGAAAGGTCCAGGTTCCCCCGGGGACCAGAACCCAGAACCTTCTGCAGTGAGGCGATGGTGCTAACCACCACACAACCGTGCTGCCTCTTCCATTTAGAAGTTTCTGTGTAAAAACCAACAAGAACATTACATCGTCAGTAAGGGGCAGTATCACTCAAAATGGTTTAAAGCCCACTCAATCAGTGTCTCCCAACCCTATTGGTCTAAGACCACTGTCCTGCCTCTTTCCCTGCCCCAGCACACCTGAACACCTGTGGATGATCTACTGCTGTGCAGTCCTTTCAAGCAGCCGTGTCAAAAGGAAGACACAGTAACTATTTTGAAACACCTCTAATGTTATGGGCACCAAACTACTCCACTACTCTACTACTTTCAGTTTTTCCAGGAGAAGGTCACATTATTAACATTCCCTTGTCTTTATTGATCTCGCTTGGCAAAGATCTGTTTGAATAAAGCTGTTATCTCTAGCTTGAGACATTTGTCTCATTGAAAAGACCCCCCCCCTCTACTGGAACTACTGTATTGTGCTCAGCGATGTGTTGGTTTTCAGAGTACGGGTGGGATGAGCAGCCAGGACAGAAGAGGGATTGTTTCTCGTGGGGGAAGAGTGAAGGGTGATGAAAACAGAAGTCAGAGGTTTTTCTGATCAACGCTGACTCATTTTTCCATGTCATTCCCCCCCACACACACACATGCCGACCTTCACACACTTATTGTATTTCAAACAGATGTCACTCAGATATTTCGCAGATCTTTTTAGAACTGAGCTTCAGCGGAGCTGTTCTTCTGGTTTACATTTATTCTCTACCACACCTCTCTTTCTATCTTGGTTTTGACAATGATTGCTGTGAAGCTGACAACTTTCAGACAGATGGACAACCTACGCCACTCATTCCCACATTACAGCCACTAAACCATTGTCAGACATTTGTAGAAACAACTTCAATGTGTGAAATAAAGGCATCTACTCCTTATTGGAGCAAGATGGAGCAGTAATCTGACAGTAACATCAGATGAGGCTTTAGATGGAGGAACGTCATCACATTTCAAGTTTTTCTTTGAATCTTTCAAGAATGCAAGACACAACTAAAAGGCTACTAATATTTGCATGAGTTGTTGTTGCTGGTAAATCATAGACAAATGTAGGTATTAAAAAAAAAGATTTTGCCATGTGTAAATTGAATTTATTTGAACATTCAGAGTGTTCACATTCAGTTCAGACCTTTCAAGAGGAAATCAGGACCTCCAGACTCACCTGGAGCAGCAGGTTTCGCGGCTACAGAATGAGCCTAGCACCCTGTTTTGATGTGGCCTTTTGTCACCGTTTTTTGTTCAACACAGGAGGGTAAGTCCCAGTTTTTTTAGGTCCTCGGCAGAGTCTTCAATCAGACCAAACCTGATGCCACAATCATCACTCAGCCCTCACTGCTCTTGTTATGCTTTTATTCTGCTGAGGGAAAAGATTTACAATTCCGTGTGGGCATTAACAATCCACTGCGGTCAACGCTCGTTCTGATGGCTTTTCCTCGTGCTGCAGGGACCTGTATTGGGGGAAGTGGGGGGCACTGGCACTCAGAGCCAGCCGAGTAAAGACAGGTCTTGTTGATCCAGTCATTTGAGCCCGCTGGATAACACGTTGAACAGCAGTTCCTTTAGCTTAGCTCCTCACTGGAGACCTGCTGTGCACGTGGCCAGCAGAAACCCCGGCGGAGCAACAACAGAAGCTAACCCAAATATAGATATTACATTGCCTTTGTGGAAGTGATTTACCTGACTGGCATCTCGGTTAGAAGTGATTAGCACCAGGTCAGCAGCATCGGGTTGCAGCGGCCTGGCCGTAGCTTCATTTAGCTAGCAGAGGTGTTTGGTTCAAATGTAAGCTCACCTGGTGTTTATCCTTCACACAGGAGGACCATTCAGGGTGAGGACCCGCACAGACATATTCAAGTCAGAGGTTAGCTTTAGTTTGGTTTCTTTACCAGCCACAGTTATTTCCACTGCAGGACCGTGTCTCCCATTTAATCTCCACCTCTCTCTGAAAAATTAGTGACTATCCCCCAAAAAAAGGAACATTTTTGTTTTGTTATCACCTATCAATGTTTTGTGCAACAATTTCTGACAACTTTTTATATTCATATTTAGTACTCCATCCAGAAAAACCTTCCTCCAGACAGAGCAGCTGGGGATGTGTTGCTTCACACCTTTTAATAATTAAAACATTCTACAATAAGAGTTTTTACTATGATTTGTTTTACTATAAGCAGAATGATATACAATGGCTTGATTAATAGCGTCAGTAAACAACCCTCCGATTCACCTGGAGGTTCTATGCAGTCAGAGGTACACACACACACAGACACACACACACACAATCGGGTGCACTTTAGGCATCTTAAAAGGATGCTGGATGTGTTTGCACAAAGCCCTTCAGTTTCTCTGGCCTTATATGGACATTTTCTCCATTCTAGTGGCAGTTCCAGGGGGCTTCTGTCAGATTAAGAGCAAAGAATTGTATTTGGTTTTCATTGACGAGAATATTTAAGCGGAACTTTTGAGCACCCTCAGGTGATGATTCCCTCTTAAAAATGAAATATAGTGTTCTGTGGAATTCTGCTCGCTTGGAGCTTTGTAGAACAAAAGAAATATGTGATACTGCCTATAGGAAAAAAGGAAAAGGCACCAAAAGCAGGCTGAACTGTACTGTACCAAACTGTGATGACTCATAGGAAAGCACCTAATTCTTATTTTTGAATGCTTATTCTGAAAATCTCTCCCATGTCAATATTTAAACATGAATAAATAAATGCTGACTTAGCCATTTTCCTCCAAATCTGATCTGATCATAGCCCACAGCCAGCATCTGACATGATGTAAAAGCCCTCCTCTCTGCTTTGCTTATTAACACAAATAATCAAACAATCTTTTATTTGTGCTGTATCCCATGTCAATCAAAAACTTGGTTCTTGTTCAAATCAGTGTTTTTCTATCTGTGTTTGTCAAACCAAAGATCAGGCATTAGGGGAACTTTATGAGAGACCAGACTGAAACAAGTCTAAAAACTAAAAGTCAAGTCAAACACAAACAGGTTCAGAGGATGGTATCTGTCCAAGGAAAAAGCATCAGAACAAGTCCAGAAGTCAGAAAGTCCCGCCGGGGGCAGGGCAAGAGACTGAAGAAAACTGCAAAACAGAGCCCCCTTTAGGATGGGAAGAGGGGGCTTACAAGGGGAGACCATAGAGGTAGTGTTGATGTCCTGCCCTCTTCCTATAGATCTGCCCCATCAGGAAGGGAAACAAGGGTTTGTCTGAGACCTCGCCAGATACTTTTAGCCTGGTCAAAGGTCCCACCTCTCCGTCTGAGAATTTTAGTGAGATAACATAGCATCTTGAAATCCTGCAGCAGCTGCTCTGCTGGATCCATATTCTGGTCACAGAGGCAGAAAGTGGTGGTGAGAATCCAAATCCAGACCTGGGATGGACAGGAGACTAGAGACTGTCAAGATTTGGTTAGAAACAGAATAAAAAAAGGCAGCCAAGGTGGAAATCCCAAAACACAAAGCTAGAGAAATGAAAAAAATATGTAGAAAACACAATCCAAACTAGAATAAAATAACAAACAGGAATGTAAAGTGCTCTGAAATCTGGAGATGACGAGGTGCTAACAGCTGTGAGGATTTGAGAAGGAACGAGAGATGCCAAGGAGCTTAAGTACAGAGGAGAGCGATTACTGAAAGAAACCAAGCCTACAGATCTAAGGGCAAAAGACAAATCATCTCCAAATAAACAGGCGACCAGAAAGAAATCTAAATTAAACACTTAAACTTAAGACCCCAACCTCATAACACGTATCAGATCGCTTCCTGTCAACATTTAGAATCAAACACATGAACATATTTGAGAAAACATGTAAGATGGATAGTTGCCAAATAGAAAACTGCTCCTAGCTCCTAATCAATGTCCACATCTACAGCCTCATAAATGACTTATATGCCTTGTTAAAATCAAAAGTGTCTAACTTTTCTCAGGGACTCTGGCTGTAAAACATCATGCTCCAGTGGCATTGTGGCTCTTCAAGTCAAGTATGAAGCAAAGGGATCCACTTAGCACGCATACCTTTGCTTCAACACTCCACCTGAGGGGACAACTGGCGTGTCGATGGGATTTGAACTTTTCTCAAGTTGTCCTTTTTTGCTCAAATGAAAAAAGCAGAAAGTGGTGCATTTTGTGAACGTAATATGAAAGTAAATATGTGTTAGGGTTAGGATTTCTACCAATTTTACTGTCAAATTAGCATGACTGATGCAATTACCCTTCCCATGCTACCTAACATATAATTTTCTCCAAATTAAATTAAAAATAGAAGCAAAAATTATTTATAAACTGAAAAATGAAAGAAGTGCTCATGGGATTTCTACATTCCAATCTCCCCAAAGCTAGTTGACTCCATGATACCAAACTCACATTTAGTTTGGTATCAACAGTGTACTGACAGGCTAGAATGTTTGTCTTTGTTAGCTTTAGCGCTGTAATCATAGAGCAATAGACGGTGGTTCTATCTAAAGCTGCAATTCAGTCTCGTGGGGAAAAAGCAGGGCCTACTCTGTCATGCAGGTTAAGCAGTCAGATGCGGGAGTAAATATAATGGAGGTGATAAAGCATTTACATTAACATCAACCTGTGAGTGCCTGATATGACTGTATCTGGTCAATAAAAGACATAGCCAGACCTCACAGTAATCCTCTCAACAATGCTTCCCTTTGTCTAAACTCCATTAACTTTTTAAAAAGCTAAAATGGCTCATAAAAAAGAAACGTTAACAGCACTGCTTGTTCCTGTCCTGAACGGCCCATAAACCCTAGATCCAGCTGGCAGTTGATTTGTTGTGCAGCGCTCTGTTGTTGATTCTGCTAATCGCTGTTTGTTGCAACTCATTAGAACTTTCAGCATTCAGCAGACATTTTAATTGGACTGGATCAGCTGGAAGGTCAAAAGATCACCTCTCCATTGTCTGACTCTTGGGGTTGGTATAAGAAATGGGCTAAGTTGTTTCCAGATGCTTTGCCTGCTAACTGTGATTCATGTGTGATTGAGAAAAGAATAACTCTGCATCAAAAGCCGGGCCAAAAATGCTCTTTCCCTGATCGTCTCCTGAAATATGAATTCAAGATTAACACAATGGGTGAATGGTACTGAAAAAAATCGAATGAATCATATAGCTTGCTCATTTTTGGGACATATTCGCTGGAACTACAACCATTTCCAGATTTTTTGGGGACGTTTACACGAATGCAATAAAAACTCATTTCTAGTAATTAATCAAACCCTTTATTTAACAGGTACAATTACACAGAGATATTTTAAGGCATTATTTAATAATAACTACAAAACAGAAGTAAATCTAAAAAATGGGCATCAACACACTAAAGTTAAAAGCTGACACAGAGGTGAGGATGTCACTGAAACTGACCAGTTTGAAAAACACCTTTCAAGTGGAAGATTTTCACCGTCTGATGTTTGGTTTTGGACAGAAAATAAACCTTAACAAACACTAATATGCACCTCTTGTTTAACCTGCAACACAGCCTTTTAACTGAGGTAGTGCTGGTTATAAGAAACCCCGCTCATTGGATTATTTCGCCACCTGTACATGAATGAGCTCTTACTCACAGACTTTATGAAGGAACATTATAGATTGTGATGTTGTATTATAACTAAAACTATCCACCAACACAGAATCTCAAGATAATGTCACTAATACTGCTGGAAAAAGACAAAAAAATGAAATGATAAACAGGTTTTATGAGCTGGAAGCCAAAATTGTGACAAGAAACTAATAAATACTTAAAATTCTTTACATTGCGGGCGCTGAATCTATAATCTATGAAAGTTTAACTTTTAAATGAAATTATGGAAATTAAAAAACTTTTCCATGAGATTCAAATTTTTTAAAATGGTCTGGAAATAAAGTTACTGTGTGAAACATCTGAAAATCCTTCATCTGTGATTGCCTCTGTAAAATGTGTAGATAACAACCACTATAATTATTACAGAAGTCCTGGAAGTACTCTTTTTTTTTACTGGATTTACAGAAGCCTGCTGTTTTCTTCATTTATGGATGTCATAATGTGACCAGCGAACTCCATTCTGCACATGTTCAGGATTAGATGTGACTGCATAGAACCTTTTAAAAGATGGGATTTTTGAGAGACAGATAATGGCCAAGTTGGAGCTAGAAAAGGGTACTAATCCATCTCATAAATCCAACCACGGCATAGCTGACATTCCTAATCTATCAGCTAATCAGGAGTTATCTGCACTGAGAGATCAGGTTCTGCTGCAGATGTCTCACCATCAGCCCACCGAGGAATGTCTGTCACAATAATGGAGCCCTGGTGAATGCCAGAGAATGTGTGGGTAATCTCTAATCTCCATGTCAACACTGACTCTTCTTACACTCCAGTTTCATTCCTCCGGTTTCAAGTTCAAGACTCCTTGATGGAAACATCAGTTTAGGGTTTTCCACTGCTTGTTGCACTTTCCTCTCATTACTATGATTATTTTCTACCAATGTTAAAGGAAGGGATACCATACTTCAGGGACAAATCAGTTTTATGACAGTTGTGAAAGCATGTTGATGGTTTGTCTTCTGTTTTTCCAGTAAACCTGCAGATTTTGGGCTATTTCGCACAATGTCAACATCCTAAATGTCAACAACCAACCCCCGAAGAGAGCTGAGGTTTCTTTGTGTCTAACACCAGGAAAAGGAACGGGAGACAGATTTTTTAGACTTAGACATGTATTTGCACACAACCAAATCAGAATCAGTGAACAGCCATACTTCACAAAACTGCATTTGTTAGTGAACTATGTCTGTCAGAGGGTTTGAAACTGAGACCAAACTGAAAATTAATTAGAGATCACACAAAAAAAAGCAGAACAATCTATATTCATTTGACTCTGCAGACTGTAGCCCGTAACAAAATAATGCCAGCATGGCTTTATAAAGCTCAGCTTTGATCATTAACCAGTATTCAACTGCCTGTTAAGTTAAGGTTGAAGTTAAAAAGGCAGTAGTAGGAATGTTTTAAAGGTTTTGATTCAAATTTATTTGAAAAGCAACATCACACAGAAATCAGTACTGTAAAACCAAGTTAGTCACCTGCTGTACCCCCTTAAGTATCTGGAATTACCCTATCAGCCCTATAGTGTTCTGTAGAGCACATCCTGGGCTTTCCAGTGATGTGCCATGTGATAGCTTTGCATGCTGGGAACTTTACTTTTTTCCTAAGAGTTCTTAGCTAAATATCCCTTTCAAGACATCTTCTTTTTTATTATTTAATTATCTAAAGCCTGTTCTATTTTCCCATGTAAACCGTCCTGTTGTCCTCCACAGTGGACATGCTATGAAATTAAAATGAAAAATATATTTTTTTAAATTTAAATTGTAATGTTCTTTTTTTAGGTCCAAATACATGGAAAATCACAACAAAAAAGACATTTGAAGACACACAAAAAAAGATTGCCTTAGCATAGATGTAGTGGCGATTGTTTGTCAAACCAAACATCCCAAAAAAAAGTTCCTCAAGCCACTAAGAGGCACTGGGGTCCAGTTTCTGTACGCAGGCAAAAGATTTCACATCCAAAGTTGTTGATTATTCTTGAAGGTTTATTGGTTCTTTCTAGCAACAATTTCAGAGTTCAAAATTTGTTCTCATTCTGTTCTCTTGCTCTGTCTCTTGCTCTGGTAAAAACCATAGGCCCCAAACCCAAATGCCTTTGCTGGTCCTTTACCAGGCCCCTATACTTATAGAAAAGTGGACTGACCCACATGACTTCCTGTCTAACTCAAAGAATGAATAAGAAAAATAATAAGACAAGAAATGAAATAGAATCAACAATTATTAACCTGCAAATAAATACTGTAAATAATACAAAATATATACATTTAAGAATTAACTAACAACATTCAAATGAATAAAGAAATAAAGAATAAATAGCTCCAACAATAGAAAATAACTGAATAAATACTTCACGCGGGCCAGTGAACGCACCACGGCGGAGGGGGCTGTTTCGGTGGGGAGTGGGGGGGAGTTCCCTGGTCCTGTTGGTGCCTCCCCCCCTGCTCTCAGCCGGGGTTTTGGGCTCAGAGCTGAACGCTCCACCGAGCCCGCAGGATGGAGGGCAGGCTCCGCCAGACCGCCGCCCCCCCCGCTGCGCGCCGCCCCGGCCCCGAGACACCAGCCCCGGCCCCGGACACCCGGATGGAGCCCCGGGGAGTGCCTTTCTGACCGAACCCCAGCAGAACCCGACCCCCCGAACCATGTCGGTTCTGTGGCTCCCGGTGGGTCTGCTGCTCAGCCTGGTACCGCGGGGTCTGCCGCTGTCCCGGGACCCCCGCGGGGGGGGGGGAAACAGCCCGGGCCCGCGGCCGCATATCGTCTTCATCCTGGTGGACGACCAGGGCTTCCGGGACGTGGGCTACCACGGATCCGAGATCAAGACCCCCACCCTGGACCGGCTGGCCGCTCAGGGGGTCAAACTGGAGAACTACTATGTCCAGCCGCTCTGCAGCCCGTCCAGGAGCCAACTGATGACCGGCAGGTAAAAACGACCGGCCAATCAGGGCCAGGCGCTCTGAACGAGAGTTTAACACAGTTTATTGCATGTTTACCACTGAATTATTGTCATCTTCCTTCAAACTAACCCTTCATGATCAGTTGAGTTGGATGCGCATATGCAGGCTTTTATTTTGGAATATTTTCTTTGAGTCCAAGCGCTTACTGCCAATTGATATTTTTTTTATTATAGTTTTTTATAGTTTTTTAAAATAGTTTTTAAATAGAGCCACTGCTTATGTGTAGTGCCCTGTGTCATATCAGAGATGGCACCGCTGGGTTTTGGTTTAACCACAGGCAAAACAAAGATACCAGTGATGCGTTTGTGGACAGACTGCTTTGCTTTATCTGTGTGGCCTGTCGGGGGGAGTAGAGGCATGATTAGGACCAGGTGAGCACCGGGGACCCCTGAACAGGGTTCTAAAGTGTTCTACAGGGTTCTAAACGCCTGAAAAAAGGCAGATTGTAAGGTTCTTTTACCTCTCACTCCAGCATTGGACCGTTGCGTACTCTGTAACTATTTTCTCAGCTGAACACGTGCACGTAGCTCTGTGTGTGTGCACGTGCTGCACATGTGTGTTGCGTCCTGCTCCTGCTCAGACGAGCCCCCAGAAAACGGACAGACTGGTCGGGAAACAGAGCTAGTCCTCACACCAGAGACTGTAGACTGGAGCCTGTGTTCCGTCAGAATCTCTAATCTGAGATGCATCTTGTCACTAGTTTTAGACATCTGATCTGAACTGCTTTGACAATAACACAGAAATCACAATCTCCTCTGATAAGTGTGGTCAGACCTAGTATTTAATGCTTGGCGTCTGCACTTTCTGTCTTTCTCTATAAAGGTTTTTACCTTCCTTAGTAAAAAGAAACGTGTTATAATTCAAAAGCTGCCTGAAAAATGAATGTTTTTATATTTTAGGAGCTCTGTCTTGTGCTCGAGAACCATCTGTGATACTCTGTATCAGATAAAGCACAGTTTTCAAACTTTGGTCTTAAAGGGCCGTTGTCTCACAGGTTTTAGACGGTTTTTGCTCCAATACGCCTGATTCGCATCAGTGTGCCTTTGGAAGTCACGTGCAGACCGTAACAGTGTTTTGAATGGATCAATTCAATGGAAATCTGGTATTCTGAAGCCCAGAAACCCTTTACATCCACAGAATAGCTGCCCAACCACAAGCAGACTGGGAGACCCCTGACATCAAAAGATGCTTTTCCACTTCCTAGCTCAGCTAACATCTGCATGCAGGTCCAGGTGCACTTTAAAGCACGTATGCGTTTGAGCCTGAATAAAGTCTGAAATCCATGTCAGAACATTAAAACATCGGCTGCCTGTGTCTGCTGGACACGGACCAAAGCTCCAACCCAGGCCTGTCAGCACAGATCTATCCCCACGCCAATAAAGAATAAGAACTGAAAACACAGCCTGTACCTGAATGCATCGGTTCGCTGCATATGATCCAATTCTATTATGACTTTTTATGTCCAGACATTTGTTATGCGGTGTGTTCTCAACTGAGAAAAGCCTCCATTCCTTTCTAAATGTTTACTGCAGAGTAAAGTACAAATGTACAGATGTCTTTGCAAAATACTGTTGAATTAAAGTTGAATTAAACCAGATCTAAAATCCTGAGATAGACAGATTAGCCATCAGGAAAGCCTATGATTGGTCTGAACCCTCCCCTTCCATACCTGTGTGAGCCATTCAGGAAACTGATACGGTGTGGATGTGTGCAGTGGTGTTATTTAATTTCTATTCAGTGTCAGTGTATTGAAGTTCATTTGATTTATATTCACAGCAGTGTTTTTAGAAGGAAACACACACATATATATATATATATATGTTTAGATTTGATTTCAAACCCATCAGCTTTACTTTTGTTTTCCATTCCATCGAAACAGAAACTAGACACTCGTTCATCTTAGGAAACAATGTCCTCTGAAACATTGTTTTTTGCCACGCTGAAAAATGAAACATGTTGGAATAGAGTTCCTTTCATTTTTCGGAAGCATGTTAAAACACGACGATGGTGTTATGAACACCGGAACAGTGTGTTGTGTAGGGCTGCCGAGTAACCGCAGAAAAAATAAGAATGAATTCTCCACAAACAAGAGCTTTACAAAGACTTTTATATTATCTCCTTCCAGGAAATTCCATTAAGACACCCCTATGATATCAGAGGAATAAAGTTAGAGAGTTCCTTCAGCCACATCACTGTCCTACTGATGCACTTAATTTAAATAGTTCAGAGAATGTAAGATGTTTTGGAAAAATGCATGAATGACATCGAGGTGAAACTGAACATTTCAGGCTAGCGAGCCACGACACCTCACCTGTTCAGGCAAGCACAGCCTGTGCACAGCGTGTGCACTGTGTAGCATTTTACATGTGTCACAGAGACACATTTTAGCTCAGAGTGTGAGCCATGACTCTTTTGGTTGGTTTATTATTAGTTTTTCATGAAAAACAAAGTCATTCTTCTGTAGATTCAGAGAATTTATTAACAGGACATAAGAAAATGACCACCTTGCCAGGTCTTGAAATGAGGAAAATGCATCTTCAAATAACCAAACACGATATGATATATTACACTGTATTATGAATGATACAAAATATAACACCGGACTGAGAACACAGAGTATCCACAATACGTTAAGTCATGAAAATGACCCACATTCACATCTAAAGTGTTAGGGACAAGGGCAGCAAAACAAATGCGTGGCCTTTACTAGGCCCTAAACACAACGTTAGATAAGCCAAAATGTCTTTATAGTAATTCCTGCTGAGATTTGCAGTTGTCCAAATGGGTTTTAACTTAACTAAATATCCATTATCAAAGTATAGTCCATACAAAAAAGCATACTTATTTCATTGTTAAGTTTCTACATCACTTAAAGATCAACCAGCTATTAAGAAAAGCTGAGAAATGCCCTCTAGTGTCTCTAGAGAAAAGGCTGCTAGCATATAGAGCTGCTGGCCTCAGCAGGGAATGTCTAAAAACTCATTTCTAACTGTGTTTGTAACAATAGATAACATAAAAGCACCAAGACCGAGGAAGGGCTAGAACTACAGAGTTGAGAGAGAAATTAAATGAGGGGAAGACCCACACTCCTGCAGGGCTGGCTTTGATTACATGCGTAGTGCAGAAGAGAGCCGTGTGTGAGCGGGAACCCCGGAATATTCTGCAGCCGGGGATCAGGTCTGCTCCGCTCGTCTCTGTGACCAGAGCCGTGGTCAGCCCGGTTGCCTCTTGGGACTTGAACGATTGCCAGTGCACGGTGATTTGAGCGTAATGACGTGTGTGATTTGTTGGCCGTGTGGCTCAGTGATTGTGTAAATAAGCCTGAGAGGTAGCGTGGTTTGAGCTAGAGAGCTTCTTTTGGCTGTGTCTGTGCTTGTGAGGAGACCATCAGCATGTGTCCACCACAACCCACTGGAGGTGACTCCAGCCCAGATAAAAGAGGACGAATTTCTGGACCCCGGGACTACACATTCCCTGCCCGGTTGATTTTTAAAGGACATTTAAACGAGTCAGAGTGCTTTGCACTCCACGGAGCGTTCTCCCGGCAGGTTCAGATGATTTGTGGAGGGATCACAGGCTGCACCGAGCATGACATTCCCATTACATGGGTGCGACTTTGTGGTATGTGAGCACCACCAAACCTGCACGGGGCTGGACCAGAGAACCAGAGCTGGGCCCCCTTGTGCACTCAAGTCGAACCACAGGTGTGTCTTAATCAATTTCTACATGTATATGTGTTTTCCATTCTCGCCACTTATAGTCTCAGTGCTCTCCTGACACTGAAGCTAAACCCTTTGACAAATGAAAACAAATGAGGTGAAGGGGCTGAAGTGGAACAGGATACTGAATTAAGGGAATTCAGAAGTAGATGGGAGGTATGGAGAACATTACATCCTAATCTTTAATGGACATCTAAGGATAAATGACAGGGCTGAGTGGAGCAGTTTTACCTGACTGTTTACACAGAGCAGATTATATGTCTGTTTATTGAACATGCTAATGGGCAGGATGTCTGTGTCTGTCTGAGACAGATGAACACAATCAGATGATGGTGTTAGGGAATGAATCACTCCTTCTAACAGATAAATTTGCCTCGGATGCTCATTCCATGTTTTCCTTTTCACTCTCATTTGTCAAAGGCTAAATATGTCAGAAATTGAGGCTGAAAATCAATCCATTCAGACTACATTTCCACGTCTGATCCAATAAAATCCGGATTCTATTTCTATCCAGGTAACTGAAAGACGTTTGAGTTGTGAATTAACTGCTCTTTAATGATCTCGGATCCCTCTCAGATAAAGTTAGAGGAATGTTTGCTCTTTATCTCCACACACAGAATCCTCAGACACACCTCATCAGTAACTCCATCCCCTGCCTTTCATGTACGCTGGAACAAGGACCAAGTCCAGCTGCAAACAGCTGCAAACTAATTCTTCTGTATTTCACTGCCATCCAGTTTCCACTGCGTTGACGTTTTAATTTCTGATGAGTTTGTTATTTTAACTATTCTGTGGCGCTGGGATAGCAGAATTCTGCCAATAAAGCCTTTTCTGATTCTGATTCTGAACAGTTCATTCTCTATCTTCCAACTAAGCTTTTTGGTAGTTAAACTGATAATCTAAAGGAGTAATCTAGACCAAAGTAAAGGTGGTTCACAGAGAGTCAATAAAGTCACTGATTTAATTTTAACAGTTTTTATTCATCCAGTCCAAACGCACTTTGGACTAACTTACACAAAAGCAGTGTAACTTAAAAGGCTGAAAAAAATTATTTATCACTAAATGGTTTAATGGAGATGCTTCTATTAAGAATATTCTTAGGAATTTCAACAGTTTTAAACAGGGGTTTTCAGATGGTTAGCCTCCCTTCAGACAAAAACATACTGAAGATGTCTGAATATTTAAACTCAGCCTAATTGTTTTGTTTTGTTTAAATCTTTAATCCCCAAAATCATGTTAGTTGATGCCCCAGATTAGAAATCTATGCGTGTCATATATTGCTGACTGAGATAAATTCAGACTTGACTCAGTCAAAACAAGAGACCGCTGTAGTGCTTCCACTCACTGAGCATAAGAACTGGTTTGAAAACCCCTCGGGAGTCTCTCCTCCCCATTTGAAACCCTGTCAGTTTTTAACCTCCCACACATGTGATGGGACAAACTAAGCTCTGTTTGAATCGAGCTGGCTTCTTAAAAACAAGCCTTTTAACAAGCCTTTCAACTGTTTGTAGAAAACCGTGATGTGTTTAGGGACCCACAGGCATTTTTTTCCTGCATGATTTTAGTGGCTGTTACTTTTATCTTAACTCTCTTTTCCTCCCAGTGAGATTAATTAACCCTCAAATTGATAAGGTGGCAAACTTCCAGTCTAGTGATATATAAGTATGCTTGCTGTTGTTATTTATAAAATGGAAGTGTAAATCATTGAGTTTGTCGCTGTGAATGGCACAGCTCGCTCTCTCTTCAGAGACTGGTCCAGTCCATGGGGAGTGGAGGCTTCTTTGGTCTGACCACCATCTGGTTTTCCTCTAAACAAGCCATCTTTGTGGAAAACTAAACCAGACATCTCCCTCTGAGTGGTGACAATGTGGCTACATCCCGCAAAACCTCATCCGAGAGCACGGGAGGCTCAGAAAAGGGAAGAGGAAGAGGCAGCATCTGGCTTTGTCTGTGCACCATCTCCATGATGTTTTGCTTTCACTGGAACAGTGAAGTGAGGCAGTTAATGTGTTCATCTTCTAAGACTAGCCACCAAAGCCCCTGCCTATCTGGAAAATGGCTTTGCTCTTCGTGGGTGTAACCAGTAATCCTTCTGTGGAACACTTTGAATTATTTGGATCAGGTCTTCTAGAAAAAAGACAAGTGTAATGATCTTTGAAAAAAAGTCTTGTAAGATTAGGGATCTTTCTGGGTCCAAAATCTGAGTTAGCATTTAAAACATAGCTGAATTATACCAAAAGAAATACCATCACAGTTAAATATGATACAAATATATATGAAGGAAGCTTTTAGTCTTTCTTGGATTCCCTCTCAAAGGACAAATATTAAACCATAAAAATTATTAGGTATGACATTACACTATTTGATTATAATCATGACAATAGAAGAGTATTTAGCCAGTTTCTAAGTTGTCAGAGCATCTGTGTGAGATTTTAAAGTCAATGGATCTATTTTTCCACAAAGCACAAGTGAGGTGTGCCCACTCTGGAGCATCCTACTAAATGTGTGTGTGGGTCCAGGTGTTAACATTTAGGTAAGAATCAAAATAACTGATGAATTAATACGAATTCATAAAGCACAGACCCAGACGCCGATTAAACATACTCTAACTAACTCAAACCCAAAGCCACAACTATCAGAAGCAAGAAATGTGCATGCTTTTTTGACTGGTGTGAGAAGACTATAGATGTCCAGGTTAGATCAAATAACTTACAATACATATGAAATGCCAAGTATGGAAAGGGTCATGACAAAAAAGTTGCCATTTTTACCCTACATACACTCATGTAGGTCAGTACATGCTTATATAAGTATGCAAATATATATAAAAAACTATCCACATTTGTGATTGTGCATTCAGATGGATAAGAATGATAATTCTGCCCAAAGAATCCAGACTAAAGCTAATTTGATCCTCTCCATGTTGTGTTTATCCTGGCTGTTTTAGCAGTAAACAGATCTATTAAACAAGATCTAGTTAACAAGATCGAACCTTATTCATCCATCTTTATTCAGATCTATTCTGTCTAGTAGGAATGTGCTAACCTAAAACTCACATGAAATTGATGTTGGTGTTGTTTGAAGAGTGGATTTCAGCTCAAACCATGATTGTTTTCTTATAAATGTGTTCACCTAAAGCCAACCTGATGGTCATATTTGTAAGTCATTGAGGAGCATGCAGTATATTGGTCTCATGACTCACAGAGGCTTGTTTTTTACATTACTTTGCAGCTCAATCCAACCACCCTCCTCCCTACATGTAGAGATTTTGAAGCTTGTTGAACGATAGGCTTGACAATGTTGTAATATGACGCATATCTACCTCAAACCACTTTCAGGCACTTTTATATGATTTTTATAAGTGATCATTTGTGTTGGACGAGGTTTTGTGTGTTTATGTAAATAGTATTTTAAAGCATTTCAGTGGTTTCATGTACTTACATCCAATTTATCATTGTGGTGATTGAAAGAGTCTTCAAACATAATTTGGTGAAAGTGTCTTATCATTTTAGAAAATACATTCATTTTCTATATCTGCTTATGTCAGGGAAGCAGGGTACAGCTAACATGCACTTTTTTGGGATTGTACCTAGACAGAACCCACTCATACACTGTGAGAATATCCATCCATCCATCCATCCATTTTCGTAACCGCTGATTCCCTAATGGAGTCGTGGGGGGGACTTGAGCATATGGGCGACAGGCAGGGTATGCCCTGGATGGTCCGCCAGTCCATCGCACGGCCACACAGAGACACACAAGGACAAACAACCAACCGAACCTTCATTAATTTTGGACGGTGGTAGGTGGGATGAAGCCGGAGAACCTGGAGAGAACCCAGGCAGACACAGAGAGAACATGCAAAATCCAATGGGGACTCGAACCCATAACCCTCTTGCTGTGAGACGATGGTGCTAACCACCACATTACTGTGCCGCCCACTAGTGAATATGTATTTAGAAAATACCACTTTATGTAACGCTACAAAAATATACCACAGTATGCCCTGTAGCAATGAATGCAAATAGATTCCTTTCAAAAGAGAAAAGTTCTATCAGAGTTCCATTGAGCTTGCTATGGAGGGTGCTCTTTATTGAATAGTTCTGTACGAGCTGCTTTTGAGTGACATATTGCCTGTTATTGCTCACAGCAACTATTGCCCAAACACCTCCTGTCACCACACTTACACACTGGATCAGTTGAGCATTGCTTTTCCCTTGCCAGGATATAAGCACTCCTTTGTCAGCTAAGTTTAAAAAAAAATACGGATCATATTTAATACCTACATTTACCAACAAAAGGACTAATGACTATTTTAAAGAGAAAAGCCTTTATTAGGGATCTATTCCAAAAATAAGTCTTTGTCTCTTATTATATCTGACTCTTTGAGGTATTTCTAATGCGTGGTTATTAATGTGTTTGTGTTTGTTTTTTCACAGATACCAGATCCATACAGGCCTTCAACATTCCATCATTCGAGCCACCCAACCTAACTGCCTACCACTGGAAAATATCACCCTACCCCAGAAACTCAAAGAAGCAGGTTACTCCACTCACATGGTGGGGAAATGGCACCTGGGCTTTTACAAACGTGGTTGCCTCCCTACCAAACGGGGTTTTGACACATTCTTCGGTTCCCTGCTTGGAAGTGGGGATTACTACAGCCACTACAAATGTGAAGGACCTGGAATGTGTGGCTACGATCTGTATGAAGGGGAAGAGGCGGCTTGGGAACAGGACCGTGGCTTGTACTCCACCGTGATGTTTACTCGAAAAGCTATTAGTATTTTAGCCAATCACGACCCTCGCCAACAACCACTGTTTCTCTACTTAGCTTACCAAGCAGTTCATTCCCCACTGCAAGTTCCTGCCCGCTACCTTGAGCGCTACAAGGGGATTCCAAATTTACCGCGCCGCAAATATGCTGCCATGGTCTCCTGCCTGGATGAAGCAATTCACAACCTCACGTTAGCGCTGAAACGCTATGGTTATTACGACAACACGGTCATAGTGTACTCGTCAGACAATGGGGGCCAGCCTCTAGCAGGTGGGAGCAACTGGCCATTGCGGGGGAGTAAGGCTACCTACTGGGAGGGCGGCATCAGGGCGGTGGGCTTCGTTCACAGTCCCCTGCTGGTGAAAAAAGGGACCAAATGTCGATCTTTGGTTCACATCACTGACTGGTTTCCTACACTGGTGACTCTGGGTGAGGGAACATTAGATGAAGACCTAAACTTGGACGGATATGATGTGTGGGAGGCTATCAGCGAAGGCCACCCCTCGCCTCGCCAAGATATTCTGCACAACATTGATCCAATTTACAACAAAGCCAAGAATGGCTCGTGGAAGGCTGGGTATGGCCTATGGAACACGGCCATCCGGGCTGCTCTGCGGGTGGGCCACTGGAAGTTACTCACAGGCGTACCGGGCTACAGTGACTGGGTGCCCCCACAGACCTTCTCCAGCCAACGGCTGACCAATCGGTGGCATAACGAACAAGTTCGTTGGGACCGGGGAAAGTCAATCTGGCTGTTCAACATCACGGCTGACCCATATGAAAGAGTGGACCTGTCCCAGCGCTATCCACATATAGTGAAGAAGATGCTGTTCCGGCTTGCGCAGTACAACAGGACCGCGGTGCCCGTACGCTATCCCGCCAAAGACCTGCGTTCTAACCCCCAGTACAACGGGGGTGTATGGGGACCCTGGTACAAGGACGAACAGGAGGAAAAAGAGGAGCAGGAGAGATACGATAACTTGTTCACCAACCACCTGGGTAAGCGGAGGTGGAAAAATAAATCCAAGAATAGGAAAGTAAAAAGGATGGGCGAAAGGCCGGGTACGCCCTGGACGGTGCCCGAGTAGTCTACCACACCTGTGAAAAAAACTGTTTGGCTTTTCTCAGGGATGAACTATTCCGGTTAAAGGACCTCCAGATCGATTTGCCAGGACTCCAGTATACATGATATGGAAAAAGGTAGCAGATGGATATTACAGAAAGTCTTAGGACCCCTTGTTTGAACACTACTGCAGCGTCCAGACAGCTACAACCTCATTTCACCATTTGGGTGCTCAAAGACTTTATGTTGCATGTGTGAGCTTTTGTCACTTTTGTATTTTTCCTGTTGATGTTTGGGACTTCAAAATAAGTCTTCCTTGATAGTTGCCATAAAATTTGGTGGCTGAGACATAAACTTAAACAGTTCTGCTAGTTTGCTAATTGCAGTGTCACAGATGTAGAATAAATGAAGTGTGTGTTCCTTTATGTTGGTTTTTGTCCCTGTATTTTAAAACTGTAGATTTTTTTCCTCCTTGACGTGATGTCTGGTCTGGCACCAGGCCGACTTGACAAAGACAAATGGATTGAATAAAAATTCCAGACACAAATGTCTTTGTCTTCTGCTATTTGTTAAGCTTCTTGTGGTTTGCAGTTTATCACAAAGATTACATCTTTTTTTCTTTCGGTAGACACTCTTGCGATTGTAAAACCTTTAATAAATCTTTTGCTTTTGAAAGTTGATACAAGGCCATAAAAGATAGTTGCGCCTTGGAGATGCAGTAAAGTGGGATCTCATGGAGGATATGACCTAATTGCTTTCTTGCAGTTTTTGACAGTTGCCTACATGATCAATTGCGCTGTATTTAACAAGACATTACATACATCGGTAAAGGAGAAATGGAACGGCATGCACAACCCCAAAGCAATATTTTCACATGTATCTTTCTTTTGGTGCCAGCAGAAGCAGAACCCCTAAGCTCACAATGGGCTTTGGGACTTAATGTACTCGTGAATGTTGAAAGTGATGGCTTATAAGCCTTTTTCCATTCATATCACTTTCATGAAGTCATCTCAAATACACTTGAACCTAAAGTGATATATTGTCTAACATATGGCTCTAGTGTGATCTAAGAGACTGCAGAATTGATGGAAAGCGAGCAGCGGAGGGGCTTCCCCGGTGAAGGAGTGCCTGATCCCTCAGTCTCTGAACTGTGCTTGTGCCAAATTATGACCTCAGATCTTTTGTATTTGTATTAACAGCTTCCATGCAGGCTGATTTTGAGAGGGTTCTTCACTCTTTCCGAAAACATAAGCAGTGCTCCTCGTCTAGAAAACTGAAAAAATGTAGCCATAACTAATAACCAAGTGGGAAAAACGATACCAAAGATGTTCGATACAAGTATGCTACTGCAGCTGTGGAACTGTAAGTGCAGAGCAAACACACCCACACTGCCACTGCGTACTCCTGTATGTGAGGCGAGTCCCGTCAGTGTTTAGTCTACCCAGGAGCAAACAAAAGACCAGGAAACAAACAGAACATAGAGATGAATAGAACTTGTTGAAAACACAGTAATTACAACGGCAATGGAAGCTCATGGCAGCTTTACCTTCACCACAACTTTGGTCGCCAAATGCACAACATTTTTATAAATTAAATAATAAATATTGGTATTGTTTTAGCTGGATTCACCTTTTGTGAGGCGAGTGTCAAAAGTCTGATGGAGATTCCAACAATTTACTTGACTGGTGAGTAGACGATTCAAAGATGTCAGCTTGCTGTATTTATTAATGCAGTGATGGAATGGCCTTTATTTGGTGTCTATGACTTACCAAAGAGAAACATTTCTACACAGATTGTCCTGCAAATTCCCTTTGGGAAATGAGCAACAATGTAACTGTCTAGCTGGGAATGGTGCTAGCTGTACAAAGCAAACTGAAAACAGGTAAAGAAGCTGTGCTGTCTGGACTGAACTGTGTAGCTTCAGCTGTAAAATCAAAATTCAGGTTTGCTTGTTGTGGTCTTTCTGTTTGTTGGTTATATTTTATCAGTGATTGTTCTTTTAAATAATTCAAGGAGCTGATTAACACGCAACAGAGTAAATTGAGTTTTGTTCCCCTCTAGGCTTTTGAATTGAATAAAGGCTTTTGAATAAATCAAAGGTGCACGGTGTAGGAATTTCACCCATCTAACAGTGAAATTATGTTTTGCATTTTTAACAAATCTGCTTTCTGGTACCTCACGTTTTCAAATGGGTATTGAAGTCATGACAACATGACTTCCACATCATCCAGTTATCTCTCGAGTGATGACGTTTGTAATTTAAAAGTAATTACAAACTGCATTGGTAGATTAGTGTGAGCATGTAATTACTACTCCAACAAGATAGCGAATTACATTGCCATTTGATTCTGGCTCAGAATGAAAACACGTTGTGGATTAGCTAGACAGGCAGACTAGTGCTTTATGTCCCTCTCTGCCATTACGATTTTTCAAAATGGCGGAACACCATGGAAACCTCCATGGACTTACCCATCCTACGTATATATAGATTCATCATGAGAAGTCAGATCATGGCAGAGGCCATTTTACACCAAATGAGGACACATTTAGAAAGGAAGAAAATTATTTTAGCTTACAAAATACTCAAAATAATACACAATGTTCCTTTAATAAAAACAAAACAACTGGAAACAAACTCTTTCTCTTGTGAAGATTACATATCTAAATCCACCTTTAAGCAGTCTTCCTCCACTCAGATCAATAATACTGGATTTCCTGAGCTCTTCACACTTATTTGTGTCAGCAGGTTAGATCTCACCCATGGGAACAGAGTTCACCTGGCTAGGTCCAGTTTTATTCCTGACCATAAAAACAGGGTTTGTTTAACATGAGCCACAGCTGAGAGTTATAGAATATCAGATTCCTACTTAGTTACGCTGTACTAAATTTCCTCTTCCCAGGAACACTTAAACCCCGGAATTTTGTGGGAATTCCCATTTGCTTTTAGTTATGGGCATGAGCATTCTTCCCTTGGGAAAGAGCAGGGGCATTTTTCCCCATCTTAACTTAGCTGTAAGACAATACAGCAGGCCTCCTCCTCCATGTTCAGAACAACCACTTGTGCTCACTCGGAGTGATCAAAACCAGCTCTGGTAGAAGATTTGATGTGTCATGTTGCACTGGGATATTGCCAGGTCACGGTACCTTTGGCTTAGCTTTGTCATTATGCGGAAAATCCCCGTGATGATCCCAGTGATCACAGATCCCAGTGCAAATCGGGGGAATTAGGCTCAAACTGGCACGCAATAGCAATGGGCCCCATATGCAGACACTGGGCTTTGGCTCCTCTGTTTCTCATAAAGAGAACTGATCTCATAAAGAGAACAGAAAAGCTCCAGGCAACTGTTGTTTGAAAGAAGGAGACTATCTACAGAAACTGAATATTTTGTGAACACCACCCAGCGTTCCCAAACACGCTGGATGCTTGCAGACATCCACTCGGAGCGTTACTTAATGCAAGCCTGTGTGCTCCAGCGACTTGGCAAACCGTTCACATTCCATTCAGGCGAGGTAGCTCACAGTTTTTCTAGGTGGTTGTACAAGAAAGTGAAATGGCTGATGTCATGTTTGCTAGTGATGTCACAGAAATTCCTCCCTATAAAACAGCAGTAGGGTCTACAAAACCCTTCCAAAAGAGGCACAGAAACACATTTTCCTGCAGGAAAGCAGAAGAAACTGTTGATCTGTAGCAGCTACAGTTGAACTGACATGAGTTGGGGGTTTTTGGACATTTAAGGGAGCCTAAAATGAGTCATTCAGTCTGTGACGGTTTAGCTTGATGGACAGTTTTCTCTCCAGGATGTCTTGTAATGAGAAATTTCACCCATGCACAGCTGCCGTTTCTTGGGGATTTAGTAGAGGTCCAGTGCTCAGTTTATTCATTTTATGATATTCCTTCCTGAGTCTGGTTGAGATTATGCCTGTTTTCCTCCCCCCATCTGTGAAGGCTTTTTCTTTTCCCTGTTATTGCTCTTATTATTCTGTATTTTGTGGAAGATTTTAACTGGTGCAGTTGCATAGAGATGAGTTAGTCACTTAGAAAGGAATAGCCTCATAGAAAACTACCGTGCAGAAGGCAGGAAAACCACACACTAGCACGATTTAACATCAGAATCAGACATCTGGTTCAGTGTGCCATTATTTTAGAGTGCCAGTGGATTTTGACTTAGTTAGAGCATATATCCAGACTGATCACTGCTTGTTCTCCTGCAGGGGGTCCTGGGCTTTGCTCCATCCTGCACCCTTGCATTTTTGTCCGTGTCTAATATGAGTGTAAACCAGCACCAAAGGATGCACCAATCAAGCAGTCAGTTTCCCTTCTTTCATTTGTCCTTTTAAGCAAACTCAACACAACTGCTCTTCAGTTTTATTCGTAGTGTTATTTGCACTCATGCATTAAAAAGAAAGATTTCACAGTATAAATTCTGAAAGCATTGATAAGAATTGGACTTGTTGCTACTGATTTTTTCTCAGGAAGGATTGGTTTCTGTGCATTTTACTTTGTTGGACCTCTCCAACATGGCTTGTCTCAGTTTCCCAGGCCAGAAGAAGCTTGTGATAGTTCAGCTGGACCTTCCTCCTCATCCTGGCTTCAAACGGGGATCACACTAAATATTCTGTGTCATATGTGACATCTGAAACTCCTTAGACATCAAAATGACAGAAACGCTTTGCTCTTTTAAAATTTCATATCATGATAATAAAAGTTCAGCAATAATCCACGAAAGGATTAGAGTAAAATCTGGTTCAAAGCAAGCCGACAGGAAAACCGCTCAAGGGGGAGATCACGGAAATATACAGGGAGGACAAAACGCAGGAGAGAAGGTGAGGAAATGACCCGGCAGGCCTCCAGAGAACATCAGAAAGAACAGAAGGGTCAGGCGGGACAAAGGAAGAGGAGCTGCCCCCCCCCCCCCCGCCCCCCCGATCCCTCCCCTGTGGCGCCGTGCCCGAAGAAGAGAAGATCCAGAATAACTTTGTTCTTCAGCGTTATAAAGTAGTTTTGATGGTTGCTTGATGTGTCATGGTCATAGTGGGTATAAATATATATATGAAAAATCAAATAAAATGAAAAATATTTTTAAAAAATGTGTATATATATATATATATAAAGCATAAGGAAACAGTATGGAAAGCTGTGATTCCAT
>CAJRST010014446.1:12085484-12094418 GCA_907169785.1 Menidia menidia | reverse complement strand
TTGTACTTTTACTTAAGTACATTGTATGAGTACTTTCTCCACCACTGCAACTCTGAGAACCAAGAGACTATTTTTAGGCATCAGCGTGAGATGTATCAGAAGGTATCGGCTTCCTGTTTTGTTCCCCGTTTATTCAGATGAATTGGAACAGGACTGATGTCTGAATGGAGCACATCATTTGTCTCTCCCCTCATCCGCCACATGTTCCAGATGTGCTGAGTTGAGTTGAAAGCGCAGGCCTGTAGTATGAAGAGAAAACTAGGACAGCGGCGAGGCACAAACCTAGCGATGCTTTAGAGTCAGTCTAGTGGAAATGATAAGTTGACAAACCCACTAAGCTGTGGTCCAGGAGCCCGCCACTCTGCCGCTGAAGCTTCTGGAAAAAAAAAAAAGCCCGGGCCCCAGCTGTGCACGCCGAGCTCCCCATTCCCATGGAAACCAAAAAGATGGGGGAGCTAAATATAGTCTGTGGGGCGATAATGGAGCTGAAGCCTTACTGTATGACTGTGTTACAGTCTTTGTGCTGCTAATTGCACCGGTGAATGGATCCCAGCTCCCGCTCATTCAGATAAACGATGAAGACGAGTGATGAAGATATTTACTGAAAGTCAAACAGGCTTTTTATTCTTTTTTTTTTTTTTTTTTTTTTTTAGCTGAGCTATATTTAACAGCCCACATGCACGCACAGGCTGTGGACCCTCAGCCCTGTGGCCGGGTCAGACAGACCAAGGCCCCCCTTCACTCACACACACACACACACACACACACACAGACACACACACACACCTTTAGAGAGGGCCTGAACAGGGTGCGTTTAGCCCCTAATGTCAGCAGCCCTATGTGCCCTTTCAACCGCTCCCCGCTAAGACTGGACATGAAAGAGATGGGTCAGCAGAGATGCAGCGAGCGCGCATGTTTCCACGTGCGCGTGCCACAAAGGGACGCTTCACAGAGCAGAGTCGGGAGCAGAGTAAATGCTCTCTGAGTGTTTTTGGTCATTGTGTCCCTCCTCAGCCCTCAGGCTGACCCATTTGGCCCCGACTCCAGCATCCAGCTCTGACTCAGAGTCCCCCAGAGAGAACGTCTCCCTGGTCCTAGCTCTAATTAATAGTTACGCTTTGTGTCAAAACAGAGTCCGCTGAGCCCGGCTGCTTCTGTCAAACGCTCCTCAGAGCAGACACCTGACTAAAAACCGAGGCTTTTGTGGACTAAAGTTAGAGCGGTAACCAAACATATGCTTCCTGTCATGCAGCATGAGTCATTACTGTCTCTTTTATTCATGAAATAAAGTAATCCATGCAAAAGTATCTAGAAATAATTACAATATTATAGCTAGTAGCGCTGAAAGACATTTCTTTATTTGGGTTTTTATGACGGTATTGAACAATTCCAAAGCCCAGTGCATGGCCCAGTCCTTCAGCAGTTTACATTGTCTTGTTGACTTTTTATCTGTTTGGAGCTCCAGCACAAGTACTTTAAGTCCAGTTGCACTCGATGTTTGGAGTGTTTATGGTGTAAAGACCTGCTGTTCCTGCTTCCCACTCTGACTGCTGTCACAGAGACCCAATTCCTTTTTTGAACAAACACAAAAAATACTGAATGATTGTTTGTATTTTAAACCATTGGCAAGTGACTCTGCTGAGAAGAGGCAGCCAGAGATTGTCTGTAGTTCTCCCGGTAGTTTATGCACCTTGAAGACTGGAAGCAGGAAGCGAAAGGCGTCTGAGGAAAGCCTGTTTGTGCCAGAAAACGCCGGTCAGCATTCAGCTCAGACTTCTCTTTCTGGAAGCGATGCACCGCTGTTCACAGCCAGCTAAAAATACCTCATTAGGCCCACGCGAGCAAGCGTGAAAAGCAGAAATCAGGCTGCCATTTAGTCGAGCAACTGTCGGAGCGTGAGGACTCCCCAGATTATTGTGTTTGAGGGTGTTTCTTATCCCGTCTGCCCAGTTTCCCCATCAGTCTAGTGGTCAGGCTTTTCTCTGCTGCTCTTCCTCTCTGGAGAACGATGCCTGGTGTTATCTACGCTTTGGTCCCAGGTGGAGACTGGAGGATGAAATGGGCCAGACGGGGCTGTAGGATGATGGGTTTCAGGAAATCATGGCCCTATTCTTCTGTGATCCTGCTCTTCCACGGGGCGCTTTACTGTGAAAATGAGCTGTGAGCAGGGGCTGATGGGTGTTGACTGTTTGTTAAGGCCCTGATCTGATCATAATGCTATCAGCAGGAGGCATCTCATCAACACTGATCTGCTGCTCAGTCTCTTCTGTCATTGGGTAATAACGTTAGACAGACCTGGATGGATTAGAACCTTACTGTGTCTGTGGTTTGTGCCTGTTGACTCAAACTCAGTGATGGAAAAATCAAAGATTGACTCGTTTTGGTGCTAAACTCCAAAGGAAGATGATTACTATCTGATCCAAAAAAGCTGGAAACATGTCCTGATTTAGCTTCTGGTTGTGGATGTTTGGTGTCGGTGTGTTGCTTCAGTTACTAAAATAGAAAGAAAAAGAAAAGAAAGGAGGAAGTTGAGCAAAAAGGGGACTAAAACATCTAAAATTGGGATAATCTTTGACAAAGGCCCTCATCTTCAGAGCACTTTGGTGGAATGATGGGGAGAAGAAGGAGGAGGTCTTTTTCTGTCTCCAGGTAATGGGCAAAGCAAAGCCGATCACATGAGAAAAATGAGTAATACAATTGTATATTGCTCTAATTATTTTAGAATATATAATTAAACTACTGATGCCATTTATTAAAAATTACATTTAATTTAAAATACAATTATTTATTTGCTAAATATTTTCCTAATCACTAAAAACATGATGAAAAGTGACAGTAGACAATACGTTAACCAACAATTGTGAAAATTTCTATATTTTTTTTAAACCAAAAGAAGACATTTCTTCAAAATATAGGACATTTCTTCAAAAAAAATTTTTCCCATCTTCCTTTCTGGCTGAGAAAAACATTTGGAGGACCTTGTAATGATTTGTTTTCAATTATAAGTGAAAATATATCTACAGTTTCCATTTCCCATCAATTTAGATGGTGTTCAGCTCACCATTGAAGGCTAGAAACGTTTTTGTTATGCTCACTTGTTAAGCAATAAAAGCAACACCAGTTCTGTTAAAAACATATTGTCGCATCATCTTTCCACCAAATAACAGAAAAGTATGGATAGTGGTATCGATAAAGACTCGGATCGATAAGGAGTATCGATAAAGGTATCGATATCAATAAATATTAACGATCCCCATCCCTACTGACAGGCACAGTGGTCATTAGGTCCAGACCTGATGGCGCTAAGCTGAAAAGTCCCTTCTGGTTTGGAGGAGTTCCTTTCAGTTAATGAGTGCTCACTTCTTCGGCCAGAATTCGGGAAGACCCTCCCAGCCCGGTGTATCGCGGTGAGGTGTCCTCACCCCCCGTCTCTCTGATACCGGGATAAATTGGAGTATTCGCTTTGGGCTTCATCCTCCATCCTCATTTAGTCAAGTAGGGCAGGCTCCCGAGGGTGGGCTGCCTGCTTTAATTAGGGCTCCCGTCTGTCTGTCTGTCAGACTGAGACTGGGAGCTCCAGTCTACAGCCAGCAGCTTCCAGAAGCGCCTTAATGAACCCCGTCTCCTCTCTGAAGAGACGGGGTCAGGCTGCTGCCCCCCCCGCCGGGGCTCCCGGGATCTCCGGGGCCGGATTA
Source organism: Menidia menidia (assembly GCA_907169785.1). Lineage (NCBI taxonomy): Eukaryota > Metazoa > Chordata > Actinopteri > Atheriniformes > Atherinopsidae > Menidia > Menidia menidia. The sequence continues at coordinate 12,090,723 of CAJRST010014446.1, read as the reverse complement.
CCGTTTCCAGTATTTCTGTCGCTGTCCATCCTGCAGTGGAGGGGCATAGAGGGTATTTTTCTGCTTTTCCATGATCCCAGATCTTTGACTTTCTCCTTGCGTGTTTGTGGTGGTTTTGTGTGGAGATGAAGGTAGACAGAGAGGGTGAGCGTGTCCTTAGGGGCTTCCCAGGAGGTCCCGCAGGTCTCTGCTCATTAGGTAAACATCCTCCTGATCTGAGCGCTGTGGTCATGCAACGCTGGGAGCTCTTTTCCCTCTAAAGCTCCTCCCTGTGTGTGTTCTTACGGCTGGCTGTGTTAAAAGGTGACTGAAAATCCTCCCGCCGACCACACAGATCACGGAAATTTAACCGCAATCTCGTTTTGTGGTCATTGTGTCGTCAAACCCCAGAACAAGTTATGGGCTGCTGACATGGTCAGAAAATGAAGTAGAATGGTTCACCGGACAGGAGCTAATGTTTGACAGATCTGTGTCCACTGATGGTCAGGCTGCATTTAAAGCTGAAGCTGACCGATGCTTTCTCCCAATGCAACAGCCTCTATCCCTCGTTTTGTGAGCAGTGGCCAGCTTTCTTTCTAATTAGCCAGGCATGGAGTTTCATCTCCTGGTAGGTTTGAAAGCTGTAAAACAGGTTTTTGGCTTTACTCTTGAACTGTACATTCAGATCTTTGCTGTCAGCTAGCTCTGTGCTTTTTATAAAGATGGAATTTCACAAAGTAGCAGCTCTGGGTCAGGTTTAAAGATGGCCTCCAAATTGACCCTAAGGTGACCGCAGAAAGTGAAGTTGATTGGAACCAGTAACATGTTTGTTGCCATACTCCATTTCCTTTCATTTGAATGTGTAGGGTGCGTGGAGATGCAGACTGTTGCCATGGTGTGCTATGTTGCCATGACGTTAAGTTTAAAAAAAAGTACTTTCTGTGTGGGTTCAACTTTACTTTTCTTCTAATTGTTTTATTTGAGTTTTCTTCCTCCTTCCTTTTTTTTTCTTGAGTTTTCCCTCGTGGTGGAAGCACACACTAAAACTACTTATCAGTGATATATGATCTTAGAGGGGAGTGGAATGGAGGAATGCATCCAGGTGGAGCCTACGGCTTTTTTTTTTGTCAATAATATGCAACAATTGAAATGAATCAAATTTCCTTTGAGGGAGGGAATGTTAATCTGGAGTGAAGCACCCTGGAGTGGGCTCTGAGAAAGAAGAAACTGGAGATGAGCAGAGGTTTACAACCATTTTGTGGGACTTTTCTGGATGTTCGTTAAAAGTTCAGGACACTAAGAGAGCAGGGAGATATTTCTAATGTGACAAAGGTCAGTGTGTGAAACTCGGTGTGAGTCCCAGCGGTGCTGTGATGAAGCTGAATTAAATTCTGGACTCAGTGTGAGGAACAAAGGGTCTGCTCCATCACACCCGGACAGTTCTATGTAGTTTAAAAAGAATTAGGAGACAATATGCATTAAGCATCAGCTTTAGCAGCCAGGTCTGTTTGCCTGCACACTAAAGAGAAGCATTTCCTCTGTTTTTCTGTCTCTTTAGCAACATTAAGAGCAACAACACATTCAAATAGAACAGAGTTGGCCATAAGACATTTAAGTATGCAGTTAGTTTGGAAAAAAAACCCGGGGTAACACTTTATGATGAACCTTTTAAGCACTAAAAGCTTCCATAGTGTCTGAAAACGAGTCACAATAATAGTGTATTTCTGCATGAGAATGAGGCAGCAACACTTTGAATGTCAGAGTGAATGCTGGTCTGTGGAAGTAACCATTTCCACCTCACTCTGAATTCTTTGTGGTAGAAATGCCATGGAGAAACGGGGGGGTACTTTGTATGTCTGGCAGAGACCTGTGCTCTCGTGGAAAGTCCCGGTATGCTCAAAGAAACCTGTCACAGTGAGCTCTTTCTCCAAAGTCAGCAGAACGTTTGAGTTCTTTTAAAGTATGCCGCGCTGAATATGAGCTTGGATATGATGGATTATTCTGGGCCCCGGCTGGTTTTTCTTGTTCTTTTTGGAAAAACATTGCTGTAAATTACTTGATTTAAATATTGAAATGATTAACTAAAGTTGATTTTTAGGGGTTCCAGTGATTTTTTTTTAGATTAAATTCTTTAATTCCCTGAAAGTCACTCATTAACTTGAGGAATGTGGACTTCCACAGAATGAACCGGTCGTTATCTAAATCTCGGTAACATATTTTCCTTTAAAAAAGTTGCCTTCGGGTGGTGGAGTGTGTACTCTGGGAAGCGAACATGTTTCTGTGGGAGCGTGAGCTATGTGAGAAATGTGTGTAAATGGGTGTGGGTGGTGTTCTGTTGTGGAACGTTTCTGTGTGGACAGCATCTCTACCCATGATGAATGATTCAGTCTAGTTCGGAATTGAGTCCAGAGCTGTCCGGTCCCTGAGGGCCTGCTGTCCTGCAGGTTTTGGAGGGTTCCCTAGTTCCACACAGACATTCATATGAACACAACATCTGCAGCCCCGTGCGTTACTTAGGCATCTTTAGGCAGGAAAACATTTCAAACCTGCAGGACAGCTGCCTTCACCAACCCCATATCCAATCGATTCCACTTCATTAAAGTCCAAATTACTTAAATTTGCATGGAACCAGAAGATGTTTAAAAAAAAAATGGACTCAACAGACTGTGCCGAATCTTCTCCTTGATTCAAACCACCCCCCTCTGGCCTGGACTGTGGGAAGAAGAAACTCCTTCCTAAACCCAGACTGGTTCCTCAGAGAGGGAGGTGGAGTCTGCTTCTGGAACCAGACAGGTTCCTCAGAAGGGGGGTCTGATTCCTGTAGGCTCTGCTTTAAAAAAGGACCCCTCATCAGAGTTTAGAGGAGTAGAACTTTAGCTTCTGTTCTGAATCTAACAGGGAGCCACAGAAGAGATGTGCTGAGAACCAGAAGAACCATCTGTGCTTCTGGTTCTCGGCACAACTCTGGTGCAGCTTTGTGGATCAGCTGGAAGATTTAGCAGAGTCTTTAGGTCAGACTAATTATAAACAATTACAACCAATCCTGAACAACAAATCCATGAAGCTGTTTATCTGCATCACTGTGAGTCTGAATTATAGATATATAAAACAAAGAAATCAATCTTAGAAACCTGTTTGATAGGAGAGAAAAATGACAGATTGTGGTCAGAAATAAGTTCTTCATTGAAGGACTAGAGGCCGAAGAAATGCCATAGACGGTAACTATACAAGTACACAGCTCCTCCATGAGATGTTTAGGTCTAAAGATACTAGAATTAAATTTCAGAATTAAAAAGCAAAACATTCAGAATCATCCAGCTTTTTATGTCATGAAGTTTAACAACTATCTGGTTTCATAGATGGTTAGAACTGAGTATAATTTACGCCACGCTGTCTGATAATGTTACCTAATGGAAGCAGGTATAAAGGGAAAAGAACCGGTCCAAACACAGAACCCTGAGGAACTCCATGACTTACCCAGCCGTGGGACAAAGATTCTTCATTACCATGAACAAACTGGAATCTATCAGGAACATGTAGCCTATACCATGAGAATACAGTCCATTTAATCCGTGACATAACTCTGTGCAAGGTCAGTTTAGATTTAGGGAATATAAACAGTTACGGAGTGAACACCCTCTTTCATTTAATCAGAACTGAGAAGGCATGCTCCTTTACACAATGAACAGGAGACCTCTGACATTCTGCTGCACTTCATATAGGGAAAGTGTAGTACAGTGAAATTGTTTAAGAATTGTGCATTCCCTTAACAGCAGTAGAGTGAATTAGAATTACCAGGGAGGCATTTTAACATCCTATTAGTAGATATTTCCTGTGGACAGTCCCACCCCGGTCTGTTGTTTAACAGGTTGCTTCTTATTTGGGACAAACGTCAGCATAAAGAAAACTCCTGGATGAGTGGAATCTCATATTCATTGGGTTAGAAATCATCTGACGTGAGCTGTAAATCTGAAAATATCCTCCTGCCGTTTTTGATGCAGATTAACTTTGACAGCCACACCTGTCCCTCTGATGGGAAATGCAGAAAATCCTCATTATGTATCCAGATAGAGAAAAGTCAAACTGATACAGCCATCCCAGATCTTTGAGAGGAAAGATTGGTCCAGGCATTAAATATGAGATTTGTTTTTCTGTGCCAGCTGAGGCTGGGGCATTTTCCCCAGAGGTTTGATCCCCAAACTGGTGCAGCTACCCCCAGACCTGCTATTTCTCTAGTTTCAGAAGAAAAAGCAAAAAACTGTGAGACTTCTGACTCGCTCAGCTCACTGCTTGATTATCCTCCAGTTTCTGCTCGTTGAATCAAAGGTTAGAAGTTGTTTTTCAAAACTGGGTAGTGTTGTGTTCTCGGATGAACTGCGGCGTGTTGGATTGAGATGGGGAATGTTCTCAGCGGACTGGGTGGAAGATAATTGAGGTTGTGTCACATCGCTGTGGAGATGCAACGCCTCCAGTTGAGGGTGACTCACTCTTCTAAATTGACTCAATGAGCCACACTACAGACATAAATGAGTCCTTGTTCTCTGGCGTTAGATGTCGGAGTTAGACTCCATCAGATTCAGGCCGATTAAACACTTAGAAAGACAAATGAGGCAGATGGAGAACTGTCCGGGGACCTGCGGGTCAAAGATAATTGACATGTATGTTATGAAGTTGTAGTTCCTCTGAAAGTAGAAAAAATTGTGACGTGTCTTCTAAAACAGACGCACAAAATCTGTAGTCATGAAACATAACAAATGCTTCCTGAAATGATGCCCAAATGACCTCAACAGATTAATTTAGCTTGGGAGGAGCAGCAAAATGAGTTTGAGCCCAACAGCTTCTTCATTGTGCCTTTTTTTTATGAGCTGCATAGAAGGACCTGTTCTTCATTTTAAGCGAATGAAAACCAGACTGTTCTTCCCGCTTAGATATGAACTGAACCCGAGTTTTAAATGAAAACAATACGCTTTTTCTGACGTTTTCCCACTTTCAGGCCTCTTTCACAGACTGGAGAGATTGGATGTATTTCAGGAAGTGTGGGTTCCTCGGGAAGGGTTCAGGCCACACTTTGAGTCAGATGTTGACACGGGGAAGACGTGACAGCATGGTCCCAGTTCAACACAGCTCCACACTTCCCTGCCAAAGCCTTTGTTCTTTGCATTTCCTGCTCTTTCACATACGACGCGTCCCACTCTCCCTCGGGCCTACACCCCTGTCACTGTTCTCTGCAACTCCACCGGTCAGAACGGTCAGGAAGCTC
>CAJRST010014446.1:12068358-12080384 GCA_907169785.1 Menidia menidia | reverse complement strand
GCTTTCTAGAATCTGCTGTATGCAGTGACTGCGGGGGGGGGGGAAAAGAGACCAGGCCAGTGGCAAAAAGGAGAGGAAGAGGGAGACATGTCAGGACAAAGAGGAAAAACAAGCTAACACGTCAAATGAAACTTAAAGAATAAGGCAATAGTCTTGAGGGAATAGTTCAACTTTTTCTAGCACTTGATCACTTGCTTTATTTTATAGTGCATGGATATTATCCGGCTCACTTCTGTATCAGGATGAGGTTAGCGCTGCTCAGAATAAAGCCTGGATGTAGAAAAATATTAATCCAATTCACAAAATACAGCAACTTCTACTCAGATTTTATAGACATGGAATTCAATTCTAAAAATCTCAAGTTTTGGTCATAGTCACTTGGATTGAGATGCTCTGGTGAATAATGGTGCATTTAATTTTTACTTTTTAACATTTCAAATCCATTAATTCCGTCATACACCTAGTCTTAAATGATCCAAATGCAGCATTAATCAAGAACACTAGATGAAACATTTCACAATGCAGAAAAATATCAAGAACCAGCCATTTTAGCCTTTCAGTGGAAGCCACTTTATCCCTTTCCATTGCAGATTAATATCCTGTTCGTAGATGAAGTAGTAAAAGACAAAACTGAATCAACTATCTACCAAGAATATGCCAAAAAATATGCATATAAATATATATTTAGTTAATATCGTCTCACACACAGATAGAAAGCCTCAATTTTTCCTCTATTTGATCTGAGAAAAGTTTTATTTTTCAATTTAAAGCCTTTAAAGGGGTGTTTTATGACTTACACAAGGCCCTTGACTTGCCAGGTTAGGGAGGTCAAATCATGGCTCACCCTGGATGTTTCGGATCCTTCCCTCTGGCTCCATTTAGGCCTTGAAGAGTTCTAAAGCTAAAGCAGTCCTACTGAATCCCAACCAGAGCTGCTGGTCATCAGCACTTTGCTGTACTCACTCTGAACTGGTCTATTAATCTGGAAATGTTCATGCTCCCTTTGCCCTGCTTCCATCTCAACACTAAGTCAGGCTAACTCCTTCTACATTTCATATACTAAGAAATAAATGTGGACATCAAGGCAATTGTTGAACTTTCCTTCAAGCTATTTCCCACACAGATAAAACACTTTGGTATCATGCATGCTCCCTCATGTAAAGACATTTCACAGACAAAACCGTTTAAAACTAAACTAAATCCACAGCAAAATAGAATCATGTTACACTTAAGAGAAACATATTAAAACCATTAAACGCTGAATCTTAAGTGCAGCTTGGATTTGTTGAACTCTTTGATCAGCAACATGATTCTATTTTGTGTGGAATTTCTAACAGACTGATAAACCTAGGCCAAAACCAAAGGAAGAACAGACATTTTAGGCCTGAAAGGAACATAAAAAGGCTGAGCAATAGAACTTTGAGTAGCTGGATAACAAGCTCTAGGTTGGCAGGTGTGTGTTAACACACACCTGTATGACCAAACCCATTCAGCTTTTCAGGAAAATAACGGATTATTTTACATGCCCTCGGACACTGACCTGGCATCGGCTTCACTGTAGTACTCCCTGGCCACAATATCCTCAAACAGCTCACCACCGGTCACTCTGGAGGGAGGAGAGGGAGGGAGGGATGGACAGACCATTAAAAGAAAGCTGGACCCAGAATCTGTAGAATTTACTAAATTAAACTTGTGTTCCTGTGTCTGCTGGGGTCAGGAGGTCAGATAACCGGGTCAGATTTCACAGAACGGACTGTGGTCAGACTGATACTGGTTTTTGTGCTTAAATCCCAGATCTGGTCCCACACTACACCCATCCTGTTTGTTCAGCTGGAGGAGGGCTGTGTTTTTTTCCATGATTCACTTCCAAAGAGCTTTTTCCAAATAACACAGATGGGATATGTATAATAGAAGGGAGGCGCAGTAATAATTGAGCAACACGGTGAGCATCATGCTGCGAACAGGCCTTCGGTCACACACAGCCGATATTCCTCCCAGTGAAATACCCAGTAAAGCCCCGCTGAAGCCAGGAGGGAAACTAGAGCACAGGACCCCTGCAACAAGTCAGAATCAGCCTGCCATTCAGCCTGTTCACAGCTCTGGAGCAGCTTTCCACAGGCCAGTCCTCACTGTCTCATAAAAAAAGGGATTTTTTTTTTTTACTGAGCAGCTGCGAATTGCTGATGAGTATTTTTACTGACAGACTTTGATTAGAATTAGCTCACTTTATTCCATTAAATCCTGTGGTCGTTGTGAAACACAATGTCTTCAATTTTACAAGCCGCTGTAATGTGTTTTACAGCCAGCTGTAACAGATTCAGTAGCACAATATTCAATTTCCTTCACAATTTCAGTATCTATCCATCTATCTATTTATTACCTCAGTCACTAAAGCTGCAGTCTAGACTGATTCTGTTTATGACAAAGTCAGTGGAAATGTTATTAAGGGTTAGGGACCCAACTTTTTCTGTACATCTATCCAACAAATTCATAGATCCTTCTGGATGGCAGCCAATCAAAGGCTGACAATACACAGAAAAAAAATATATGAAGGAATACAGGAATAATGGTGGGTTGTGGAGCCGTGGACAGCTAATGGGATGGATATTCAGGTTTCTGCTTTCCAATAGAGGTTACTGATAATGAGCCCAGCAGCCTGTCTTTACTAAAAAAAAGCATTCATTACAGTGTGAGGGTGTGTGAAGCTCATGCCTACACACTCTTTATGAGACCACACCAACATACGTTCAGTATTATTGATTAAGGCATTTGGCAAAAATCCAATTGATCCATTTTATTTGACTTATTCAGTGTTATTTAGTAATAAGAGGTAGGATTATTTCCTGGATTTTGAGTTTCTGAGGCCCGGATGAGTCAGACACACACCCAGCAGATGGCTTTTCAGCAGACACAGACCAGTGAATCCATCCACCTGCCATCTGCGTGCCGTCTTTACTTCTCATTAACGGCGCTACGCCGAGCGTTTAGCACCCTGGAAGAGAAAACAACGCTCCGCAGGGCTGCGGCTCTGGGTGTGCTCCCACAGGATGTCAGCATCCCAGAGGACACACACTCAGCACATCATAGGGTTTCAAAAGTATCGATACTCCAAAAAGTAGTGATACTAAAATGTTGTATCCGGATACGATACTCATTTTCAAAGTGAAAATCTCTCTGATTTATTTATTTACGTTGTTAATGATCATTAACGTGATGTTAGCCTTGAACTGCTAGCTGTGGCTAATGGCTAATAATAACACGCCAACATTAATCAAGTCTGCAGGAAGCCAAGGATGGAGATCTAACTCCCCCACATCCAAGTCGGCCATTTTGATTAGACTTCGACAGTACTTTATTGATCCCTTGGGAAGACTCCTTCAGGAAATTAAGGTTACCAGCAGCTTAAAGGGCAAAAAGTATTAAGTTATAAAGTTAAAATTAAATTAAGCAAAGAAATAAAAATTAATAAATAAAAATACCAAAAATACAGATTAAGTACAGTGTATATAATAAGAGTTGTGTGTATGTCACCAATAGGAAGATCCCAGGCAAGAAAATCCTAATTGCTTCATGGCAATAGAGACATTAATTTAAAAATAGTGAAATTAATCTTGCAAACACTGAATTAAACTCTATCCATAATAATATGTTAAAATAGTGGATGTTAAATAGGTTTGTATGATAAGTCCAAACAAGTTTAAGCAAACAATATTTATTTCTCACAATTATGAAGGCTGGAGGGTTAGGGTTAGTGTGAGGGTTAGGGTTAGGGTCAGGGTCATTAATGGGGCCACCATAACATCAGTAACAGGTCAGTTTGAAACACTAACACTAACCTGTTAAAATTCAGTTCAATTTCGGGGTCTTTGTTTTTATCCTTGTGGTATCAAAAATGGTATCGAGTGTTGAATATTTTCCTGAGTGTCGGTATCGAGTTGAAAATGTTAGTATCGTGACAACCCTAGCACCTCATCCCATGATGGCACCCCCCCCATGCCTGCCAGCTTCCAGCATCTCCTGAATGTGACCCGTGTGTGTGGTGTGCACGTTTAACCGGGTGGATTTCACCCTCTGTGTGTCTGAAAGGTGCTCCAACGCGGCCTGCAAAGAAAACAGAGACGTAAAGAAACAGCACTTACAAGTCGAAGACCAGATAGTGAAATCCCTCCTCTGATATGCTGTCATGGAGCCGCACTGTGGAGGAAGGAGAGAGGGAAAAGCAGACTTTTACCACATGTCTGGGGGATGCATATCTCAGGAGGGTTTAGCATAACATTGTAATAGCGACTTTAATTAAACTTTTTCGATTATAAAAAAAGACGTTCAAATGTAGCGTCCAAGGTGGAGGAAGTTGAACCCTCCTTTTTCCTCAGTTGTCCAGGGTAATGTTAAATTCTCATATATTCCCATCCACCTACTGCACATGCTTTTTTGTCCTATTCACCTGGATATTTTAGTTTCAAGCAATTACAGTTCAAGTAAAACTTAACGAGAGTCAGAGGTTATAAATACAGGGTTAGATAAAGAGAAAATGTCACAGGCCAGTGGTGGAATGAGCTTTAATAAGTAAGTAGGACCTGATGTCATATCCATGGACCTTTAGAAAAAAAAAATCTAAGGATAAAGTGTTGATACCTCTTGTAGACGTGTTTTAAGGAGGAATTCGAAAAGGCATCCTGCCTCCCTCCATGAATCAGGCTCTAATCGTTCTACTGGCAACCCCCTAAAAAGATTAAAAATCTGAGACTGATCAGTTTCCTTAACCCCAATCTCAAAATCATCTGCAAACTATTGGCTAAACGGTCGCAAAGAATTCTGCCAGACATAATAACCAAGGACCAGAATGGGTTTACTGTTGGGAGGCAAGGATCCCACAATACTTTTGGCTTAATGCCAACATCTTTTTTAGCTCGCGTTAACACATTTTTTAAAGCGTGCTGCTCACTGACAGTGAACACACACACCGTCATTCCTGGATCACAGAAAGAACTGGGTTATGATCGTTGGAAGGTTAGAATGCAGAGCCTGATTGGACAGATTAAAGAAAGGAAGACTTCCTGAGCTGGATGCTGTGTGACGGGATTAGAAGGATCAGCAGGTCTGAAAGCAGCCTACCTGCAAAACGTTTTTGTTTTTTTAATAAAAGAATTTCTCTTTTGCACACATCTTCTTTCATGGTTGGTTGTAATTGACTTGCTAAAACAAGCAGCTGGACAATCTAAAACTGCATCAACACCTACTCAAATGGCTCCTTTATGTTTGTTGTTAACCAACCAGAAATCAATCCCGGTTTGGTTCTGGTAACAGGCATGGAAACCCAACCCTCTTAACAGAGCGCTCCATTCTTACGCGCTGGTTAGCTAGCGCCGGACATCCTGGCAAGAGGACCAGCTCAGTAAATACTCCCCAGAAGGCAGAGCCCGAAGAGGACCAAACAGCCAATAAATGTCACTTTCCAGTGTGAGCTGGAGTCATAATTGAGTTGCAAATGACAGATGCTTGTCCTCTGTGGCTGTGGAAGGAAACTGGAGCTGAGCTAACGCGGGTTTGTCTGGAAGCGGAGCAGGAAACGGCCGCTTTGCGGATTCCTTTGTGTGTGTGATGGCAGATAGCCCCTTTATCTACTTCAAACAACATACCTTGGAATTTTTGGCATTCTCGAGCAAGTGTGAACAAGTGTAAGGCTATAGGGGAAAGTGTAAATGCATTCATGCAATCGCACGGAAGCGAGAGGAAAAATCAGACGAAGAGTTCAGGTTTCTGCCTGCAGCTGAAGTTCAGAGACATCTCTGATGGATTCTTTGGAAAATACTAAATCCTTTGTATCACGTCAAGAAGTAACAGTGGAATCATGCCGTTAGAAAGATACAGAAAAACAAGTTCAACTGTTCTCCTGTGCTGGATTGTGTGCAGATGGTGAAATCCCAACGGTCCTTAAAGGCAGCACGTGTGACTGTAAGGTGTCAGTCCACTTTCCTGCATTCATGTGAGCTTTAAAAGGCCCCATAACACCCCCATCCCATCACTATTTTCCTGATAAAAAGCTGGACAGATGTTTTTCTCTCTGATATAGAGTCTACCTTAAATACTGACCATAATCTACATGTCCACTGTGTGAGGGTCCCAGCATCCCACATCCCTCAGAGCCCAGAGAAACAGACCAGCTTACCACGAAGTTTCTTCTTTGCACAGTAAAATCTGACCGTAACTCTGTATTTGGGGGGTTGGCAAAGGTTTCTCACATAATCTCTTTTCCATGTGCCTGGAACAGCTATGGCTGCATGATGTTGTTTTATTCAGAGCCATCTGAGGGATCCCAGACCCCAGTGCCCACTCCCGTCCTTTACACATAGAAATGAGTGCAGATTGCTCCGATGGTTTATGATTTTCTGCTCGGTGGAGCCTGAAATTGTGCATGTTCAACAAAGCTGAGTTCTCATGTCGAAATAAAATGAGAGAAAACTAAATGAAATCAGAGTTCTGATGTCTGCATTGAGATGAGGGCCAGAGTTCCTGTGAACTGACCCTCTGTCTCATCTGTGTACCGTCCCTCAGGTCCTCTTGATATGGGGTAACTCAGTATCTCGTGTAATTCACAAAGCATGCTGGGAGGGGGGTACAAAAGGAAAAGTCCTCACCGATGTTGGCGTGCTTGAGCAGACGGCAGATTCTAGCCTCCCGCTCCAACTTCTGGTGATCTGAGAGGGAAAAAAAGAGAGGACAACACAGTTGTTAACTTAAACACTTACGGACATTTTTACAGTGCCTATTCTTACAGTTTTACATACAGTTTTACAACACAGAGGAAAAAATGACCACTTCAATGCAGATCTCGGTGGATTCCCTGACCCCTGGTGGATCCATGTGAGGTCTGATTCATTGGGAATGGCTCCTGAAGGTAAAGATACCCTCCCCTGAATGATTTCAAACCCTCACACCGGAGAGTCCTGATGCTTCTTCACTGGGAGAGAAGCTCTCCAGGCTCAGGTCACTCGGATGTCTCTGGACAGCTTTTGTTGTGTTCACATTTCTTTAGTTTGCATATTGAAATGATTTTGGTCACTTACCCCTGCAGGCAAGCAAATAAAGATCAGCAAATTTAGCTTTCTGTCAGAAGACGCAAGTTTAAAACACTCCAAATATTCTCCGCTCAGCTCAGTCTGACTTATGTCGATTCAACAAAGCCTTTAAGGCTTATCGTCCCAAAGAATAAGCTTTATTTGTGTACTTCTGTTTAACTGCACGGCTGTGTGGCAGCACCCCGAAGAACATGAGGGCTAAACCAAGATGCTCTTGGTTTGGTGTTTGGGGTCTGCTGTGTGGTGAAGTCCTATTTTTCCATAATATCAACATATGCCATTTCAATTTTCTGTAAAAAATTCCAATGGAATAAAAAAAGTCAGCAGTACGTCAGTCTTAAGGCAATTTTAAGGGCACTACTTAAATTCTTACGCCAAATCTCTGTCTTGGAGAATCTGGACAGGTCTCCAGTCTATCCAAGATGATGATGATTGGATCATCCATTATACAAAAGAAACCTGAATGCCTCACACTCTGTCTTTGTGGAAAAAAAGGATTTATCATCCATTTTCCTGCGAGAGGCCACTCCATCAGATCTGGTGATTCTGTTCCTCATTCAACGCATTCAAGGTGCGAACCACCTGAGAGGAGGCCGAAATGGAAATGAAACAGGTTCAGCCTTTGGGGGTGGGGGGGTTTCAGACAGCCTCCTCATCCTCCCTCTCAAAGCTCTGGTGTGAGTCTCCAGAGAAAGACGGCAATCATGACAAACTGCGGGCCTATTTTCCGGCGGCCTCTCAGACAAACGCGTTCTACAGTCCCCTTTGTTGTTTTTATAATGCCGTCACATCACAGATAACACGGATGACGAAAGCCTCACAGTTCTAGAAGCAGTCCAAAGGTTCGTCTGCTCCCAGGAGACCTGAACACGTCTCAGTTTGGAACAAAGTCGATTAAACAAACAATGTAATCCAGTATCTAATCAATTAGGTTTTCCTTATCTGATATTTCATTCAACTCTTAAAGAGGTTATACAGAAACTCTGGGAGATTAACAAATGAATACAGAAGATGGGTGAGTTTGTCAAAGAGATTGAAAGCAGCAGAAAGAGACTCATACACAGAGATGGTGTTAACCCGATTCTTTAGTTGGAAACCTGAGAATAAACCAGAGTCGATCAAGAGTAAAAAATGGACATTTATTGGGTCACAGGTAAAGTATTTCAGCGGTGGGCTCTTCACAGAGGAAACCTCTCTCAGGGTCTCAGTCGGCAAAGAGCTCTGAGATCTGGGGGTCATGGGTCTTTGTCTCCTCAAAAGGAGGACTGGACACAACCAAGTCCTATTGGCCAGTTACTTCTAAGACTAACAAGCCAGGTCCTAATTCATGTTGATGACATTGGAATGTGGTACCAAATGATGTGTGTGTGTGTGTGTTGACTTAAAGACGTGGATCTAATGCAACAGAGAAAGAAAAGAGGGAGCAAAGAGATTCTGTGGTTACAGCCAGAAACTTCGATACAAACTATAGGTATAATATAAAATGAAACGATGAATAATATGCATAGATCATGCGATAGCAAATAATGCTAAAGTGTGTATTTATAACCAAATCCTAACAATGGGGTCGCTTCTCAAATCACAAATGGAAGGGCTTGCAGGAGGTTCGGCTACAAGGTCCCCTGAAGACGCATGAATACCTAATTAGCAGTTATTGTCAAGATACAATCTGTTCATCACTGCGGATCAAAAGTGAGCCTGGCACAGCAGAAAAAACAGAACCTGAGTGAGTGGAAGTGTGAGGTCAGAAGGGTTTAGCTAGCAACACACCCAGTGCATGTTTTAAACGTCTGCAGGGCCATTTGAGACCGGTAATGTTCAGGAATAAGGTGAAAGGCTGCCACTCACTGCCTTTTGAATTGCTCCAGTTTGAAGCCATTCCACACTCCAGACTCAGATTCCAAGAAACAACACAACTGTATTCATGCTTTTAGCACATAGGGACTGTGGAGATGGGTTCCCCCTTCCAAATGAGAGGAGACGAGACAGTGAGCAGATGTGTCACAGCTGGACTGAACCTGAGGCCAGGTGTGATGGAGCACGGCTCCTCATTCCAAAAAGAACCAGAAAACTGTTCCTCGATGCCATAAACCTTCTGCATTAATGAGATCAGTTACTGAGAAAACACGTTTCTGCGTTCTAAATCAAACACCGTAGCTTCCCACATCTGGACAACATCAGATGTTGCTCATCGTCCCCTCAGGCCACAAGTTGGAGTCCTTGGTGTGATCCGTTCTGGATCTGGCCCATTTAAGAAACCCAGATGAGCCCCTGAGCGTTATCAGTGTGCCGCGGGAAACCAGGGCAGCAGCTATTTTCAAAGCAGCCCACTGATCAAATGATCACACACATCGCTGGGCCACGTAAAATCAACCTTTGTAGTTCCCAAAGTCTTCAAACTCGTGAAGCCTCGCTTTCTGACAGAAACACACATCGGATGGGCCGTTTCTTAGCACCTGCTGTCATTAGATTATATGCTGAGTAGTGGAGTTTGCTTCCAAGAGACCAGGTGAGGGAATGTGATGACAAAAGGGGGGGAAAAAGCCCAGAAAACACTCCTGCTGTGGTGTAAACACACACACTTAGCAAAAGCAGACACTACTTTACTGTCATTTCAGGCCTTTGGAGCTCGAGGCAGAATCAGCTAAATGCTTAAAGGCGTTTATCTAATAATGCTGCACACATCTCTACTTTATCAAATCTTCAGCTTAATAAACCTTGTGTTCCTGCTTCTATTCACTCATTCTGGCCTACTGCTCCAGTCAGTAAAGCAGGGATTTTTAAAACCCACACAAGGGGGTTATATCTCCACAGACCAAATTTAGCCCCACCGACTCCATGTGGTTTCAGAATATGACTAATGGTCACAAACTAGAGCCCCTGGCTGGGTCCAGGACTGGGTACACCTGGAGGACCCCATCTCCTGATAGCCTAGGCTTCTCAGGACAGTTTTTAAATTTCTAAAAGTTAGCCGATCAGCTCTTCAGTGCAGTTTCTAAACCACTCGCCTGTTTTCAACCTCAAAGATGGAGGCATGGTTTTCAGCAACTATGAGACGGCGGTCACTGTGAGCCCAACAGAGGGCCCTCAGTCTGCCTCACCGGTCCACTCTCAATTTGAAATGACCGTCATAATTAGCAGTCATGATTAACATGAATTCATTCAGGGGTGGAGATGGAGATAAGCCGGGGGCTCTCAGGTGTGGGTGGAATTGAAGGCAGCGTAATAAGGAGGCCTAGTCAAAATTAAATTAGCAGCAGCTCTCCATGGTTCTCTGTGTCCATGTGTGTGTGGAATGGTCTGGGAGGGGGGAGTGTCTGCCGGACGCATGGGGTTTCACTAGAAACCACGTTTAGCTGCGTGTTCCTGGACACAGGACACAGGATTTAGATGTTCATGTGTGCAGGTTGAGTAAGGACAAACATCTAATGCTGGGTTCTATATGGAAACATCAGGCATGTCGGATTCGGACAGGTTTCCACGGGCAACGTGCACCCAGACCCTTCAGGGAGCTCTGATCAGGGTAGTGGTTGGAGGTACAACACGCTAACCCTGAAACCTAAATGGAGAAAAACGTGAACATACACAGTTGACTTTAAATCATGGACGATATGTAGCTGATGGAAACTGTTAAAGTGGAAATAACCTTTGGACTAAAAGGCTGAAACTTCACCTCTGGCTGCACTACAGCCAGCTCAGTTCCTGAAAGACACATAAAGAAAGGCGGGCGTCGGGCTCCTGAAAGAGGGAAAATCTAAACCTTCATCTGGTCTAAGAATCTGGCCTAAAAAGGCCGTCTCATATTCGAGATAAAGCTTCATTTCAGGTATTCATACTGACTTTTTACTATGTAAGAATGATATCATGAAGACATATCCATTTTTCTCCTGAGTATTCTACTCATTGGAGTAGCGAACCACCTGGCCATAATAGATGGGGCCTCTACCTGACCTCAGACACCAGACAAAAAAGAGAAAGCAGCCACTGCTGACATTTCCATGGCTGTCCAAAGCCTCACATCTGAGGCTCAGTTTGAAAAACGTGCTGCTGATACTGGCATATTGATAAACTCCAAGAGCTCCATTCTTCCTAAATGTCTGCTAGTCACGCTGAAGGTACCAGAACATCTGCAGAGTGGCTAATGCTCCCAAATCTCATCTGAATTTAGGGAAATCCACAACAAGGTGTGTGTGGGACTCCGGTGGGAACAGGCCCATCATCATCTGAATATAAAACACATTACTCTGCATGAATTGAGTCAATCTGGAATTTAATTGGATTAGACTGGATAGTCATTTTGGATCGATTAACTGAACTCTAATAGGCTTGAAGTGCATTGAGAGAACGTTTATTGTGTTTGGCCACTTCATAATTAAAGCTGAATTTAACTGAAGCCTTACAATAGCTCCATCAGAGGTAGCTAAAGCTTAAATCAGACACCACAGTCCACCCCTCCTATGAGTGGAGAAACAGAACCCATGTGGCACAGTAAAAGAGCAGGAGTGCCCCCCATCCTGAGTGATTGCGCTCCACTGGGAGGGAAGCTAAACGGGGACACACCCAAAGCTGAACGGAGCCCCACCAAACAGTGGAAATGAGAAAATTTGGCTTCCATGAGCTCTAAGACGGGCGTTACACGCCCTGCTCTGTTCAGCTGGTGCCCAAAAGCTCAGAGGACTTCTGACTGGAGCTGAGAAGATGTGAACTCTCGATCTTCATCAGAAAAAAACAACATCTCTCCGTAAAACACAGAACAGCCGGATCAAAACCAGGTGTCAAACTGTTCTCACAGCACTGTTTCCGCATCACCTCAGTCATCTCTGTACTCAGAGCTTCTCACACACACACACACACACACACACACACACACACACGCTCACAGAGCTCTGAGCAGACAGCCCATGGTCGTGTGATGTTCCTGTCCAGAGGAAGTTAGACTTTGCCAAA
>CAJRST010014446.1:12056057-12068258 GCA_907169785.1 Menidia menidia | reverse complement strand
TTTGGCAAAGTCTAACTTCCTCTGGACAGGAACATCACACGACCATGTGCTGTGGCTGCTCAGAGCTCTGTGAGCGTGTGTGTGTGTGTGTATATGTGTGTGTGTGTGTGAAGATGGAGTCCTGAGTACAGAGATGACTGAGGTGATGCGGAAACAGTGCTGTGAGAACAGTTTGACACCTGGTTTTGATCCGGCTGTTCTGTGTTTTACGGAGAGATGTTGTTTTTTTCTTATGAAGATGGAGAGTTCACATCTCCTCAGCTCCAGTCAGAAGTCCTCTGAGCTTTTGGGCTGCCAGCTGAACAGATCAGGGCGTGTAATGCCCGTCTTAGAGCTCATGGAGGCCAAATTTTCTCATTTCCACTGTTTGGTGGGGCTCTGTTCAGCGTTGGGTGTGTCACCGTTTAGCTTCCCTCCCAGTGGAGCGCAATCACTCAGGGGGTCTCTTTTACTGTGCCACATGGGTTCTGTTTCTCCAGTCATAGGAGGGGTGGACTGTGGTGTCTGATTTAAGCTTTAGCTACCTCTGATGGAGCTATTTTAAGGCTTCAATTCAATTCAGCTTTAATTATGAAGTGGCCAAACACAATAAACGTTCTCTCAATGGACTTCAAACCCATTAGAGTTCAGTTAATCGATCCAAAATGACTATCCAGTTCAATCCAGTTGAATTCCAGATTGACTCAATTCATGCAGAGTAATGTGTTTTATATTCAGATGATGAGGCCTGTTCCCACCGGAGGCTTATCTGACAGTCACACACCTTGTTGTGGATTTCCCTAAATTCAGATGACATTCGGGAGCATTAGCCACTCTGCAGATGTAATCCTCCTCTTCTGGTACCTTCATCGTGATTAGCAGACATTTAAAAAGAATGGAGCTCCTGGAGTTTATCAATATGTCAGTATCAGGAGCACGTTTTTCAAACTGAGCCTCAGATGTGAGGCTTTGGACAACCAAGGAAATGTCTCCTGTGGCTGATTTCTCTTTTTTGTCTGGTGTCTGAGGTCAGGTAGAGGCCCCATCTATTATGGCCAGGTGGTCCGCTACTCCAATGAGTAGAATACTCAGGAGAAAAATGGATATGAAGTCTTCATGATATCATTCTTATATAGTAAAAAGTCAGTATGAATACCTGAAATGAAGCTTTATCTCCAATATGAGACGGCCTTTTTAGGCCAGATTCTTAGACCAGATGAAGGTTTAGATTTTCCCTCTTTCAGGAGCCCAACGCCCGCCTTTCTTTATGAGTCTTTCAGGAACTGAGCTGGCTGTAGTGCAGCCAGAGGTGAAGTTTCAGCCTTTTAGTCCAAAGGTTATTTCCACTTTAACAGTTTCCATCAGCTACATATCGTCCATGATTTAAAGTCAAATGTGTGTGTTCACGTTCTTCTCTGTTTAGGTCACGGGTCAGTGTGTTCTGCTTGTACCTCCAACCATTACCCTGATCAGAGCTCCCTGAAGGGTCTGGGTGCACGTTGCCCGTGGAAACCCGCCCGAATCTGACATGCCTGATGTTTCCATATAGAACCCAGCATTAGATGTTTGTCCTTACTCAACCTGCACACATGAACATCTAAATCCTGTGTCCTGTGTCCAGGAACACGCAGTTAAACGTGGTTTCTAGTGAAACCCCATGCGTCTGGCAGACACTCCCCCCTCCCAGACCATTCCACACACGCATGGACACACACAGAACCATGGAGAGCTGCTGCTAATTTCATTTTGACTAGGCCTCCTCATTACGCTGCCTTCAATTCCACCCACACCTGAGAGCCTCCAGCTTATCTCCATCTCCACCCCTGAATGAATTCATGTTAATCATGGCTGCTAATTATGACGGTCATTTCAAATTGAGAGTGGACCGGTGAGGCAGACTGAGGGCCCTCTGTTGGGCTCACAGTGACCGCCGTCTCATAGTTGCTGAAAACCATGCCTCCATCTTTGAGTTTGAAAACAGACGAGTGGTTTAGAAACTGCACTGAAGAGCCAATCGGCTAACTTTTAGAAATGTACCAAACTGTCTTGTGAGGCCAGGGAAGTCAGGAGATGGGATCCTCCAGGTGTACCCAGTCCTGGACCCAGCCAGGGGCTTTAGTTTGGGACCATTAGTCATATTCTGAAACCACATGGAGTCGGTGGGGCTAAATTTGGTCTGTGGAGATATAACCCCTTTGTGTGGGTTTTAAAAATCCCTGCTCTGATGACTGGAGCAGTAGGCCAGAATGAGTGAATAGGAGCAGGAACCAAAGGTTTATTAAGCAGAAGATCTGATGAAGTAGAGATGTGTGCAGCATTATTAGATAAACGCCTTTAAGAATTTAGCTGATTCTGCCTCGAGCTCCAAAGGCCTAAAATTACAATAAAGTAGTGGCTGCTTTTGCTAAGTGTGTGTGTTGAGGCAGCCCTGTTACACCACAGCAGGAGTGTTTTCTGGGCTATTTTCCCCCCCCTTTGGTCATCACATTCCCTCCCCTGGTCTCTTGGAAGCAAACTCCATTACTCAGCATATAATCTAATGACAGCAGGTGCTAAGAAACGGCCCATTCGTTGTGTTCCTGTCAGAAAGCGTGGCTTCACGGGTTTGAAGACTTTGGGAACGACAAAGGTTGACTTTGGGAACTACAAAGGTTGAAAGGTTGACCCTCGAGTGCCGGGTTAGGGTTAGGGTCAGAACAGACGTCTGTTTTACAGGGTTGTGGGCACAGATCATTTGATCAGTGGGCTGCTTTGAAAATAGCTGCTGCCCTGGTTTCCCGCGGCACACTGCTAACGCTCAGGGGCTCATCTGGGTTTCTTAAATGGGCCAGATCCAGAACGGATCACACCAAGGACTCCAACTCGTGGGCTGAGGGGACGATGAGCAACATCTGATGTTGTCCAGATGTGGGAAGCTACGGTGTTTGATTTAGAACGCAGAAACGTGTTTTCTCAGTAACTGATCTCATTAATGCAGAACGTTTATGGCATCGAGGAACAGTTTTCTGGTTTTATTCAGAATGAGGAGCCATGCTCCATCACACCTGGCCTCAGGTTCAGTCCAGCTGTGACACATCTGCTCACTGTCTCGTCTCCTCTCAGATGGAAGGGGGAACCTATCTCCACAGTCCCTATGTGCTAAAAGCATGAATACAGTTGTGTTGTTTCTTGGTATCTGATTCTGGAGTGTGGAATGGCTTCAAACTGGAGCAATTCAAAAGGCAGTGAGTGGCGGCCTTTCACCTTATTCCTGAACATTACCGGTCTCAAATGGCCCTGCAGACATTTAAAACATGCACTGGGTGCTTTGTTAGCTAAACCCTTCTGACCTCACACTTCCACTCACTCAGGTTCTGTTTTTTCTGCTGTGCCAGGCTCACTTTTGATCCGCAGTGATGAACAGATTGTATCTTGACAATAACTGCTAATTAGGTATTCATGCGTCTTCAGGGGACCTTGTAGCCGAACCTCCTACAAGCCCTTCCATTTGTGATTTGAGAAGCGACCCCATTGTTAGGATTTGGTTATTAATACGCACTTTAGCATTATTTGCTATCGCATGATCTATGCATATTATTCATTGTTTCATTTTATATTATACCTATAGTTTGTATCGAAGTTTCTGGCTGTAACCACAGAATCTCTTTGCTCCCTCTTTTCTTTCTCTGTTGCATTAGATACACGTCTTTAAGTCAACACACACACACATCATTTGGTACCACATTCCAATGTCATCAACGTGAATTAGGACCTGGCTTGTTAGTCTTAGAGGTAACTAACCAATAGGACTTGGTTGTGTCCAGTCCTCCTTTTGAGACAAAGACCCATCACCCCCAGATCTCAGGGCTCTTTGCCGACTGAGACCCAGAGAGAAGTTTCCTCTGTGAAGAGCTCAGCGCTGAAATACTTTACCTGTGACCCAATAAATGTCCATTTTTTACTCTTGATCGACTCTGGTTTATTCTCAGGTTTCCAACTAAAGAATCGGGTTAACACCATCTCTGTGTATGAGTCTCTTTCTGCTGGTTTCAATCTCTTTGACAAACTCACCCATCTTCTGTATTCATTTGTTAATCTCCCAGAGTTGCTGTATAACCTCTTTAAGAGTTTAATGAAATATCAGATAAGGAAAACCTAATTGATTAGATACTGGATTACATTGTTTGTTTAATCGACTTTGTCCCAAACTGAGACGTGTTCAGGTCTCCTGGGAGCAGACGAACCTTTGGACTTCTTTTAGAACCGTGTGTCTGAGGAGAGGCTTTCGTCATCCGTGTTATCTGTGATGTGACGGCATTATAAAAACAACAAAGGACTCTAGAACGCGTTTGTCTGAGAGGCTGTCGGAAAATAGGCCCGCAGTTTGTCATGATTGCCGTCTTTCTCTGGAGACTCACACCAGAGCTGTGAGAAGAGTCCCTTTATCAACATCCCACCTAAGTGAAGAAGAGCGGGAGGATGAGGAGGCTGTCTGAATCCCCCCCCCACCCCCAAAGGCTGAACCTGTTTCATTTCCATTTCGGCTTTCTCTCAGGTGGTTCGCACCATGAATGAGTAGAACGAGGAACAGAATCACCAGATCTGATGGAGTGGCCTCTCACTCTCAGGAGGAGAATGGATGATAAATCCTTTTTTTCCAAAAAAGACAGAGGAGGATTTCAAAGTGTGAGGCGTTCAGGTTTCTTTTGTAAAATGGATGATCCAATCATCATCATCATCTTGGATAGACTGGAGACCTGTCCAGATTCTCCAGGACAGAGGTTTGGCGTAAGAATTTAAGTAGTGGACTTAAAATTGCCTTAAGACTGATGTACTGCTGACTTTTTATTCCATAGGAATTTTTACAGAAAATTGAAATGGCATATGTTGATATTATGGAAAAATAGGACCTCACCACACAGCAGACCCCAAACACCTAACCAAAAGCAGCTTGGTTTAGCCCTCATGTTCTTCAGGGTGCTGCCACACAGCCGTGCACTTAAACAGAAGTACACAAATAAAGCTCATTCTTTAGGACGATAAAGCCTTAAAGGCTTTGATGAATCGACATAAGTCAGATTGAGCTGAGTGGAGAATATTTGGAGTGTTTTAAACCCACGGCTTCTGACAGAAAGCTTAACTGCTGATCTTTATTTGCTTGCCTGCAGGGGTAAGTGACCAAAATCATTTCAATATGCAAACTGCAGCAATGTGAACAAAACAAAAGCTGTCCAGAGACATCTGAGTGACCTGAGCCTGGAGAGCTTCTCTCCCAGTGAAGGAGCATCGGGACTCCCCGGTGTGAGGGTTTGAAATCATTCAGGGGAGGGTATCTTTACCCTCAGGGGCCATTCCCACTGAATCAGACCTCACATGGATCCACCAGGGGTCAAGGAATCCACCAAGATCTGCATTGAAGTGGTCATTTTTTCCTCTGTGTTGTGAAACTGTATCATTAGATGAAAAAAAATCATATAAACTTTATCTTTTTATCTGTTTTCAGAAGGTGTTAGAAAGAATAGGCGTTGTAAAAATGTCCGTAAGTGTTTAAGTTAACAACTGTGTTGTCCTCTCTTTTTTTTCCCTCTCAGATCACCAGAAGTTGGAGCGGGAGGCTAGAATCTGCCGTCTGCTCAAGCACGCCAACATCGGTGAGGACTTTTCCTTTTGTACCCCCCCTCCCAGCATGCTTTGTGAATTACACGACATACTGACTTACCCCAGATCAGAGGAGCTGAGGGACGGTACACAGATGAGACAGAGGGTCAGTTCACAGGAGCTCTGGCCCTCAACTCAATGCAGACATCAGAACTCTGATTTAATTTAGTTTTCTCTCATTTTATTTAGAATTGAGAACTCAGCTTTGTTGAACATGCACAATTTCAGGCTCCACCGAGCAGAAAATCATAAACCATCGGAGCAATCTGCACTCATTTCTATGTGTAAAGGACGGGAGTGGGCACTGGGGTCTGGGATCCCTCAGATGGCTCTGAATAAAACAACATCATGCAGCCATAGCTGTTCCAGCCACATGGAAAAGAGATTATGTGAGAAACATTTGCCAACCCCCCAGTACAGAGTTACAGTCAGATTTTACTGTGCAAAGAAGAAACCTCGTGCTAAACTGGTCTGTTTCTCTGGGCTCTGAGGGATGTGGGATGCTGGGACCCTCACACAGTGGTGGACATGTTGATTATGGTCAGTATTTAATGTAGACTCTATATCAGATAGAAAAACGTCTGTCCAGCTTTTTATCAGTAAAATAGTGATGGGATTGGGGTGTTATGGGGCCTTTTAAAGCTCACATCCTCTCCTGTGAGGGCAGCATGAATGCAGGAAAATGTGGACTGACACCTTACAGTCACACGTGCTGCCTTTAAGGACCGTTGGGATTTCACCATCTGCACACATTCCAGCACAGGAGAACAGTTGAACTTGTTTTTCTGTATCTTTCTAACGGCGTGATTCCACTGTTACTTCTTGACGTGATACAAATGATTCAGTATTTTCCAAAGAATCCATCAGAGATGTCTCTGAACTTCAGCTGCAGGCAGAAACCTGAACTCTTCGTCTGATTTTTTCCTCTCGCTTCCGTGCGATTGCATGAATGCATTTACACTTTCCCCTATAGCCTTACTCTTGTTCACACTTGCTCGAGAATGGCAAAAATTCCAAGGTATGTTGTTTGAAGTAGATAAAGGGGCTATCTGCCATCACACTCAAAGGAATCCACACAGCGGCTGTTTCCTGCTACTCTTCCAGACAAACAAGCATCTGTCATTTGCAACTCAATTATGACTCCAGCTCACACTGGAAAGTGACATTTATTGGCTGTTTGGTCCTCTTCGGGCTCTGCCTTCTGGGGAGTATTTACTGAGCTGGTCCTCTGCCAGGATGTCCGGCGCTAGCTAACCAGCGCGTAAGAATGGAGCGCTCTGTTAAGAGGGTTGGGTTTCCATGCCTGTTACCAGAACCAAACCAGGGCTGATTTCTGGTTGTTTAGCAGCAAACATAAAGGAGCCCTTTGAGTAGGTGTTGATGTAGTTTTAGATTGTCCAGCTTCTTGTTTTAGCAAGTCAATTACAACCAACCATGAAAGAAGATCTGGCAAAAGAGAAATTCTTTTATTAAAAAAACAAAAACATTTTGCAAGTAGGCTGCTTTCAGACCTGCTGATCCCTCTTATCCAGTCACACAGCTCAGGAAGTCTTCCTTTCTTTAATCTATCCACTCTAACCTCTCAACGATCATAACCCAGTTCTCTCTGTGATCCAGGAATGACAGTGTGTGTGTTCACTGTCAGTGAGCAGCACGCTTTAAAAAATGTGTTAGCGCGAGCTAAAAAAGATGTTGGCATTAAGCCAAAAGTATTGTGGGATCCTTGCCTCCCAACAGTAAACCCATTCTGGTCCTTGGTTATTATGTCTGGCAGAATTCTTTGCGACCGTTTTCCCAATAGTTTGCAGATGATTTTGAGATTGGGGTTAAGGAAACTGATCAGTCTCAGATTTTTACTCTTTTTAGGGGGTTAACCCGCCTTTGCCAGTAGAACGATTAGAGCCTGATTCATGGAGGGAGGCAGAATACCTTTTCGAATTCCTCCTAAAAACATGTCTACAAGAGGTGTCAACACTTTATCCTTAGATTTTTTTTTTCTAAAGGTCCATGGATATGACATCAGGTCGTACTTACTTAATAAAGCTCATTCCACTACTGGCCTGTGACATTTTCTCTTTATCTAACCCTGTATTTATAACCTCTGACTCTCGTTAAGTTTTACTTGAACTGTAATTGCTTGAAACTAAAATATCCAGGTGAATAGGACAAAAAAGCATGTGCAGTAGGTGGATGGGAATATATGAGAATTTCACATTACCCTGGACAACTGAGGAAAAAGGAGGGTTCAACTTCTTCCACCTTGCACCCTACATTTGAACGTCTTTTTTTATAATCGAAAAAGTTTAATTAAAGTCCCTATTACAATGTTATGCTAAACCTTCCGGAAAGATGCATCCCCCAGACATGTGGTAAAAGTCTGCTTTTCCCTCTCTCCTTCCTCCACAGTGCGGCTCCATGACAGCATATCAGAGGAGGGATTTCACTATCTGGTCTTCGACTTGTAAGTGCTGTTTTTTTACGTCTCTGTTTTCTTTGCAGGCCGCGTTAGAGCACCTTTCAGACACACAGAGGGTGAAATCCACCCGGTTAAACGTGCACACCACACACACGGGTCACATTCAGGAGATGCTGGAAGCTGGCAGGCATGGGGGGGGGAGTGCCATCATGGGATGAGGTGCTAGGGTTGTCACGATACTAAAATTTTCAACTCGATACCGACACTCAGGAAAATATTCAACACTCGATACCATTTTTGATACCACAATGATAAAAACAAAGACCCCAAAATTGAACTGAATTTTGACAGGTCTTTCTTTTCAAACTGACCAGTTACTGATGTTATCATGGCCGGTGGCCCTCATTAATGACCCTAACCCTAACCCTGACCCTAACCCTAACCCTAACCCTGACCCTAACCCTAACCCTAACCCTAACCCTAACCCTCCACCCTTCATAATTGTGAGAAATAAATATTGTTTGCTTAAACTTGTTTGGACTTATTGTACAAACCTATTTAACATCCACGATTTTAACATATTATTATGGATAGAGTTTAATTCAGTGTTTTCAAGTAAAATTTCACTATTTTTAAATTAATGTCTATATTGCCATGAAGCAATTAGGATTTTCTTGCCTGGGATCTTCCTATTGGTGACATACACACAACTCTTATTATATACACTGTACTTAATCTGTATTTTTGGTATTTTTATTTATTAATTTTGATTTCTTTGCTTAATTTAATTTTAACTTTATAACTTAATACTTTTTTAAGCTGCTGGTAACCTTAATTTCCTGAAGGAGTCTTCCCAAGGGATCAATAAAGTACTGTCGAAGTCTAATCAAAATGGCCGACTTGGATGTGGGGGAGTTGGATAATCATCCTTGGCTTCCTGCAGACTTGATTAATGTTGGCGTGTTATTATTAGCCATTAGCCGCAGCTAGCAGTTCAAGGCTAACATCACGTTAATGATCATTAACAACGTAAATAAATAAATCAGAGAGATTTTCACTTTGAAAATGAGTATCGTATCGGGATACAACGTTTTAGTATCACTACTTTTTGGAGTATCAATACTTTTGAAACCCTGTGAGGTGCTGAGTGTGTGTCCTCTGGGATGCTGACATCAGGGGGAGCACACCCAGAGCCGCAGCCCTGCGGAGCGTTGTTTTCTCTTCCAGGGTGCTAAACGCTCGGCGTAGCGCCGTTAATGAGAAGTAAAGACGGCACGCAGATGGCAGGTGGATGGATTCACTGGTCTGTGTCTGCTGAAAAGCCATCTGCTGGGTGTGTGTCTGACTCATCTGGGCCTCAGAAACTCAAAATCCAGGAAATAATCCTACCTCTTATTACTAAAGTACACACTGAATAAGTCAAATAAAATGGATCAATTGGATTTTTGCCAAATGCCTTAATCAATGTTACTGAACATATGTTGGTGTGGTCTCATAAAGAGTGTGTAGGCATGAGCTTCACACACCCTCACACTGTAATGAATGCTTTTTTTAGTAAAGAAAGGCTGCTGGGCTCATTATCAGTAACCTCTACTGGAAACCAGAAACCTGAATATCCATCCCATTAGCTGCACAATCCACCATTATTCCTGTATTCCTTCATATATTGGTTTCTGTGTATTGTCAGCCTGTGATTGGCTGCCATCCATAAGGATATATGAATTTGTTGGGTAGATGTACAGAAAAAGTTGGGTCCTAACCCATAATAACATTTCCACTGACTGTTTCATAAACAGAATCAGTCTAGACTGCAGATTTAGTCATTGTGGTGATAAATAGATAGATGGATAGATACTGAAATTGTGAAGGAAATTGTATATTGTGCTACTGAATATGTTACAGCTGGCTGTAAAACACATTACAGCGGCTTGTAAAATGGAAGACATTGTGTTTCACAACGACCACAGGATTTAATGGAATAAAGTGTGCTAATTCTAATCAAAGTCTGCCAGTAAAAATACTCACCAGCAATTCGCAGCTGCTCAGTAAAAAAAAAAATCCCTTTTTTATGAGACAGTGAGGACTGGCCTGTGGAAAGCTGCTCCAGAGTTGTGAACAGGCTGAATGGCAGGCTGATTCTGACTTGTTGCAGGGGTCCTGTGCTCTAGTTTCCCTCCTGGCTTCAGCGGGGCTTTACTGGGTATTTCACTGGGAGGAATATCTGCTGTGTGTGACCGAAGGCCTACTCGCAGCATGATGCTCACCGTGTTGCTCAATTATTACTGCGCCTCCCTTCTATTATACATATCCCATCTGTGTTATTTGGAAAAAGCTCGTTGGAAGTGAATCATGGAAAAAAAACACAGCCCTCCTCCAGCTGAACAAACAGGATGGGTGTAGTGTGGGACCAGATCTGGGATTTAAGCAGAAAAACCAGTATCAGTCTGACCACAGTCCGTTCTGTGAAATCTGACCCGGTTATCTGACCTCCTGACCCCTGCAGACACAGGAACACCAGTTTAATTTAGTCGATTATACAGATTCTGGGTCCAGCTTTCTTTTAATGGTCTGTCCATCCCTCCCTCCCTCTCCTCCCTCCAGAGTGACCGGTGGTGAGCTGTTTGAGGATATTGTGGCCAGGGAGTACTACAGTGAAGCCGATGCCAGGTCAGTGTCTGAGGTCATGTCAAAGAATCTGTTTTTTTCCTGAAAAGCTGAATGGGTTTGGTCATACAGGCGTGTGTTAGCACACACCTGTCAACCTAGAGCTTGTTATCCAGCTTCTCAAAGTTCTATTGCTCAGCCTTTTCATGTTCCTTTCAGGCCTAAAATGTCGGTTCCTCCTTTGGTTTTGGCCTAGGTTTCTCAGTTTGTTAGAAATTCCACACAAAATAGAATCATGTTTCTGATCAAAGAGTTCAACAAATCCAAGCTGCACTTAAGATTCAGCGTTTAATGCTTTTAATATATTTTTCTTAAGTGTAACATGATTCTATTTTGCTGTGGATTTAGTGTAGTTTTTAACTGTTTTGTCTGTAAAATGTCTTTAAATGAGGGAGCATGCATGTGTTTTTGTCTGTGTGGGAAATAGCTTGAAGGAAAGTTCAACAATTGCCTTGATGTCCACATTTATTTCTTAGTATATGAAATGTAGAAGGAGTTAGCCTGACTTAGTGTTGAGACTGGAAGTAGGGCAAAGCGATCATGGACATTTCCAGATTAATAGACCAGTCCAGATTGAGTACAGCAAAGTGCTGATGACCAGCAGCTCTGGTTGGGATTCAGTAGGACTGCTTTAGCTTTAGAACTCTTCAAGGCCTAAATGGAGCCAGAGGGAAGGATCCGAAACATCCGGGGTGAGCCATGATTTGACCTCCCTAACCTGGCAAGTCAAGGGCCTTGGGTACAAGTCATAAAACGACCCTTTAAAGGCTTTAAAGTGAAAAATACAACTTTTTTCTCAGATCAAATAGAGGAAAAATTTAGGCTTTCTATCTGCGTGTGTGACCATATTAATAAATATATATTTATCTGCATATTTTTTGGCATATTCTTGGTAGATATTTGATTCAGTTTTGCTTTCTTCTACTTCATCTACAAACAGGATATTAATCTGCAATGGAAAGGGATAAAGTGGCTTTCACTGAAAGGCTAAAACGGCTGATTCTTGATATTTTTCTGCGTTGTGTAATGTTTCATCTAGTGTTCTTGATTAATGCTGCATTTGGATCATTTAAGACTTGGTCTATGATGGAATTAATGGATTTGACATGTTAAAAAGTACAAATTAAATACACCATTATTCACCAGAGCATCTCAATCCAAGTGACTATGACCAAAACTTGAGATTTTTAGAATTTAATTCCATGTCTATAAAATCTGAGTAGAAGTTGCTGTATTTTGTGAATTGGATTAATATTTTTCTACATCCGGGCTTTATTCTGAGCAACGCTAACCTCATCCCTATACAGAAAAGCCAGATAATATATGTGTACCACAAATTAAAGCAAGTGAACAAGTGCTAGAAAAAGTTGAACTATTCCCTCAAGACTATTGCCTTAATCTTTAAGTTTCATTTGACGTGTTAGCTTGTTTTTCCTCTTTGTCCTGACATGTCTCCCTCTTCCTCTCCTTTTTGCCACTGGCCTGGTCTCTTTTTCCCCCCCCCC
>CAJRST010014446.1:12021190-12039235 GCA_907169785.1 Menidia menidia | reverse complement strand
AATGAAATATCCAGCAACCGTCCGGCCATGAAACCATTCAAATTTCACACGAAAAACAGTACATTTACTAAGAAGGTGGCAAGCATGGAAACAAACACGCAGAAAAAGAACTGGTGACGCACTTAAAAGGGGCAAAAACAGAACTGCATAAGGATCATGATTACAGATTGAGGTACAGTACACTAACACAAATAGTGCAAAAGACAATGATGTATGGGGAGAGGAAACTGGAAATGGAAGGCAAATATTGAGACTGGCATCCATGGATCGTTTCATATGCAATACTGTACAGTTTTTCAACCCTACCCAAGGAATTTTGTCCCTGGTGGACCAAGCTGGAGGATTCTGCTAACCAAACTCTCTCCCTCATTTAGAGGTGGGGGGGCACTGGGGAGGTGGAGTTTACTGTGTGACACACCGAGCATCCGTACGCAGCAATGTGGAAGAAAGAGCACACAGAATGTTTTGTTTGGGTGCAGACCGGGGCAGGGGGCAGTTTTCCCATGCCTGGTTAACAGAAAAGTTAGCAGAACTTCACACATATGGCTCTTATTCACAAAAAATCTGAGGGAATGTTGACTATACAAGATGTCATGTTCCCACACATAGAAAAATCATATCATTTAACCCAATTATAATAATTATAATAAGAATTTACTTTTTGTTCACCAAGTTTAATGTAGCAGGGTTTTCATTGTGATTGTTGCTTTGACCACACTGAGTAAAAGTACTGTTACATAAAAACTTACATTTTAGAAAAGGAAGGGCCTGGAAAATGCTCTATTTTTTAACTCTATCTTTTAATTTATTTATATTATCCTACGCATACTATGGGACATGTTTATATTGTTAGAATTAAATTGCAACACAACAAAAGTAACCAGTTACATTAAGAAATTATTATTAAAATACATCTGCTTTTCTCTGAAAAGCTCTATCCTTGGACTTTAATAAAAACAAAACTATAATACACTACATTTTCCAGAGGTTTTGGTCATGGAAATCCTCTATAATATATGTATGTAATGCCTAATTGATTGTACACTGGATAACTGAAGGGCCAAAACTAAAATTAAATTAATTGTGAAAAACTCAGAAAACATTACCAACATTACCACTAGAGGGCAGAATTTAGAGCCACATATAAAACCAAACATGGTGCAATATTGGAGGTGGAGTTTACAAGAAAAGCTCTGGTTAAAAGGGTTAGATTTCATCTTAAAGTAAGTTAGAGTGGAGCTGTGATCGAATAAAGCGGGGCATGCTGAGGAGCAAAGACTGCCAGGCCCTGGCACCGGAAAGAAGCAAGAGCTGATACAGAAACAGTTTTAGTAAGGCAGTGGCTGGGGAAAATCAGTCTGAAAGAAAAACAAGGCAGCAAATTGAATTGTAAGCTTCACACAAATAAGTTTCAGTGAGCGGGATAAAGCAAAATGGTATCTCTTCATTCTCTGTTAAAACTAGAAGGGAGTTATCTGTATTTTACTGCCAGTGAAACTGTGTTTGTGCAGAAAACAAATCAAATAATTGTGTATCTTGTTATTCTACACGTCCGCGGCCTTACCCGAGAAACTGGGCTCCGGAGGGCCCCACCTCGATGAGCCGGCTGGCCAGGCCCTCCCCCTCCACCATGGGGGGCATGGTGGCCAGTCGGTGGCGCTTGACCAGCCGGCAGGTGACCCGCGTGGGCGCGCTGCACTTGCGGGGGGGGACGATGATGCGGAGGCCGTTGTGTCGGCAGCCACGCATGGCCCCGCCCCTGGCGTCCACCATGAAGCTGACCAGGAAGCTGAGGGGGGGGGAGCAGACGGTCACACACACTGACCTTACTCAAACGTTCTGGGATGAGAACACACACACCAGGCCTAAGGACTTTTTTCATCATCATCATTTAAATGCTTCTAACAATCAATTATTGGTTTATGAAAAAGTGAATGGATACTGTTTAAAAAATAAACCTGTTTAATGTCACAAAATGGGTTCTAGTCCTAGGGCTTTTCAAGGTAAATCTAAATCTATTCTTTTCTAAAATGTTAGTCTGTGTGAACACAGTAAGAACGTTATTTCACAATGCAAGCTCTTTTATGTTTTTAATAAGTTTGTCTGTTTTTGGGGGCTGAGCATTGCTTAAACCTTGGATGTGTTCTTAGCTGCTTTGCTTTGGAATAGTTTAAGTTAACAAGTAGATACTTGCTCGCATATGAAAATAACATTAACAGGAAAGAACAAAGGTCTATTTAAATAAAGACAGACACATCTTTTGTGCGAGGGCTCCTTACAACACTGGAAATGAGCTCCAGTCTGGAAAAGTCCTGGATCAAACAACAGTAGGAGGACACACAATGACATCGATATAGTGTCCACACATTTCAAGACAATGGATTGTGATGATGGACAAAATATGTACATTTTATACATATTTTGGTAAGAGTAGCTTTGAAATCGATACAGAAATGAGCCCCTCTTATTACTGATCCTGTCTATAAATAAAGCAAGACATGATTTGGTGTCTGTTTTCTCACTGTGGAGCAGAAAAGACCATGTCGGTCTTCAGAAAACTCAATTCTCATGCAAATGTCTATCGTGCACAAACATCCCACTTTTCTCTGTGAGTCAAACCGACTGTGATGAGGTGATATACACATCCATTCCTATAGTTATCCTGGCTTAGCTTCAGATAAAAAAGCAAGTTTTCATTTTGTCAACACACATATAAGACAAAAAAACACTTGTTATCTGAACCAGAGACATGAGCAGAAAATAGTTAGAGGGCTGTTGTCTTCCACTCTATAGACACACAACATGCCTCCAACTAACTGTGCACAACTCATTGTGTTAGTGAGACTTCACAAGACACGGTATGAGATCCACAAACATGTCACCGTCTCATTTTGCCTGAATATTCTCCGTTTAAGGTTACTTTTCTTTAACTTTATGCATCACACGGTGACACAAGGTAAATAGTGTTTGATTGGGAAACGTTAACTATTCACCAGGCGATGTTTGTTAAGCACAGTGACATGTAACACCTCTCCCCAGGAGAGCACACTGTGAGTGGAGGGAGCGGGGGATGAAGATGAGGAGGAGTATGAGTTAACCAAGGGGCAGCGGGTCACCTGCTGTGGTCTCCATGATCATGGCACGGAGAGCAGCGGCTAAAAACAACAACCACATCAGACAGAGGAGAATCAATAGTCAAGCAGGAACCAAAACCTTGGGAAAAACATCAGAGTAAGAAAAGAGCAAAGGAATAGTGGAGGGAAAGGAAATATAGCAAATGCATTCTCCAAAAAACAACACTGAACACAAAAAGGACAAACACTGCTTCAGTGCTTCTTCAGGACTAAAAACAGGAGCTCCGGCTTGTGGGACTTCTTTTTCTTTACAGAAAAACAAACCTGTAATGCTCAGTAATGATTGTACTATGCTTTTGTAGCTGCACTCAGACACACACAAACACACAAACACAATATTTCCGCCGGATTCTGTAGAGCGTGACACACATTTTAAAGGCCTTTGTTCATTATTGTTAATATCAGTTGTGAATATCTGATGCTTATTTTTTGTAACAATTTATAAATCATTTATTACATTTATATTTATTCACTTTCATTTTTAACTAGTGCAAAGGAGGGTCTGGAGTTGGTTCTGTAAAAATCTCTTTTTCACAGCTCTACATGTTTTTATAAAATATCACAGATTTAATCATGCTTAAAAAAATTGGGATCTAAATACAAGCTGAAACTGGATAAGTGGTATATAAAAGGAGCTATCATCTCTATGATATGAGTGGCTCAGTTTGCTTTGTGCTGGGAATCTGAATATCCAAAGAGACACATCTGCAGTGATCACACAAACAGACTGAGCTACCCATCGGATTCTAACACAAATAACACACAGCTTTAATAAAATGTCAAGCTTTCCATAAAAAAGGCAGAGTTTCATGGCAACAGTACCAATTTAAAGCACGAGTTCTTGGTCCGCCCTTGTGTGAGGCCATGTTTAGAACTCATGAAAAATATACTAATATAGATGATACAAAAAAGATGGATGCAGCCCCCTCATGTAACAGTTGAAGCAGCTGCAAAAGTGCCTTTAAATATAATATATAGGTCTCCAATAAACGTGTAGCTCCAATATACAACTGTACATAAAGCTCCAACCTCTTAATTTCAATGCTAAGCTCAACTAATTTACCACAATTCTACACACTGTATTGTAGATTAATGAAATACTTCAGAAGTACTATAAATGAATTGCGTGTTTTTAAAACTGTGCGTATTAAGTCAGAACTGTGCAGAGATTTGCAGCTTTTCTGTTCTCCTCTCCTCCAGGGACAGCACCTACCCAGAGTGGATGGGGCTGGAGGACAAAGCCACATTATCCAGGTTGTCTGTGCCCCAGCTCAGCCGGTAGGAATCCTTCTCGTTCTCCCGGGTAAGCAACGACATCTGGAATCAGACACACAAAGCACATCAACTTCTAGTTCCTGTATTCAACATTAAGAGGATAATGGTGTCACTCGGTCTAACTAAATGACAAATATTATACAATGAAAAACAAGAGAAACAAAGTATAGCCAGTAAATTATGTTAGACTCAATCTAGTGGTCAGCTATTTCAATAAAACTGTCAAGAAGAGAGCTTTTAAAGATGCTGTCTGTTCCAAAGCGATAATTGTGACTTGTTTATGATTCAATCTTTAAGGAGTGGAGGTTTACAGACTGTGTCTCTCAGTCACTTTTATCTGTTGGTTGTAAATCTAAACTATGAGAATGGTCTATGGGCATCAGTTCAAGGTTGTAGTTTAGCTTTAAAACCTGGAAAGAACCCCACAATGACCATGGCCCGAAAATGTTTTCAAGAAAAAGGAAAATTAGAGAGATGGGAGCTCGTGAATGCTAACAAAAGGCGGTCTCAGGCAATATTAGATCATCTAAAAACAATGCACAATCATCAGAAAAATGTCCACTAAAAATGTTTAGCTACATTACAATAAAAGGTAATACCAGACAAATGGGACCATCCTCACAATTGCTATATCAGTGGAAAGATGCCAAGATGTTGCTTATATGTAATTCTGTATCAAATTCTTTAGGACACAAAATTCTATGGGAAAATATTTACTGATCAGTTCAGCAAATCTTTTCTAAATGCAATGATCCACTGATCAGTGAGGATGAGCGGTACCTGCTGACTGGTGAGCATCTCCTCCATCATGCCTTCATGTCTAGGAGAGTAAAAGCTGTGGTGGGTGGGTGTGAAGGACCTGTCTGAACTGGAGAACAGGGGAAGAACAAAAGAGCTGTCATGAAATGGTCATAAAAGGGAGAGAAAACTGGGTAATTCTAAAGAAAACCTTTGGTAATTCGCTTAATTTTAATGAAAATAAAGCTATGTATCTCTTATCACAAACAGGAATCAATGTCCAACAAGTCAAAACCAATTAATGTGAGCAAAACATGATTATTTCTGACCTCATGTATGTTCAGAAGGAACACAAATATAAATTAATAACATTGGTATCACTTTTTTAAAATGGTGACTATGTTTCTTCGCCTCGACATGAATTGCTTTAGATGCATTTACTTTAAAAAAAAAAAAGCTTTTGGTATCTGATCATTGCTAATTTGAATTCTTATCTAAAAGGCAAATGTATTTGAACTTTCTATATGGAAATGCTTCAATGGACTGGCGACCAGTCCAGGTGGGAATAAGCGGTAGAGAAAATGGATGGATGGATTTGGAAATGCATTTACTTAGGATTAACATTTAGCTAAACAAGGTATCATCCAGTTGTCATTGGATTGTCTTGAAGCAGATCCTACACCACTAAAAATAATCCAGAATCCTCTCATGTGTTTTTCCACGATGGTGGAATGACCCACCAAGTGACCCGTTTATGTTCAGAAAACTATTAACTGCATTGCAAAATGCTTTAGATAAAAGCACTAACATAGACATATAGCTGCGGCACTTTAAACAAAACTGAATCCAGAAAGATTCTATTTACATATATATGCAACACAAATAAAATTGGGCACAGCTGTATTATATTTTGCTAATGTTTGTAATTTAGTTGAATGTGAAGTTATCTGAAAACAAATCAGAAGGAAAAAAGAATAATTGTTGAGGGTGTTGATAAAGAGGTAGGAAAGCTATACCTTAGAAAATATTTTGTCTTGAAATATCTGTGATAATACATCCTATCTCGGAGGAAGCTGTTTAATCAACCAAGTTTATTATTTCCCTCATAAAACTGGAAACAGATGGGAAGTACCAACATTTTAATGTGTTCCAGGTCAGATGTGACTCACAAAATGTTTCCATTTCCCTACTGTTCTTCTTATATAAAAACACCCTCAGGTTAATTTAGTTTATGTGTAAATTCTTTAATTAGAGCACATCTTATTAAGGCAAAAACAAAAACAATATTAACTTGACATTTGATAGAAAATACTCCTGCAGGTAATCATCATCTCTGTGGACTTTTAAAAAACTAGTAGGAATAAATTATGATGCCTCTTACACTTTAAGCCACACTATTCCTAGTTTTACAAAATGGTCATGTAATTTAGAGGAAATAATTTAACTTAGAATTAATTGTATTTATGGACAAAGTCAGTATTCAAAATGTAACCACTGCTTTGGAAGGAGGCAGATTGTTTTACCCATTAGTGCTAAGATATGTGAATCAGCACATACCTTTGGATTCGGCTGATTGATCCATAACAAGGTAGAGCAATCATGAAGTTTGTGGGCCACAAGTTGCAAAACACACACAGACACACACAGACAGTCAGTTTGCACATGCTCAGGAGGAACAGTGTGCTATCTCTCTACTCTGACACATGGCAGGGTCACAGCAGCCATCGACTGCATATAAACGCTAGTAATTAGACAGTGAAAGGGTCAAATAGTTACGTAGATAGATACACAACTGGTTTAAAGACAGTTTTCTGACAGGAAAACGGGTTGTATGAATAACAGGTTGCTCAATATGCACCATGGCCTAAAATTCTACGCGAGGCCCATGACGTAAATGTTTACTTCATGAACCTAAGAACCTGTTTCCATTTAATTTTTACTCCCAGATGACTTTTCCCAGCTGTTGTGAGTGTAAATGCGCACAGACGCATCAACACTAGTGCTCCTGCATTGGTGCGTGGGTGTTTTGTGTCTTTTAACAGCACACACCCATCCAGGTGACCCCGCCGGTGTCCATCGGGCCCCAGGGCCGCGCTCTTTCCAGGGTGGTTCTAGCTTTCCCCCCAGTTTAGCGCAGCTAAAGAGTCCTCTTTAGCTGAGCCTAGCTAACGGGTCCTGTTTAGCTGAGCCTAGCTAACGGGTCCTCTTTAGTTGAGCCTAGCTAACAGGTCCTCTTTAGCTGTGCCTAGCTAAAGGGTCCTCTTTAGCTGAGCCTAGCTAACGGGTCCTCTTTTGCTGAGCCTAGCTAACGGGTCCTCTTTAGCTGAGCCTGGCTAACGGGTCCTCTCCAGTTGGAGCGGCTAAACAGGTCAGACCACCAAATCAGCCTGGTCTAAACAACCAAGAGGGAAGAAGCAGCCATCTTCCTGGTTCCGCTGTGCATGTGTGGCTATATGAACAGAGCTAAGTTAAGTCCAGCCGATTCAGAGTGAGTGTGAGATCAGTCACAAGCTTCTCACATCCCTCCAGAATCCACCGGCAGGCTGGGATTGATTTAGTCCTGACTGTGGGGTCAGCCCTGAAGGGGGGCTGCTGCTGTCTGGACTTGGTTTGGGGCTCAGTGGACATGGAGGTCAGGGAGAAGAGGCTCACAGAGACAGAACACCCTGTGATGACGTCACTCTCCACCTTGTTCCACTAAATGTAGCAGCTCCGGAGGAGACCCTAACCCTCAGGTTGATGTGCTAATCAGTGATGAGGTCTCAGTGAGTTACTTTGTTATTGTATATTAACCCTCCATTGAGTTTTTTTTCCACAGATGAGCTTTCACAAGGGGAGCGTCTGTAACGGTCACATACCTGTCAGCGCGCCCCCCCTCCAGGCTGAAGCGCAGGTAGTTCATTCCGTCCAGATACTGACCGGGCAGGGAGTCGTCTCCCAGCTCTCTGAGGTCCTCGGCCCTCAGATATTCCCCCCCATCACCCGTCATTGTGTCATCACCTTCAGACAGGAGAGCGTAATTTTAGCATAGTGTTATCACATATAATATGGTCTATTGCACAAACAATATCCCTGCTGAACAAAATAGTATGTATTTTATCTCCATTTTGATTCCATTTTCATATATCTCTATCCATCATAACTGTATTCAGGGAAATGTCCAAATTGCTGCTTATCCTTTCTGAGGACATGATAACTGACTAATGCAGTAAATGAATGCAAACATGCAAATGATAACACACACAGCTCACACAGTCAAGCCTGAACACAAGAACGAATAGTTTAGCAACACTCCAGGAAATCGATGCTCATTTAGAAGAATTGGAAATGGTTAAAATGAGCTTTTATGTCAACACACGATGTTTTGGGATGATTCTTTCTTCTTGAGCATAAATATGTATCATGATTTATTAGTAATAATCATTAAATGTTATTTATCAAAGTAATAGTTCAACATACATGGATGTCCATTTACTTCCTTTTTTAAGGTTCCACAATTATACCATGAAACATATAATAACAATAACATCTTTCAGATAATTTAGCTTAAACTAGCATTTTTCCATATTTCTCATTTTTCTGTGTATAGGTATTAAAAAACACAAACAAAGAAAACATTCATTACTAATCTTTGCCAACATGTTCCAAATTGACATGAAAACAAAACATTTTTCCATTAAACTATTAAATCTGAAGGCACGTGAAATCAAAATTGTTCCCCTCACACTGGCTGGCTTTAGTGAGTCCTGACCGCCTCTGACCTCAACACATTCAAATGAAATTGTTTCTGCACTTAGTAGTTAGTTAATGCATTGAAACCTTCATGGAATTAGTTAGGACTGTCCAGTCTATCAGCCACAGGCTCATTCACAATGCATGTCACACAGGGTTTCCTTATACAGGAAGTTCACGCTGCAGGCTCTCACACCGTGCTAGATACCTTCCTCATCTGTGTCATCAGACATAACCTCATCATCGATGGTTTTAAACGCTGTAGGTAGAAAGTTTAGTCACTCAGTGGCTTTTAACACCCATTTTTAGATGTGAACGTCTTTTTTTTCTGGATCTTCAACTGCTAATGTTCACCAGCTAGTCCAGAGTGTTTGATTGGTAAAGACACAAAAAGAATTTGGGCTTAAGAGACTATATGCTGTTTAAATGGCAGTGTATCTGGTTTATCTGCCCAAATGCCGGGTACCAGAGAGGGATCCCTTTAAACTGAGAACACACAGTGGGATCACATCCGACAACGTGACTCACCCTCTTCATCGGAAACGTCGAGGACTTCAGTCATAGTCTCGGGCACGTTCAGCTTGTGTTTCTCTGTCACCGTCTGCTGGGGGAGAGGAAACGGATGTAATGAAATGTTTTACATACAGAGCCCCCAGGTCTTCTAGCTCTTTAAGCAAACTAAGACAATACAGAATAACACAATGTTCTCAGAATGACTGAAAGGTTTTCTGGACTGGTCCATTCTCTCACGGTTTCTACAGGGAAAGTAAGCTCCCATTTCTAAGGTTCCACTGACTTCTGCATAAACCGTAGTCACCATGTACTTTGATCATACAAATAAAGAAGCACACATATTGGTTTCTTTTGTCATTTCTGAGATAAACTGATTGAAATGAAACATACTTATGTTTCAGTCTGTTTTCAGCATTTGCATACCCTAAGATGCAGTCACCTAAACACGAACTCTATTCCTGAATACTTTACATCTGACCGTTTGGCCACTGACGTCCAGCATGAGTGTGTGTGTGCGTGTGCGTGCGTGTGTGTGAGACATACTGTTGTGGTTGTGATGATCTCCTCTGTGACCACCCTTAGTGTGTCCACCACAGAGATGTATCCCAGTCTCCGCGCGATCCCCAACGCCGTGTTACCATTCTGGACAGAAAGAACGCACACTTGAACGGGTGTGTCTACACATCGGAGGTTGCGTTGGTGTGAATGTGTGCTTACGCACCACAGTGATAGCGTTGGGTTTGGCACCGTATTGTAACAGCACATTAATGATGTGGGTGTTCCCTTGTTGGGCTGCCTGGTGAAGGGGAGTGTATCCACTCTGGAGAGAAAAACAAGGCTAAATGAAACGATATGTTCGGGGATTTGATGGAATGACCTAAGGGTTAGCTCACCCCACTGTTAACACAATGAAAACATTACACGCCTCACTAAAAATATATTTCCCATGGAAGGGAGCACTTGAATAGCCAATGGTTCATGAGAGATGCAGGTTCTCCAGAACCACCTGACTGACTTCAGTACCTTGGTTTTGGCATTGACGCTAGCTCCATTTTGAAGCAGGAAGTTGACCATCTTGGCATTCCCGTAATGGCATGCTACAATTAGTGGAGTGTAGCCCAGCTGTGGAAGAACAAGTCAGATTTAATGGTCAAACCAGGAGCAAAACACCACGCCGACATGCACTGTGGATCAACAGTAAGGCCGAAACTGAGTGGAGAGTCTGTTCACTGTTAGCTATAAATGAACATGATTGTTCATACTTTGGTTTGTTGATCAAGGTTGGCTCCAT
This sequence comes from Menidia menidia, assembly GCA_907169785.1. Classification (NCBI taxonomy): domain Eukaryota; kingdom Metazoa; phylum Chordata; class Actinopteri; order Atheriniformes; family Atherinopsidae; genus Menidia; species Menidia menidia. Next base: position 12,028,552 of record CAJRST010014446.1, on the reverse strand, counting down.
TCTTGGCCAGGATCTCAGCCACAGTGACTTTGTCCTCCTGGGCGGCCAGATGGAGGGCGGTCAGTCCGCTCTGCACGAGGAACACACCCAGTCAATGTACACACAAACTGAGGAAGTGAAGGACTTTGGATCTGGAGCTGAGCTTTACCTTGTTGGGAACGTTAATCTGGGCTCCTTTGCTGATGAGCAGGGTGGCCAGGTCTGCGTGCCCCTCCTGGGAGGCCAGATGAAGCGGAGTGACCCCCTGCTTGGTCAGTATGTTGGTATCTGCGCTGTACTGCAGCAGCACCGTGGCAATGTCCATCTGGTTCTTCTTAGCAGCGATGTGTAGAGGAGTGTAGCCGTTCTAAAGCAGCCAAACAGAAAATTGTCAAAATTGTCGTCACCCATCTCCTGAGCAGACCCAAAGCAGCAGTGACCAGCTCCCAATTATTGTTTTCTGATCCTATGTCCCACAAGGGTTGAATTTAGTGAAAAACCTTTTAATCCAGGTAAGTAAGAAACAGAAAATGCATTCTATTCATTCAAACATGTTAAGGTGTGCCTGTTTTCAGAGACCCTATCACTCTCCTGTGGTGGGAGTGTGGATTCCAAACCCAGATAGAGGATTCAACTCCCCAAGACAAAAAATAATGTGATCTCATTTGTATACTTTAGGGGAACTTTCGGACGGCACAAGGAAGGCCAGTAGAACATTCTATGTGGTCACCTGAGATCAGACTAGCATAAGTCTACCGGCTCCTTTCTGTGAATGCAAATTAAAAGTGACATCTGGACACCTCCACTGGACAGAGATATGAAAAACGATTACAGGACCTAAGGAAACATTGTTTTCCTCATAGTTCAGTTCATCCTGAATGCCCAAAAATATGTTAAACCGAGGTTGTATCATTGAACAGGGTCTTCAGACACATTTTTGATGATATAATCATCCTAATCCCTAACATTGGATTTACTAGATTTATTACCAAATGTTCCATGTTGCCAGAGAGTAATCTGGTATCTTGGAAACATCATGATCTCTTAAATAAACATGCTTCAATGACAACATAGCTCGTACCTTTATACGGTCAAAGCATTCACTATTTATTTATTTTTTTATTGGCAGTGGATCTTATTTAGTCTGAATTGTTATTGAGTGTCAATCTCAATATCTTATTTTTAGCACATGAGATATCAAATGATCAAATTATCTTCTAGTTCATGATAATATATGATGATCTAAGAAACTGAGTAATGTGTATTTAGAGCAACGGATTGGAGAAATATTGCTTTACCTCATAAAAGTTCAAATTCAACTTTTAAGTTCCTCTTCTTAAACTTAATACTTAAGTTCCATTATTGGCAGAAAGTTGCAAGCAAAACCCCGCCTCAGCAAGTAAAACCTGGAGAGCACCAAGGTTCTAGTAACAAGTTGCAGAAAAGAGTTGTTTGTTTCTTTATGGTCAAATGTGCATTGCTTAAACCCACATCTTAAATGTTAGTCGGGTAACAACCAATGATTTGACTGTTTAATAATAATTTGACAACTGCTGTGTGTTCATTAATAATAATTTTTCATAATAATCTGTTTTCATAACCTATAGCTAACATGGAACAAAAGAGGGGGATAACCTCATTGTAGTTTATAACCAAACCCTAGCAGGTGAACCCAGAGTTATTTTCATTTATTTTGGCCCAATGTTTTTGTGGGCATCACCTGATTGCTGGCTGGCCATAAGAAAGCACTTGGAATATTGTTCTCTCAGAGTAATGGTGAAGAGGATGTCAAAGGCACATTTCTGAAGGAGTGGGTCATGTCTGAGAAGGCTTAAAATCAATTGAGTTAAAATGAATAACTAGATTTTTTTCCCAGTAAAATGAATAAATTCCATATGACCTCCCTGGAAGTCCCAATTACAGTAGTTACAGTAACAGCTTCTGACATATCTCCCTTTTCTATTGCTGTCACTCCCAGCAAAAACTGTTCTGTACTGCCCAATGTCTGTTTTATTTTAGCGTATTGTTATATTTCTGATTCCATTTGACTAAATAGTCAATATATCGCATTTTATATACATTTGTCCAACAAAATGAGAACTCATGACAATATGACACACACTGATATAGACCAATAATTTGGTGAAGCTCCTCCCCAATTTAGAATCAATAACAAAATGTGCACATTTAAACTAAATAACTTTACAGTTTTCAATGTGGAAATGAATATGGAATAAATTCATAATCACAGGATAACATGAAGATGACTGCCCAAAGAAGAAAAAACACATTTTTATCATATATCACCATATGGAGCAGATATTAGTTAGAGGAGTAAGTAAGTATAAGTAAGTATTACCTATTACAGATATAGAAATATTTGACCATCAATTAAAAGGAGGTTTGGTGACACCAAGTTAATTTTTCAGGGTGATGATGCATCTCACCACAAAACAAGGAGCAGTCTCACATTTCTTCAGGCCAGCAGAAGTGTGTAATATTGATCGAATTGCAAACATGACTTCTGAAAAATGAAATACTGACCCATTCAGCTTTATAAGAAAGAATATCCCTGATGGATGAATATAATGTGTTTTATCAGTGAAGTCCTTTAGCAGTCACAAAAACAAACACGAGGGGTTTTGGGATCACAATTCTATCATTTTGTCAATTAATTAATCTGATAAGACATTGTTTTCTTTTCTTTTCTTTTTCTCTTCACTGAAACATTAGTTGTGATTTTCTTTTTTTGGTCGTGGTCCTATTGAAGCTCTGCGTGAGCCCTCACCTTGGCCATGGTGTGGGGGGACGCTCCTTTGTCCAGAAGTAGGAGCGCCACCTTCTGGTTATCATAATGTGCCGCAACATGGAGTGGAGTGAGGCCGTTCTGTAGCGAGGGATGGGGGGGGCATGGGTTATTAATAACGGTTAGCTTAGCGCAAATGGTTTAACACTAATACACAGTTAAAGTCATTGTTAAAAAAAAAAAAGCAGAATCAGATTAATTTAAGGTGTCATTATGTGGGTTTTTGTTATAAAATGTTAAAGAAAAATAATCTTTACTGTAAAAAGGTGTCTGTTAATTGCAGGTGTAAAATCCTGTGATGTTAATATAGATGAATGGATCCCATATGTCATCACCAGGGCGTTAGCCGGGTGGATAAACCTGTTTTTGTAGCTCACCTTCCCAGCAGAATCAGGAGGCGCGCGGCGCTGCAGCAGTAGTTTGGCCACATCCAGGCTCCCGTACTTAGAGGCAACATGCAGAGGAGTAAAACCTTTCTGTAGAGAGAAACAATCCCAAGAGAAAGACTAAGAAATGTCGTACATACAAATTCTGACCTTTGGTGTTGAAATCCATGATTAGGATTTTACTCATTATTTTGTGGACAAAAATAGATTCAATTAATATATCAAACAAAGGTGAAATGTTGGATAGAAATGTATATTTCCAACTTTGATTCATCTGTTTTGGCCACAATGATTGAGAAAAATTGCTTTTTTTAGGTTTAAAATCACTGGGCACATTTTAGTCATTATTAATATAAATAAATCAGTATTTTGATGTACAAAAAGTTTTGTCTACTCTTGCCTTTCATTGTATAAATAATAGGTGATGGTAGATGAATGAGGCCTCAGTTTCACACAGCAGATACACACTGTATATTTAGGTTATAGACGTTTATACATACATTAGTATATAATAATCAGTGTTGTCCTACACATTTTCTTGATTCTGCGTTATCAAAGCTGCTGAGAAAATCACTCACACCAGATATATATCTAATTACATTAAAAATTTCAAAACAAAACATGAAGTGGACCTAAATTGGTTGAGTACTCTGTCACTACAAATCAGGGTAAGTAGCTCATAAACGTTATCTTTCCACATGATTCTTTACAGTTGGTGATATTTATTTATGCAGATGTGGGAGTGTTGAGGAAAAAGGCTCATGACACAAAATCCCATACAGCTTTTCAAATGTGCGTTTGTTTGCTGACAGAAATCAGCGTTCTGTCTTTCTGATGCAACTCCAGGTAAGCTCAAACATCCAGATCCACACTGTTAGCCTCCATCTCATTTCTCCGCCTGCAGAGGGCACACTTTAGCCTCGTCAGAAAAAGCAGAGGGGCCTGTGTCCCTGAGCACGTGATCAGTGTGTTACAGCACAGCCCTGCTGATGGAGGGAGCAGCCTTTGTTTATCTGGATTCCTTCTGATGGGAGACAGGTCCAAACACAAAAGCGATAAAAGGCCGGAGGAGGGAACCTTTCAGGTGACGCTAAACTAGACTGTGAGAATTCCAGATGTTAACACAGAGAGTATTATGCCGGTGCAAAGGCATTACGGGTTTCCATGGTTTGGTCACTATAGCAACAGCCACACCCTTCCTCTCCAGAAAGAAGCAAGGGAGACGGGCAGTTTACATCACTGAAGGCCGATGGATTCTGCATTAGAGAATGTTTTGTTCGCTCTCGTGAATACGTTAAAAGGCTAATCCGTCCATCAGTGGGTTGGTAGTAATGACCTTAATGCAGCTCCCCCCTCAGATAAACATCCCTACAATCACCATGATAAGTCACTTGATAGCAGTCGGGCCCGCGGCGCCATCCAGAGACGGGAGGCAGCTTTATGGCATGAATCATTCAGCAGAAGTGGGTCAAACCGGCACACTGTAACTGTAATCCCAGACCTCCGCTCAGGGCAGGACAGACCAGGCCACGTCTCAGAGAATACATCCCAGTCATTTATCAGGAGAAACTCAAAGAGATGGTGGCTGTTAGAATGTACAGAATGTCCCTTCTGGTCATTTTTCAAGGCCAGTAGCTACCAAACTGCAATCACTGCGGCAATTTGTATCATTTCAAGCAAGGTTTCACACAAAAGCACGTCAAGGGACCTGGACTATGTTCTGACAGTGGTGAGGCCCATCTTTTAGACTTTCCTGTTTTTACTCACTATTATTTAGCTTTCACCCAGACCAGAGTCACTCATTTGGTTCCACTTCATATTTTGAAACAACAACAACAATAAAAGAACAATAAACAACAATAAAACACCTCACATCACTGGAAATAAATATATGAAAATATAAAATAATAATATAAGAAAAGATAAAAATAAGGAATAATTTTCTGTCCTTAAAAAAGGATATTGAGACCCTTTTAAATGAAAGAAAGACATTCATTTTTAGAGGTGAAATGCCTAATATTGAAACGTTGTCACCTTTTTATGCTTGTTGAATTTGTGATTTAGTGAATTTTGGGTGGGAAGATATCGCCAGAAAGACATACAAATTGTCATCTGTGTATGTGGGGCAGTTGTGATCACAAAACCTTTCTCTACAGTCCTATTTAAAACCTGCAGTCAGGCTGTTTTAACATTTATCCGGAGGCCCCACCTTTGTGGCCAGGGAGTGCGAGGCCCCGGCCTCCAGCAGGACGGAGGCCGTGTCCACGTGGCCCTCCCGGCCCGATATGTGCAGCGGCGTGTAGCCGTTGGCCGTGGCGGCGTCCGGGTGGGCCATGTGCTGCAGCAGCAGCTGGACCATCTCCGTCTTACCCAAACGGGCCGCGATGTGGAGGGGGGTCTGGTCCTCCTGAGGGTCAAGCAGGGGAGGAACCCGTAAACCACAGGTCAACACAGATTTTAGCTTAGACACAGAGGTGGTGGGCGGAGTGCAGGCTGACCCGTGCCCGGGCGTCCACTACGGCCCCGTTTCTCAGCAGACATCTGACCACCTCCACCTGGCCGGCCCGGGCTGCCATGTGCAGGGCGGTTTCTCCACGCTGGACACAGGACACACAGCATCTCACAGCTCAGCACAGGTTCACAACCCACACACGTTTCCTACGTTTACTCCGGACCGGTCACTATGGAAGCTTTTTCACTTGAGGCAGCATTATGATTTGCTCCATAAATGCTCTACTCACAATGTTGCTGACATCCGGAGAGGCTCCGTTCTGCAGAAGGAGCAGGACGATGTTGAGGTGACCCATGAAGGCCGCTACGTGGATGGGAGTCAGACCAGACTGGAAACAAGACCACAGACACTTTACTCCAATAAGCCAGTGCTCAATAAGTAAGTAAGTAAGTAAGTAAGTAAGTAAAGTTTATTTATATAGCACCTTTCACAGACATCAAAGGTCACAAGGTGCTTCACAGAAGTGCACAATCAAACATCAAGATAAAACAACAAAATGTAATAATAAAAAACCATAACTACATAAGACAATAAAATGTAAAAAAATTAAATAAATAAAAAACATAACTACATCGAATGCAATGGAAATGTTAAAAAGATTTGCAAAAGAGATAGGTTTTAAGTTACAAAATATGACATTCATTAAGTTTTCTTATTGTATCGAAAGAGATTATGCTATGTTTTTTAAACTGTCCCTCTTGAAATCATACAGGCTGTATAACCCAACGTTGCTACTATTCTCTTAAATTCTCCAAAGCAGTAGGATGTGGACGTAAAGCACCTCTGTGATGGCCTGAATGGAGGCTCCATATTTGACGAGAAGCTCCATCACTTTCACCCGGTTCTTCTTACAGGCTATGTGCAGAGGAGTGAAGCCATTCTGTGAACAAACAGACACACAAACGTCATAAAATGTGACTACAACCAAAACCAATTCCAACAGTCACGTCTGGACTTAAATCTGTCAACAAGCTGATCTTCGTCACGTGGATTGGCGATGTCATCGAACCTACCAGAGCCCTGGCATTGGGATTGGCCCTCTTGTCCAGCAGCAGCTTGGTGACCCTGTAGTGACCACAGTGCGCTGCCACATGCAATGCGGTCAAGTAGTCCAGCGTGACGTCATCCACAGGAGCCTTGTGCTGCAGAAGGTGTTTGACGCATTCGATGTGATCCCCCTGCGCTGCCATGTGGAGCGGGGACAGCCCGTTCTGAGGGAGAAAGACGGGTTTTTAAGGGTCTGACCGTAACTGAATAAGCCAAGCATATGAGTCACACTTTGTTCTTACAGCTCTTTGGATGAGAGTGCTTTGCAATGCAGGTCTCTACAGTAATGTTAAGCTTTTGTAGCATCTTTTAAATCGCTGTTTTGGTTTCGCAACACCAAATCTTTGTCCACTTCCTGCTCTCAAAATACTTTTTTACAGAAGCAGCTCTTAACTTCTTAGTGGGCAATCACCTGATACTGAGCTATGAAACCTCTCATTTCACCTATTTATGCTTTAAATACAGTATGCAAACACATTAGTCATTATAGTATACTGGAAATATACCACGTAAATACTACTAAAGTAGGCAGATGAATCTTTAAGATTTTGTGATTGATTAAGTTACGCCTTGTTTAATTAGAAACTTGACAAGTTGGCAACACTGAAATAACAAGCAATCTTTATATAAAT
>CAJRST010014446.1:11986671-12000229 GCA_907169785.1 Menidia menidia | reverse complement strand
TGCATAATGGCTCCATTTAGTTTCCGTACAGGTCACATTTAGCTTTTATACCAAATGTATTAGTCTTTAAACGAGGGGCGAGTCATTATCTTGACATTCCTGACGAAACGTCCATGAATAGAAGCCCAACCTTGAGCAGCCACTCTGTGTTTATAATAGATTTGCTTTGCTTTGCTTTGCTTATACTTTATTGATTTCCAAGGAGAAATTGACTAGATGCTGCATTTAATACAACTGAAAGTACACAAACCTCATTCCAAAATCCTGCATACTGCAGTGGAATCTGTTTCCACACTGGATAAGCTACATGAACACTGCTAGACTTCATCAAGCTGTGGAGCGCTCCTATATTTCTTACATTTACCAAAGAGATGAGCTTACTAAACTAGTGTTTTAGGTGTTGTTTTGTGTTCTAATATCACATATCTTTTCAGATGCTCCTATATAACTTCTCCAGGAACCTGTATGTTCTCATTGTCTTCTCAAGTTAGTGATGGCTTTAGTTTGATGTTACGTCCTCATCTCCTCGGGTAACGGGTTTGAGAAGTGATCTTTTTCCTCCGACAGATTACCATCAGAGCTCAGTAATGCTGGCGTCCTCATTACTGGGGTAGGACTTGTCCCCCGTCTGTTTCTGGATGCTGGGAGGACTGCCTCTGGAAACAGGCCAGGACAATAAGGATGCAGAATGATTCAGCAGTTTTTTTTTTCCCTGCCTGCCTCCTCTAACGCCAAAGCCTGGCTCACACAGTTCGCTCAGAGCTCCCACTGCTCTGCGTCTTCTGTGAAAAAAACTCTGTGGGATGCTTATTTTCACCGCAATAATGCTGCCTTCCTCCGTTTATGGTGCAGCTCGAGTTCAGGTACAGAAATACTGGATCAGCACAGAGGGAAGCTGACTTACTGCACTAGTTTCTGTACATTTCAGCGGATATGTTGGTTTTTAGAGTCAGAGGTTTCATATTCAATGTCACGGTTTGCTTAAAATGTTAACTGTAAGCTTTCTTTAATTGCATTTTTTCTACTACACTGCAACACTGATGTCTAACACACACACACACACACAGCTTTCGATGGTGTCTGCCGCTGACCTGCAGTCAGTTTGTGTCTGGCTGCGGCACAGATCTGCACTGCATCACTCACACTCAGCAGCACACGCACAATCACCTCAGAGGACCCGGCTGAGCTCCACACCGCGATTTACACTCTGTGTTTGGCCGGGCATCGCATTCACTTTACTCCAACACACTACGAAAGACAATCTGCAGAGTATTCAGGCTTTAGTGGCAGAGGCACTGCAGTGGTCCAATGACCACTAATCCACGGCAACTTCAAAATAAAAAAAATAATAATAAAAAATCATCTGGAAATATGACAATTAAAAGAAGAACAAATAATTCATTATATCAAATATCAATATATCAACCATTTATTTCACAGAAATTAAACTATTTCTTTTTATAGATAGTATTTTTCCATTCTGCTCGTGTGTGAATTTTCATATTGTTATAAGATGGTAAAATAACTATTAACAGGGGAATTTTGCTAAGTTAAAATATTTAGTTGTTGGAACATTTTCCCAAAACATTATCAGGATCTTTGTCTGAGCAAAAGTATTTACGGTGACAATACAAGTGCAAAGAGAGAGTTTCTCCAAATAGCAAATCTTAGTTTACTGATTTATGTAAAAATAAAAAAGGCTTACAAATGCAAAAATCATACAAATCCTTATAAAATCATACAAATCAAACAAATCCTTACAAACTCATACAAATCCTTGGTTAATTAGTTTTCTAGCAATACTGATAAAAATAGTGATGACCACAATCAATCCTGATATCCTCCTCACTTCTCCTTCAGAACTGATGAGTCATTTTATGTAAGTAACACCTTTTTGTAGGCATCCTCCTAGCTAGTTGCTATAGCGACCCTCAATCAACAGAAATCTCACACAACTGAGGCTTTCGAACACTGGAGAAAGGGAGAGAATCTCTATGGCTTGTAAACAGCCTACAGAACTTGTCCCATAACTTGTACAATGTCGTTTCAAAAATACTTTTACTTGAAATGACTTCAATGTGTCGTACAATTCAGAATTACTCTGAAGGTGAGAAGGGTGACATCATCCCTTCATCATATGCAGTAATATCCCATCATCATACGTGTCCTTCCTGTCCTGCTTCTGATTCCTCTAGTGTCTAGACACATTACCACACAACCTAATCAGACCTGCCACGCGTGTCTTTTGTCTGTCTTGCGCACCAAGATTTGACATCAAACATTCATGACAAAGTCAGTGTCAGACACAGTGGAGTGCATGAAGCTTCAGCATCAATAATGCAAAAGCCATCGTCTGTATAATCTTCTACACAGACACACTGAGGAGCTGGTGCTCGGGCAGGGAGCGTCTTCACCCCTCCCACTTACCCCCCACACAAGCAATGCCCGCACAGGAGGTAACCATAACAACAGGGTTTCTTTTGGTCTGTCAGCAAAGATAGCATAGGAGCCCCAAACACACTTTGAGGGCACTATTTCCCTATCTATAAAGGTAAGAGATAAGGTAAGAGATTAATCAATAAAACATCAGCATGCAGGATTTCTACTTAGTGGATGCCATGAAACAGAAAGTGCAGCAACATATTTGTACCTAGAGGACCAGTGAGATGGAGTCAAAGGGTAGTGAGTAAGATTTGTTCCAGTTATAATACAAAACATGAGAAGACTAATCTATGCCCACCTCATAATAAAAGGTGCCATGAATGCAATATCATGGGATATCTGAGGATGAATCCAAAATAAGCTGACTCAGTGGCAACATCTACACATGCTAGCAGTGCTAACACAAGACATCTTGCCCTTCCGAAGCCCAAATGCTAGGGGCTTCAAGTGTTTTTTTGCAGATCCCCCTTGACCCCTGCAGGAGGATTCTAATGTCATTCATTAAACAAATTGTCTGGTTTTGCTTCTTTCACATGCCTTTTGGGGATCTCCTCAAAGCCAGAGACCATCAATGTGGCAGTCGTGCCACCGTGGGTGACCCGACAGAGTTCCAGACCAGAGGTTTGTTTGGGTTGACGGTTTATTTCCGGAGCGTGTGTGCCACCCGCACACACACTCTCGCACACAAGCACACACACTCATGCCCGCCCGGCTTGGGCTCGTTGTGGATTCCAGCTTATTGCCCGTTGGGTTCCTGGCTGCTGGCTGGTGGCTTGTTTCCTGCTCCAGCTCTGTCCAAAACCAGTCCTCCCCAGGTCCAGCACGCTACTCTTTACAGAGGGGAGAGTGATTAGCCAACCGGTTCCAGGTGTGCCTAATCATCTCCCCTGGCACTTCTCACCTGAGCCTCCTCCACCCCTCCCCCCTGCAGCTGAGCGCCACGCCCCCTCCACAATCAATAAACTAAAGAATGACTTTGTCAAGTACTGGGAGCTGTACTGGAACCTGTTGCTTTCCGAACTTGCTCTAACTGAGGGGTGAAATGATATGGAAATAACTGTTCCTGGAAGCAGACAAGCAACACAAATGGAGTGTTTCACTGTCCAGACACACCAGGGTCAACCCATACAGGGCCAGTCATCAGGATAGCCCGATTCCCTTTGAGCTATGGTTGTGACACGGTGCCAAATCACCTCCCGGAGTCAGATGAACTGCTTCTTTACAACAACCATAACTTTATAGTTATACCATTGCCTTGGAGAGCTACCATTGTACAAAAAATTCATGATTGACTGTCACCAAAGTCCATGGAAGTGCCTGGTTAACCTGTGGTTCCCAGGAGCTGGTAACGGCAGGAACCAGGTGATACAGCGCAGATTCTTTCATGACCAAAAACTAAGGTCAGTGGCCCACAAGCCTCCAGTTCCCACTATCGTGCCAATGGAGCTGTTGAGAGAGCAGTCCATCCATCCATTCTCTGTTCCACCTCTTCGCAGCTGACCCCCTAACCCACCCTGGACAGGCCAACAGTCCATCGGAGGGCATGAGAGCTGTCCAAAATAAAAGAGGGTTTTGAAGTGGCCAGGAGCTTCACAACTGGCCGACACAGCTGATGCTGAGATCACAGATTTTTAGGACGGTTCCCATATTTACAGAGAAACCATATGCTGATCCTCTAAGCCATAATCTCTGTCATCTGAAAGAATTCGGAGCCAAACGGGTATATAAGAATTCTATAACCATAGATACTTTGATTGTTCATGCTGTGCCCTGGCCAAGTTCTCAGAGTTAAGCTTGAGAATCAATGTGGTCATAAAATCTGAATCAGAGCAGGAGATTGTCATGGTTCGGTTCTGGCTGTGGTGTTTGGTTGTGTCTGGAAGCTGCTGCTCAACAAGGGGTTGATCTCAGAACCAGACCCTAGTAACGGACCACCCGACCGTTGTTATGTGCCAGCAACTGCTTGCTCAGCAGTTATTCAGAAGGCTTGTTATCCTGATCCATCACCTTGTTACTACAGTACTTTTTGTGGCTCTACCTCCAATCTGACACTCGCAGCTTTGTTTTAGCCTGTCAGGTTCGTGGCAGGACCAACAGCAGCAACTCTGTCTGGCCTTCTGCAGCCTCTCCAGGTCTCCAGTCAGCCCATGTCACATCCTTTACTGGACTTTTGTCCCTGGTCTACTGCCTTCACAAGTTAAAACAACAAGTCCGACAGTAATTTACCATTGTTCAAAAACTGCTTACCTTATTAGACAAACTTATACCCAGTGCTAATAAGCCTGACATTCTCAACAATAACGTTTTCAAACTCCATGGCATATCCTTAAATCATTCATCTAAATCTCAGGGAAACCTTCTGCACTGTCCTTCGGGCCAAAGATTCACAAAACTTTGGTGACCATACCTAGTTTAATGTCCAGACAGGTGAGGCCCAATCAGGAGCTCGTGGCTTCGTTGTGTGGCCTAAGATAATTGACCCTTTATTCTGTCTATGTGGCGGTATGTCCTTGCGCGTAATGACTGATTCCAGCTAGGTGTCTTGCTGCCGCGTAACCAGAGACATGAGTCCATTCTCTGAGCGGACACTTCTACAGGAAACCAGCCAGAGCAGTCTTTCAATGACCGGTGTTCACATAAGCCCGCTCATCCTCAAACCCAGTTAAGCACAGAGATAATACCAAAGATGCCTTTGCAAGCTTTGTCTCCCCCTCTCAGACACTGACCCAGCTTACCTCCGGAGGACATGAGGTCAGGCTGTGTCTCAGGTGCACACATCCATAATTTGATGATGGACTGTCTCAGGCCAGCCTCCCTTATTCAGTGACTGTTCAGTCCTGCAGCGTGGACGTGCACGTCCACCTCTCTGACTGTAGTAGCTCCATGTTCAGAGCAGTCTGGACAGAGTAATCGTAGCTCGCTTTACCAGCCGCTGCTCTTCACAGTTTGATGTCTGCTCTATTTGTGTCAGCGTTTGATTAAAAAACAACACAACACCCCCGGATTGCCAGGCACACATATCAGTAAATGAACACAGACTGGAGATTAAATCAGCTCTTCCATGTGACAGATAATCACCAGGTGTGAGATTCAACAAGACGAGACAATCATTTCTGCGCACACATACGTTGTCTAAGCAATAATACATGTCAAACCCACATTTTTCCAGATAACAACAACAACAACAACAATATTAATATTAATAACAGCATTGATATAGCTTTGTTTCAAAAGGGAACTTTGCAGGCAACAGGATCTAAGTATGGTAAGTTGCTCGTGACTGTAGTATGTCACTAGGCGAGGGGTCAGGGGTCACAGGTTATGTCTAGAACCAGCTGTTGGTGGGTAATGCCACACTAAAACAATGCTCTCAAGGGTAGCGAACAACCCTTCAAGTCTTTCTCAATTAATCAATCTTTTTTTGTTTTATTTTGAAACTTATTCGATTTCAAATCTTGATAGAAGGTGTTTGTGAATCAGTGAAAACTTCAGCTGTGTTTGTCAAACGGTGGTTCTACTCTCTGCCTCCCTCAGGTCAGGTCAGACCTGCTCAGCTGGACCCTGCACTGCCTGAGGTCACTGCAGACCCTTTGCTCCTCACCTAAACCTCTACATGTACACACAATCACATGAAAACTCTGCATCGACAATTAACACCACTAACTACAGACGAGGCCAAAATAAAGTCCAATATTTGACCATTTTTACCTCTGATTAGAAATATAAATGGAATGCAAAGACACTTGAATTAAATAACATGAATGTCTTTCTAATGACAGATGCTTAAAACAGGTAGACAGCACACATTCAAGGTACATTTTTAGATGTGAGACAACAGTTCCTGAATGCTGAGTGAAATAAATAAATAAGAGTCATGCACCAGGAAAAGCCAAAATTCTTTTTGAGTTTTGAATTCTAAACAGTAGTAGCATGCGGTTAAGTCACTGAGGCTGTGTTTCTTGTTAGCAGTAAGGGTCCGTATGCAGCAGTAGGAGGTCACTTTAGCAGCAGAAATGTCACCCTGGTCTTTAAAGGGTGAGGGCAGAGGAAAACACCTCCACCCATCCCATACCCACTTATTCAAACACCAACGCTGCCAACGCACTCTTCTATAACACCCTCAGTCCCGCACTAACTTGTGCTGCTGTCATTGTGCTCACCGAAGGCCTGAAGGGCAAAGAACTAACATGAAATACCAGTCAGCGAGTTTACCATCAGTGCCGTGTACAAAAGGTTCCATCATCAAAATCAAGGTAAAATAGTTACGCTTTAAAAAAAGAAAAAATACCAAGCAATACCCAGGTTCCTGGAGTTGACCTGTTAGCTGTGCACCTGCAGATGGGAGATCTTACCAGCGTCAGTGGAGGCTGGACCGGGAAGTGCTCCTCACAGAAGTATTCCGGAAAAGCCCCCGGGTCCAGGTTGGAGGTACTCCCTACAGTCCTCAGGCCCTTCTCAGAACCGCAGACCTTACACATGGCCGTGTTGCCCATGGTGCACGGCATTAAAGTTTATCCCATCCAAACACACAGGAATCTAAGCGACCGCATTTAATCACTGATAATCCACTGCCTGCCTCCCCTGTCCTGCTCAGAAAACTCTTACAAGCTAGCATTCAGGGTGGAACGGGGGGTTGCAAACCCCTCACTCTGATCCAAAACCTGCTTCAGTCAGCCTCCGTCTGGTGGACTCATGTCTTCCTGTGACTTTAGCCAGCTGAGTGCTTACTCTTTCTCATTGCTAATTCCACCTCTGACCATTGACTAACAACATACCCTCCACCCACTGCCCCCTCCCACTCGGCTATTTTTACACCCACTAGCCCAGCTATGCGTGTAGAGAGAGGGGAGAGAGGGTGGTGGGCACAGTGTGGCCTGCCAAACCAAGAATGGTGGGCTGACATCACAGGCTTGCTTAAACTGGACTGAGGCTCACATGATACGATGATATATGATTGAGCGTTTCTGAAATTCTGTTCACATGGTCAAAACTTCCTGAATCATGGCTTATAGACAATGCAATATCAAGCTACAGTTGACCCCAGAGGAGCCTGAGAACAGGTTTGATGCAGCATTTGGAGGCATGTTTTCAGTTTGTAGAGCTCTCTGGTGCCTTTCCAGGTCCAGGCCCAGAGTGAGCGCTCTTCAAATATCATGGCAACCATCTGTGATTTAGTATGGCAACTGCTACAGAAAACATAAATGTACGCCAACACATTCTGTCTGTATATATATGTAGATCAGTATCATATTATACAGGATATGTACAGAAAATGCATATATGGAGCAATGATGTAATAATTTATAGTGCTATTCTATTTGTGGATTTGATTGGAATGACACGGGGATCAGTTGTCATCCACCATAACGTGATAAAAAGAAAAATAACCTGAAAGACCGTTTCAGCTCCACTATGGTGCATCTGTCTGCTGGTGGAAGTTATCGGGCTGGTCGGGTTGTGTGTGTGCAATTATGAATATATACACCAATTATTGTGAACAGTACTGTCAACATGCATTCTCTGAGTGCTGTGGAATTGGCCTACAAAGTCCCGTAAGCTGCCAGGGTCCCCTGCTTCCAGCGACCTTTCCACATCTCCACCCACCCTGCACACTTGGCCTTTCCTTTTACTTGTGCCTGCTGAACACCTCCTCGAGTGGAGCCCCATCTCCATAAAAAGAAAAATCAAAGGACGCTAACATACTTTTACTGACGTCTGGGTATTTGCTTTAGAGATTACAGATGTAACGTGTGCACGTTCTGAATGGTGAGCGTTGGTTTGTGTGACTTTTTAACTTGGACAGTGATCTCTGGCCCTCATGTCAAGGACCGCTTAATGGCAGCAGGCGTGGTATTTTGCTAATGCAGATCTGTGTCAGGCTGTAGCCCACAGCAGGTCTGTATTGATCCTGCTGCACCGAATGTAAATTAAAGTAACTCAGACCTTTTCATGACAATTGACTGGTTCCAGAGGTTTAATGGCGAGCTGTTTAAAAACGAGCTGCTTGAAACCTCAGGTTGTGGCTACGACTGTTTCAGATATCTGTGTGTGCGTGTGTGTGTGACAGGAGAGTAAATGTCCCCATTCTCCGCAGAGTCTTCTGGGTCATGACTCACACAATCATCTCACTGTTGAAAATATCACCCAAACCATTCTCATTCACTGAATCCCTTACTGTAGGGAGAAAGACGCGGCTTTGTTGAGGGGCATGAAAAGCGCATGAGAACGCAGCGTTTCTGTGAATGACTGAACATTAACTGACTAAGCAAATGCATGACATTAATGAGGGAGCCTGAAAAACATCCAACACACACACACACACACACACCATTGTACGGTACTGGTGAAAGCTGCGTTTTAAAAGATAAAACCTGGAATCAAAAGAACATTTTGGAAGATGTGGAATCACATGCTTTTCATTAATTTTTTTAGCTCAAACTACATTATAATCCAGGTGGCATTGCTTTGAATATTGACAAAGTGTGTATCAGTTTTACAGGATTGAAAATGCTGATCTGGGCACAGCAGAGTCACCATGTAAAGACATTTCATTATGTCATAGCGGTTTGAAACAAAGCTAGGGATCATACCGTTCAGGGTTTGGACAACATAAAGGTTGAAATTAGCATCATACAGAACGGATTATAAGAAAAAGCGAAGGAGGGAATGGCATGCAAAAAGGGAATGTTAAGATAAGAGCCCAGTTTAGGGAAATCAGAGTTCCATTGTGTGTTAACAATATGATATTACACAGATAACTTATAACTCACATGATGAGACAAAAGGTCAAAGGTCATAAGGGCATACGTTGGCAGTTTGTTGCACAAACTGTCTCGCTTCTAATAGTCCACATCAACACCTTCCTTTTAAAGTCACTGGCAGTTCAGCACACACACACCCCTGACTATGGCTGTCACAGTGAGGGAGAAATACTGAGCTGGGATTCTGGGTGGTTTTCTGCAGAATATGCACCTCCCCGATACCCGTAATCTAACCCAGCAGCAAAATGGTCCATACTATAGAATTTGAGAGTGTTTGTTTTAAAGAAGAAGACATTCTTCCACTTCAGTGATGAAGAGGGAGGAGAGTTGGTGGTCTTTAGAGGACCTCACAAGATTAGGGTGTACATGGTTTCCACTGTGAATGCAGACTGAGAAGCACTCTGATGTGTATCATCTTTAGCCCCAACTGCTCATTCATGGGGATGTAAAAAGTTTATGAACTGAAGCTCCGAGGGGTGGAGGTTAGCAGCAGAAGATCTAGTAGGAGACCATCCTCCTGATACATTCAGAGTACATCAAACAAGACTGTCTCCTTGTTGACCATATACAAAAGCAGGGTACTTTTTTTCTATCTATTTTGTTTGTATAGTCATTCGTTACACCATGAAATCCAATAACTGAGGTTCAAATTCGTGGCTCTGACCTCAGATGTGATGCAGCATGACATGATTTGTATAAAAGTGATAAGAAATGATCAGCCATGGCTTCACAACATGAAGGTGATGATTACGCGTACACGCACATACCACTTCAACTCTGTTCTCTAGCACTTCAGAAAACACATCGCTCTACACCTCCAACACCTAAAAGTCCCTTTTAGGTTTCATCAAACTTTTCATTTCACTAATTTGGTTAATGTCTCCTTCTATCCACTCTGAGGAGCCATCATCTGCCAACACGCTCATCCAATTAGGGCCGCCAGTGGATCGGCTCACGGCTAAATGCGCGAGCTAGCGTGTGTGTGTGTGTGTGTGTGTGTGTGCACAAATGCAGCCGTCGTGCACGTGGGCTGGTAATCCACGGGGCGGGGCGGGCGCAGACAACAAACGCCTTTAATCTGAGATGGGCCATATGGCCTGCCGCCGGTGGGAGGGAGGAGGGATGTTGGGGCGGGTAAAGCTCCGCATGCTAGTTCATGCTACCAAAGTGGGGGGGGGGTGTGATTTAACCTCAGCTATATTCCACTTCTACCAAGAGGAAATGAAAAGTTCCTCTTGGTAAATCTGCATTTGAAAAGAGAACGAAAGATAAAACATAGTTGAAGAAAGCTTTGGACTCGTGTTTTCCTGTGACTTTAGCCACAGGCTAACAAAGCTAACCCTAACTCAGTAAGAGTAGGAGGAATGAGACCCTCCTGTTCTGTATGTCCTCATACCAGCTCCATTTTTTTAATGGAACAGGAGGAGGAAAAGAGTCATGGAGTTCAAACTGCACCATGCATGAACCTGTGTTCAGAACTAAACAAGGTGATGCTTCATTTCAGTTCCATGCTCCTAAAATCTGGATCAGACTTCCTGAAGACGTGAGACAGAACCCAACTCTGAATGTTTAAATCCAGGCTGAAATCGCTTCTGTTTAACCTTATAATGCCTCATGTATCATATTTGATACAAACGGTTTCTGAAGTCTTTTGGATGTGAGACTTTCTGCATCATTCAGTGGTAAAAGCTTTGCTCAAACCCCTGTTGTACACATTCAGATATACCTGATAACAGCCAGTAGAAGACTACACCAACATAGATTTCTGACTTATTGCACGCTAATTTGATCAAAATAATTTCAGTTTTTTTTCTTCATATGTTGTTGAGGGGCCAAAGAAAGACTTCAGACTAAAAAAATCCAATTTTTTTTCCTATTTTTCTTGTATCGGGCTTTAAAGGGTTAACTGTGCAGATGGAAATTGAACGTATTTTATCTGCACCCTTCAGTTTTCATCTGTCTGGTTTTGATTATTTTTATTTTCTTGTGTTTCTGCTTTTAAATTCTCTGTGAAGCACTTTGAATTGTTTTGTTCACGAAATGTGCTACACAAATAAATGTGTCTTGCCTTGTGTCTAAACTGCTTTATAAAGCACAGTTTGCCCATTAGGAAGTGGACACACAAAGAAGAACTGAAAGAGAGAAAAACATTAAGGGATGTGTTGCTATGGAAACGCAAATTCTTTTAGCTTGGATTCTTCATTTTGTTAAAAATAAAATGTGCCTATTTCTGTGTCTTATAGTTACACTTAGTGATCTGCATGCTAGTTCTGCTAGTGGAGAGGACTGGTAGTTTAACCTTAATGTGTTTCAATCCATCTTGTATTAATTCTTCTTCTAGATGAGGCCCCTGAACTGTTTGTCAAGCGTGTTGGTCTTTATTTGGCTAGTGACTCTTTTTTATGTTGTTTCCGACTCTTGTGTTGTAGAGAAAGCAAGTTTTATATTGAGAAATAAAATGGTCTATACAATCTGACATGAAAACGTGTAATTCTCAAAGGTTTTACTGCTGTGGCTGTGTTGTTATTTTTCCATTTTGTGAGAGGCTCTAAAACACCTTGAAGGACAAACACTGTCAAAAACTGAACCTGATTTAATGTCAGTGGGCCCGGACTGCAAAATGCAGCTGGTGCATCTACGGTGCTGGAAGCCCTAAAGCTTTCTCATGGCACCTCAGCATCCAAAACAGAAAAAAGCCGGAGCTCAGAGGGACTGGAGGAGCAGCCCAAAATAGCCGGCCAAACACCCACAAGCAGAAGAATGGCTCCGACTAGAAAAAGCAAAGGTTCAGGAGATAGAACAAAACACGGAGCGTACAGAGGAGCATCATAAACAAGCGACTGCAGGAGGAAAGAAAAGACTCAGGTACTCAGTCTCCTGGTAGTAACACTAATATTACACCTCCTGGCACCATCTCACGTTTCCTGTACTCTGCAGTTTTCAGTTTGGATCTGAAATTCCAATTATCACTTCATGCTCCATAGCTTCTTCCCGCAACCTTTCCTCTGTCCTAACCTTCCAATTCTCCTCTAAAGCTTTTTTTTTTATTCTGGAGCTACTCTGCTTGTTAACTCTATATTTAAAATGACTGTTTTGAATCTAAAATTAACAGTGT
Source organism: Menidia menidia (assembly GCA_907169785.1). Lineage (NCBI taxonomy): Eukaryota > Metazoa > Chordata > Actinopteri > Atheriniformes > Atherinopsidae > Menidia > Menidia menidia. Next base: position 11,987,911 of record CAJRST010014446.1, on the reverse strand, counting down.
CACAGCATTTCTGATATGTTCTTTTGGCTTAATTGAACAGTATAAAGGAGGGCACAGAAACCTCCCATGGGATGCTGGTGTCTATAAACATCTGCTCTATCTGAAAATCAAACTAAACATACATAAGTCTTATTTAGAGGATTACTGAGAGCAATTGGGTGCTACAGATTTTCAGAATTCCCTTAAATAGTTGTGATTTTCCTCAGAAGCTCTATCTTTAACTTTTTTTATTTGACTCTCGCCTTATTCTGAAGGGCTGCCAAAGGCTACAGTACAACTCAGTTGTATCTTCATAGGGTGTCTTGGGATTGTCAGTCATTTTCAAATATACCATTTAAATGAAATAGAATAATATTTGCTAATTATGATCTCAAATTTCATTGATTTATTACCTTTCCTTCTGGCAGAGATCAGCGCTTCTAGATCAGAGTTTGAGAAAGTCTCCAAAATGAGCAGAAGCATAGCTCTGATGGAGTTCACAAACACCTGGAGTTCATGTAGGATCTACAGGATTCAAAGATTGATCACACAAAGGCCAGAAAGACAATCAGAGGGATTAAAAATAGATTCCTTTTGCTATTAATTAAGTGTACTTTTTTGTTTTTATTCACTATTTATTTATGTGTACCTTATATGTACTATTTGCCTGTTTCAGATCTTTAATTGACAACATCAAAAATAAAAAATGTTGGTTTTCAAAAGGTTTTTTGACAAATTTCTGAATAAAAAGATCTTTTCTTGTTGTAAAAGGTGGTCTAATAAATCGGTTAAGAACTCCATACCTGCAGAAAAAGGAGTTGATGACAGCTCAGAAGTTTGGCTTTCCCACCTACCTTCAACCCTGTGTTCTCCATCTTAAAACATACCCAGCACCAGATCTGACAAACTCCTATTAAGATAGTTAGAACTGAGTTTTAAACTACGAGAAGTCAAGCCTTAAAACCCCGGACTCCACCAAAAGACAGAAAACAGAGAGGTTTTTGTAATGGTGTGTTGTCCCTTGGCTCCTTTGGGGGAAATGTACCAATTACATAATCTAAGCCAGACTAAAATCTGTCAAACTGCAGAGTTCCAGCTTTCCGCACATCACTCTGCCAATCTGATGTTGTCAAATTCGGTTTGACTCTTTCTCAATTGCATGTCCAACCCAGATGGTCAACAGAAATGAGCGACCTCGCTAAGCCGCTTCACAAATAAACACAGATTGCTTTTAATTTAGAGCGGGACCGTCCAGAAAGTC
>CAJRST010014446.1:11932464-11963007 GCA_907169785.1 Menidia menidia | reverse complement strand
CCCCCCCCCCCCCCCGCACACCATCACCAGACCGGGGCTCTCCATTCATTCTTTACCTTCTTAGGTCTCTTTCTCCTCTGCCCCAGCCCATTGAGGCGATCGCTGGGGTCCAGCCTGTAGTGGGAGTGGTTGTCCTCACTCATCCCGTCCCTCCACCAAACACCACCAGCGCTCGCTCCAGTTTACTCCTCTTTTTTCTCTTCCCCCTCTTCTTTGAGCCACTCTTCTGTTCTGTGTAACGCCGTGAGCAGACCTCCTTCCTCTCTGGAGCTCTGTGGATGGCCGTGTGGAGCGCCAGCCCAGCCAGAGAGGGTGGGGGTGGAGGGGGGAGTGGTCGGGCGGGGGGGGGGGGGGGGGGGGGGGGGGGGGGGGGGACAATGGTGTTGCCATGGCAGCAGCTGCCACCAGTGTTTATCTGGAAAACCTGGCTGGAGAACCAAAATAGTTGCCACGCGCACGGGGAACACAACCTCAGCCCTGCGTGTGTGTGCGTGTGTGTGTGCGTGTGTGTGTGTGTGTGATGGCAGCCAATGGTGGTCGTGTTTTGATCACAACGCAACAGGGCGTGCACCGGCTCCAACACAGGGATGCTCGATAAACGGAAACACTAATAACCCGGGGCAAATAGAGTATCAAAAAGGATTACGTACATTTCAACTGTGTATCAACGGTGGATTTGTTTTTTTCTTCTTTCAATCATCCAATAAAGATGGACTCTTTTCCCTTTTTTCTAAATACCCTATATCTACATAAACCATGTTATATATTTAATTGTTTCAGGAAATAAGGGTTATATGATCATCTCAACCATCATTTTACCAACGCCTATACTCCCATACATAATGAATGTAAAATGGAGTATTTGTTCCCAAAATTGCGGTTAACTGTATTTAATACAAACCTATAAATCTGTTACAAGCCCTATTTTGCTCAAGGGGACAGTTGACTTGAAAGCAAATGCCCATTTTCCTACACAGGCTATGTTAGTGACAAAAACAGTCTGCCACACACACAGGAAACCCACACTGTTGTGTCTTTGTTGTCTAAAGGCAGCCGCACATATGTGTACCCACACAGCCTTCTCAGCCCCCCCCCCCATCCACACATGCTCACAAAATTATGAGTTCTTTAGGGATGATTGGCTGTATGGTAACGATGGCCCCGGGCTATGGGTTCACAAACACGTCCCGTTAATGATGATGAAACGCACACTTAGTTGTGTCTTCTTCAGACTTTGACCGAGAGCGTCCCGCCTCATCCAACATTTATCATCCTAGAGATATTCCCAAATATAGCACACTGATGAAAACCACTGCAATACCTCGCATGCCTCACAAATCATGGAAACATAGGACAATATTGCCCTGAAAAACGTCCCCGAACCGAACAAAGAACTCGACTAAGAACACAACCCCACACAGGTCCTCACAGGTTTATGTTGTATCGGTGTTCCAACTTAAAAAGGGACTTTAAGCTAGCAGGAGTTGCTGATTGATCATGTTTTCCTCATGTTTACAGGAGCAGTACTAACATTTTTGACTAGCTATTCAACGCTTTTCTTCCAGACTCGTCCAGCTGCCACACAGTATCATCTGTCCATCTGTCAGATCCCTCCTCCATCAATCACACAAGTTAGGACCACTTCCTGTCAGCTGCGGTGAAAGCCACTTGTGGTGTGTGTGTGTCTGTGTGTGTATTGGTGGGGGGGTTAAGGTGGCTTCACATTGAGACACATCTTCTTGGACAGCCAGTCTTTAGAGTAGCTCCGTTTTGTACTTGGAAAAATGCAGCAGGTGCTTTTTTTTTAGGGTTTTCAACACACACAAAAAATTAAAGATTAAAGAGATACCTCTATTCAGCCACCAGACAGAAGTAAATACTACAAAAACTAAATCAAATACAAATATCCTCAAGGCTTTGGTGGAATTAAGGAATTATCAATCAAACAATGTTGTTTATCTGCACCAGAAAAAAAAATCACTTTACTCCACATTAAAAATGACATTGTGATTGAGATTATGTATTCCCTGCAAACTCAAAGCTTCTCTCAAATCATTTCAACATGACGGAAAAATGTATTACAGATGGTGGAATTAGATGGCACATTCTATAGATATTCTCGACAATTAACCCTTTAAAGTCTGATCCAAGAAAAAATAGCTTTTTTTGTTTTGTCTTTATTTGGCCCTTTAACAAAATATGAAAAAAACATAAATAACTTTTGAATATTTAGCATTTATCATTTTGCAATAAGTCAAAATTATTGTGGTGTTTTCTTCTGCCCACTGTTATCAAATATACCTGATTGTGTCCAACAAGGATTTGAGCAAAGTCTTTACCATCAAATTATGCAATTTCTGAGAAGCAAAGAATTTCAGAAACTGTGTATTAAATCCCAGACATATGGCATTATTGGGTTAACTGAATTACACAGGTAAGAACTGTGCTATGCCACATAGTGCTGTTATGACTAGAACAACAAGAAAAACAGAAAACACAACAAATGCCGATGATCAGTACAGGGTTCCTGCTCTGATCAAGTCAGAAGGAAAAAGGGGGCTGTATTTTGGCTGAACCAACCTTTGTCCCAAACACTACGATATGTTAAAAAAAAGATATTTTGCTTGGCCCCAAGAATACAATCTATTACACCTGAGGCAGTGGACCAGTCATTTACCCTTTGACTGGAATATCCCCATCTACTGGACAGAAAAACTGTTATGTCATATCAGCCCCTCTCCATCATCCAAGTGTAAAAAGAGAGACAATAAAGAACTATTTGGGTCAGGGATTTCATTAACTGGTTTTAGTAATTACTTAGTATTTAAACTGGTCTTTAGCTTTTTTTTCTTGCTTTGCTTTTTTTTTTTTTTTTTTAGTTTAACCCTGTTACTAATGATCAAAGTGCCAAAAGGTGGACCTCTGTTTGGGAACGTCCTCCCAACACAAAATAGCTGGACTACAGAATACAGATTAGGGCAGATAGAGAAGAGGAAGGGAAATAGAACAAGCATCCTGAGATCGTTTGTGGAAAAATCTGTTTTTGCCCATATGTTGACCTCCATCTAATCAGCAGCAAGTACCTGGACCAGAACTGGACCAGAACTGGACCAGAACTGGACCAGAATACCTTCATGCAGACCTGTTCATTTCCCTCCTCATCAGACCAGCCCCTCTGTGTGTGTCTCTAGCTCAGACCTCTACATATGCATGCCCTACCCATTCATAATCATCCTCCATGACCCCTTACAATGATAGGAATGAAGTCAAGCTCTTTTCCAGAAGTCCCTGTGGAAACTATGAAGTGGACACTTGTAAGTGAATGATGTCAGGCCATGAATGGCCGAACACTGACCGGCCACCAGAGCTTTATTTCCTCTTCTCACCCACAACTTTACCGTTACCATGACAATACCATTTCATTTCAATTACACTTTTTAAAATTCTGAAAAGAAATATTAAATCAGTGTTAATTACAAGTACAAATTTAAACAATAGTTATAGTTACAGAACATTAAATAAAATCCAGCTTTTAAACATTTTAGAAGTGTTGTGGAGGTTTACTGGAGAGATTGTCTTCAGTGGATCTGAATATTAGTTTGTAGCTTGGCAGCAACTTTCCTTATATGTCATCCATTAGGATCAAGGGAAAACAACTTTAATTTCTCATCTTATTTTGGTATTTTTGTTGTGCATCGGAAAGCTCAATCAACCCTAACATGCAAACCTTCCTGTTATTAAATTAACAACATACACACTCATCAACGTTTCTATATTTTTCTTTCCATTTACTACATCATTTATCACTTAGCTGAGTAAAACCTGGTAATTTTATATGAACTGCTAGGTATCTGAGGAAGAGGAAGTGGAAGCTAATGGATAAATACTTAACAGTGTGGCAGTTTTTTAGAATACTGGCAGGCAGATGAGTCTAGAGTAATGTTTTGTATTTGAATCCGATTAGTCTTTTGGGGTTAAAACACCTTTTTAATCTCAACTCAATTTGCAGTAAAGCTCTAAAGATCATGTGCATTAACCCCAGAGGAAGGGCAGTGACCCCAACAGGCTGACTTTGCTAGGTGAAGAAACAAAAGGAAACTAGGGTTTTTGTCAAAAATAGTTTCAATCCATAGATGTTCAAATAAATGTAATCTCAGAGTAGTTGTCCTTCATTTCAAACCTGCGAGTTTGAACTTCACAAGTCTACATTTGACACGTTCGGGCAAGATGAACACCCTCCTAACCCCCCCAATGTGTTCCTCACTTTTTAATGACGTTAGATGACAGCACAAGATGGAAAAAAAAGTTTAGTCAATAGTTTAGTCAGCCACAAATTCTCCAACTTGGAAAGATGAAAGAGGTTTGTAATTCTCTTTATAGCTACACTTCAGCTATGAGACCGAATGAGAAAAAAATCCAGGAAATCACATTTTAATATTTGCAAATTATGGTGGAAAATAAGTATTTGGTCAATAAATAAAGTTCTGCCCAATATTTGTAGTCCAGGCCTAAACTCTCACCATCCATGTTCCCGCTCATTCTCCCCTGGAACAGATGTGTTCCTGTCCTCTCTGCAGAAAAACAAGCCCAGAGCATGATGTTACCACCTCCATGTTTCACAGTAGGTCTGGCGTTCTTGGGAGGAAACTCAGCATTCTTCTTCCTCCAAAACACAAAAAGTTGAGTTTTTACCACAAAGGTTCTCTTTTGGCTTCATCTGAGGACGTGATACTGCTCTAAAACTCTTCAGGATCATCCAGATCTGTGAGAGCCAGAAATCTTTCGCGTTTGTGGGTGACCGAATAGTTATTTTTCAAAATGTACATATTAATTCTCTAAAAATACCACAATGTAATTCCCTTAAATATCGTGATTATTTCCTGGGGATTTTGCCTAACATGGTTCGAGAATTTTAGACCTTGCTCATCTTTCTAAGTAGGAGTGACTCACTAAAGACTTTTTTGCTCCACTGTAAATCTGTAGGAAATCCAAATGTTGGTGAAATTGTCTGATCAGAATTCCACAATTTCCAAATAAACTTTTCTAGTCGGACTCAGTCTGATAAGAGTGGAAACGGGTCCAGGCTACACTTGAAGCAGCTTCTGTGTTCCTCTGCTTGTTTAGTTCCCATGGTACTTGATTTTTGACACCCAGACAATGTGTTCTTTATCCCTATGAACACTCGTCTCACAGTGCTCTAAACAGGAAAATACTACTACAGAAGAAGAAGCTCCTTCAGAGCTCATGACCCATGAAATCAGGGACGTTTTTCAGCCCTACGAACAGGGAACACTTTCAGAGAGGTTTGGCATGGAGACAGTAACTGAATGCATGTCTCCCTTCATTCTTTGTCAAAGCAAATGTCAACTACATAAATTATTTGCACAGTTTCAAATCCAAGATTGCAACACTATTCTTAAATGGAGGAGAAAATGCAGAAGATGCAGTCAAACATGACTCAACATCTATTCAGACAGAGGTGGACAGTAACAAAGTAAAAATACTTGAGTTCTTTACTTCAGTGCAGTTTTTGAGAATTTTTACTCAAAAACTTCTTACATTCAATCCCCTTCTTTTAACACTAAAAATCCTACTTTTTACTTTACTTTTGTCCCACTGACGCGCTGTAAAATCTCTCACTGCTCTCATGTTTAGTGTGGCGATATGCGACTTTAAACTAGTTGTGTAGAAAATTATATGATGTTTTTTTGTCCAATGAGTGTTGCCAGACAGGAATAAAGTTAGTCTGAAGTAGTTCTAGTTTAAAACTGTACGAGTAAAAAAAACTTTGACTTCGGCCAAAAAGATTTATTTGAATGTATCTATTTACCTAAAGCCACCTCTCATGTTAAGGCATTGTTGTTATCAGTATTATTTCTATTATTATTATTATTATTGAACTGAAACTGAAGTTACTGTCCTGTCCAATATATCAGAAAATTTTCCCCAATTGTTCTTGACTACACTCAATTAAAATGGACTGTTCTAGAAGAAGTGTTCAAGTATTTTGTGCTTTTGAAAGCAGATCCTCTAGTACTTGAACTCTAGTAATAATTGGACATAGCTACTTTTATCTTTACTGGAGGATTTGCCCTTTTACTCAAGTGATAAAACTGAGTAGTTTGTCGGTCACTGCATTTTATCCAACATACCAAGCATTTTAAACCACCCTGGAATGTTCTATCAGGTTCCGTGTCTTGTTTACTGCTACTTGAGCATATAGACTGAGACCGTCAGAGTGAAGAGCTGCTTCACCAGCTTTCCCATATCCAAACATACACCGTTTATTCATTAAAAGTTACTGAAAGATCAATGTCAAACAGTAATATTGAGCGATAATGATCTCCACTTATGGATTGCTTAATGTGGCCGTGGTGTACAGGCTGAGTACTGATGGAAGGAGCTTCATGTGTGAGGGTTTGCATACAGCCTTAACAAGGGACTCCTTTGTTCTTATCTCATTAAATTAAAGCACAAAGAAGACATTAAGATTCTTCACTTCATGACCCATGAGAAGAAAAACTCTTTTCAAACCACTTCCAAGAGCGACTTTGAAAACGCACCCACAGGACTGACCGAGGCTGACCGAGGCTGACCCGGCCTAACACCGTCACCACTCCGGACCCGGAGTAAAACTGTGTAACCCACAAATACAGCCAGACAAAGGGAGGAACTCCCACATTCCAGCGGGCCACTCAACCCCACTCTCATTCACTGAAACACTAGAGACAACCATAAAATCATTCCCAGAGCAATCACAGTGATTTAGCAGCAAGAGTCCTGAATATTAGGTGGACGCTATCCATCACCCCTAAACAAGAACTGAACCCACATTTCGAATCATGTGCTGTAAAATTATCACACATAGAAGAGAAGACACCTGAAAAGGCGAAAAAAACATAAAAAGCATCACATGAGACACGGAAAACTATTTCAGATTGCATTTTATCCAAGTTTTAAGTTTAAAAGTTTTTAGATCACGGGTCAAAAGCCAACTCTATCTAATAAAAAATGTGTATGCCTCTGTTCCTCTATTTTGGCAGTTTTTTGGGGTTTTCTTACAGAACAAGGGGATTAGCTCTTGCGAGACTATTCTTATGCACAAGTGAGGATTACCTAAAGGCCGAGGGTGGCACATGCCCTGGAGTCTTTAATAATGGATATTAATAATAATCTAATAGAGCAGTGGAGCAGAGGTTTCATTCAGAAGACAATAGCAAAAGTAGCATGGAAAGTGTAACAATGTGGAAATGTCTTTATTAGGGGACAGGTTGTGATGTTTCATTGTAAAATATGTGATGGACTGATTCCCAGCTGTAAGGCCTGCCAGGTATTTAGCACCAACACATCTAAAATATGTTAGCGATTTATCCCTGTAATGCCAAATGTATCATATCTGATTAATACGGTTTCTGAAATGTTTTGCGTCTGACACCTTTTGCATAATTCAATGGTAAAAACTTTGCTCAAAATCCTATTGTACACAATCAGATACACCTGATAACAGGGGGCAGAAGACTACACAAAAAATAATCTTGATTTATCGCATAGTGATAAATTATTAAACTGTTTTTCTTTTTACATATTTTGTTAAAAGGCCAAATAAGGAATTCAAACAAAAAAAGGAATTTTCTGTTTTGTTTTATTCTTGGATCAGGCTTTAAAGGGTTAAGCTGACAAGTGTGCACAGATTGTTTTAGGAATCAAAATTCAGCTTTTGTTGAAAAAAAGCTTAATCTTAACTATCAGTCCAATCCATTCCTCATGGCCATAGTGGATGGTCCAGAACATAATGGTGTGTGTGGTCTGGGACCCCCCCCCCCCCCCCTGTCAGAGGGGATCTGTGGCTGCTGGGGGGAGATGCCAGCCCACTTTTTTACATCTCAGAAAATCACTCTGGACAAAAGCGTTTACCAAATGCAGAAATGTAAAAGTGGTTAAAGGTAGATAGTTACTGAGATTGTTTTCTCCATGAATGTTCAACAAAAATGCTTTAAAAATCTATTGTTAGAAAGGAAATACACGGTCAGGTTCACAGATGAACAAACACATAACTGCAGTTTTCTATCTAATCACTGGGAAACTGGCCTTTACAAAAACTAAAATAGAGATGCAGATACATTTTTGGATGTTCCACTTCTAAAGGTCCAAATGAGAAAACCATAGTTCACCTATTGTCTTTGTACTCATAGCTGTTTCCTGTTTGAATTTTAGAGCCAACCTGCTTTTGGTACCCCCCCTTTGTTACCCTCAAAACGCCGGTGTGCCTGTGGCTAACTGAAAGGAGGGGGGCATCTGGTGCTGTGAATATTTTATGAGGGTGCAGAGAGGAGGTTATGATGAGAGATGATGGGGTGGTAACAAAGGCATGTAAGTGGGGGGAAATTAATTTGGACATTAGATTGTAAATCTCATTGCAGTATAATGTAGCGCGCCGTGTAAAGACTCCGTACTGCCTGCCCATCACACTTTTACATTACAAGACACTCTAATTTCCCACAGGATGCAGTTCCCTCTGACCACACACGGACTCAGAACTGAGAGAAGCTTTCATGCAAAGCGGTCACTACGTAGGACGACTATTTAAAAGCCATTTTCTTGTCTATATGTGGGTTGTTATGTTTTAAATGCCACTGAAGAGGAATCTGATGTATCATGCTAAGATAAAATGCTGAAATATCCACAACAATATACTAATCTAAGGTTTGAATGACCGGAATTGAGAAAAGGAATGAGATAGTAGTGAATATTAGAAAAAGGGTGAGCATGCAAAGTTCTATGTTTATGCATTCTGTCAACTAATGTCCAGACATGTTCACATTATAATATCCAGTATTTTCTTAGTAAGATATCTTAAAATGTGTGGTGTCCTTGAATAAACATGTTTTTTACCCCAAAAAAACCTTCTTTATGCCTTAGGAAACACATTGGAAAATAAAATCTGAGTGAAATTATCAGAATTTATGGATAAAAGGGTTAAAAAAGTTTTGAGATAAGTTTCTGTCCAACAAAATAGTACCCTGGAATCTGATGTATGCACATATACTGATATTGTCCTTTTAAGGCTTGATCTAGTAATTCTGCAAGTGACATAAGAAGTCATTGGAAAATTATGCCATACAATTTAGGTACTGGAAAAATGTATCAAAGCTAGATAATACACACACATACAGTGATTTGGACATTTTCATGATGTTATGAAAGTATCAAAATTAATATGTTTTATGTAGATTCATCTATTAAAACGTTTGAACCCAAATGGATGTTTTTAATAAGTAACAAAAAACATAAGATATGTAGAACCTTGTTGTCATTCTAGATAAGGCTTGCCACTGCTATCAGTAGCTCCACAGAATATATGAAAACTGAACACATTTCATGATCATTTTGTCTTTATTTCCACTATTTTATTCTAAATCTGATTTAAAACCAAACAGCTGTACTTTGCATTCAGCATAAATTAGCTGGTAATGGCTTCTGAAAAGCTGAGATGGTGACGATGGTAAACTGTACCCACTCAGTAGATACTGACAGCTTAAGCTGGTTCCCAGGAGCATGTGATGGAGACGTTAGCATTCCATTTGTAGCTAAACTGCCTTAAACCACAAAGAGCTGAAGACACTGGCTGACTCCATTCTCCACTTTACACGCTGTCAGATTAAGAATATAATCATCGATCACATTTAAATATTCCAATTATGGCTTAATTTAAGGACTTGTATTGGATGATGCTTCAGTGTTTATCTAAAAAAAAAAATGATTTCTTTTCATCCTACTCTTCAGCTTTACAATGTTTGTGTCTCTTTTGGTAATCATTAAAGCAGTGAGTGGAGAGTTTTAAGTGTTTTGTGGACAGTCTCAGCAGTAGGTGGCTGTTTTTTACATTGTAAGTCATCTAAGGGTCCATTGCCAAGAAATATAAAATAAACAATGAAAAAGAAGCTATGATTACACTGGGGAGGCACTATAGTTGTTATTTTGACTGGTCTGTAAGCTGCCTCTCCTACACCCCCCCCACCGGTGAATTGTGAATGGGTCAGAGAATAACGAGCTACAGGGCTTAATTAGAATATCGGCAACTGTTGATGAACCTAACCGGACAAGGGTTATAAAAAGCAACCAGGAGGAATGTATTGATCTAACTGGCCTATCCATGGCGTCACGGTGTTATTTCTGACCCCGCCTCTGGTTCTGCTGCGTCCGGCTGCAGGCGGGCTGGACCGGTGACGCAGGCCTGGACCAGTTTCCTCCAGGGTGGACAAAGGATAGACTGGACAGTGACGACCGACTGGTCAGAAAACTATGACTGAGAAGGTAACAAATACCGACGCAGTAAACTGAAGATTAAATAATCCATAGCTTTTTTTTTGGTTTTGTTCCTGCTGTTTATATTATTAACAAAAGAAAAAATGTAGTAGATGGATTTGGGGTTTTCACAAACAGTAACAATCATAATAATGAACGATAATAAAAGATAAGTCGCTATTTTCATGAGAGCTAAAGAATTCTTGACATAGGTAGCAAAACTGGACTCGTTTTTTTGTCTTCAAATATACAGAACATTGAAAAACCAAGACCATCTAAAACCGATTAAGAAAAATATTACTGATTTAAAAACTAACAGCAGATGTTTGCTTTGCACTCTCAGTGAAAATTCATTCTACTTATTTATTCATATTTTCTACTGGTATAGACACTGAAAAAAGGCTGTAGGCAAGTGAATAACACATCTGTTTACTGCTGTCACACCTAAAATCCCTCAGTGAGGGCCTGAATCTCTCCTCTTGTTGTTTTGGATTGGAAAGTGGAACCAAAGAACAGCACAAAGTGGCTTTGTGTTGTTAGCAATGTTAGCAATGTTAGCAATACAGAAGCACTGGCAAAATAAAATAGTAGAGATCTAAAAAAATATCCCACTAACCCAACACATTTTATTAGGATAATTGTTACTTTTCCATTTCCTCTAACTGTCATCTGTCAGTGCAACACCTCATGTATTTGACCGGTCACCACCATAGAAGCTACATGCCGTTAGCGTGTGTTTGTGTGTCTCCACCTGGGCTCCCGCTCAGCCTCCTCCTCCATGGCCACCGTTGCTATAGTAATTGTATCTAAGTGAACATCCATGGCAACCAAGAGGGATTCATAACAAAGTGGTAGCTGCTGGGTTTTAATTCAACAGATCAAACGGGCTGCGTGTCGTTAGAGGGGGGGGGGTGGAAATGGAGAGAAAGGGGAAAATAAAGAGCACAAAGAGAAGCAGAAATACTGGAATAAGACTAGGAAGGGAAGGAGTGGGGTCAAAGCGAAGAACAGGGAGGTGAAAAAGGCTTGAAAACAGAAATGAGAATGGGGGAAAGGGGGGATGTATTCCCTGAGGGCACCGCCAGCTTTCCCCAAATCATTTTGGGAATTAAGTGACTTTCCACATTGCCAATACACATTGGCTACAGAGTCACAATAATAAGAGACACAGAGATAAGGTTATTGTATTTTTTTTAGTGTCTGAACCAGACAAATGTGCAGAACTACAGTTAGCTTGTGGGGTTGTCTGACCAATAAAAACAATGAGGTTTCACTTACAGTTACAATGTTTTGATGCTATGACTGGTTCAAGGCTGACCTGGGACATGACCGGCCTGTTTGCAAACAGAAAACACAGCCTTACTCTTAATTTCCCCACAGAGTGGCACGCAAATGAGAGGTTTCACTCTCTGTGTAGACATTGCATCATAGTTTAAGGAAGGTCAGTAAAATGAGACTCTTGTCTTATGTGTATTTATGCTTATAAAGAAGCATCCCAGTAATATCAGAGGTTTACTACGAGGAACAAATATTGACTTTATAGTAATGTATAGCAAAGTGATGCTATATTTATAATTATTTCATTAGCATGGTGCAAGCACGGCTAAATGGTGATTAAAACAAGACTGGCTGGATCCACAAGGTACAAGAATCTGAGGGGTAGAAGAATGCCCAACCTTCTCTGAATTACAGAATGCAACAATAAAAACAGTTATATGATACACATAATGTTTAGACACCTTATTTTCTCAGAGAGTTGGAAGCTGTCACATGGGACAGGTGAAAATGTCAAATTGAAAGGTTCAAAAAGAAGAAAATTGTTTCTAGAAAAGCCCTGACGAAGCAAATGTTTTTTTTTAGCATTCTCACAAAACCATTAGCTTTGGCCTTGTGTTGTCTCTTCTCAGAATTCTGCTCATACGCAGAAAAAAAAGCAAAAAAGCAAATCCTTTGGACAGAAATACAGTTAAAGGCCTAATGGAGAGACTTCTGCCCGGGTTTGTTTTTATCCTGCTGGTCTATTTTACAGGTGGTGATGCCCCTGGTGCAGGAAACCCTCACTGCCCTCCATCTCCATGGAAACCCTGCTCCGGCTGTCAGTCTGTCTGTTGTCAGGGCAACGGAGCAGGAGGTACGATAGAGAGGAAAACACCGATGAAGATTAGGAGAGGTTGTGGAGAGAACAAAGACGGGCGGGGCTACGGACGCCTCTCCAGTCAGGACCCGGGATTCCTCCAATGTTAGAGATGCATTTATGTGTAAACATAATAAAATATTCCACTGATCCACAGCGTGGTCTGATTAGGTTTCTCACTCTGGGCCGAGCCATGTCAGGGACCGGAGACCTAGCACAAATAAAAACACTGATATCTTTTATCCACTGATTTAAAGAGATTCCATCTTTTCTGTGTGTGTTGTCTCTAGTTTTGTGCCCCTGGACCAGGACCAAGACCAGGAGCAGCAGGTGTCAGAGAACAGGCGGGCTGACCTACTTTTAGAGTCCTACGGGGGGGAGAATGACGAAGGCTATTTGTGTGATTTATTTGCCTAATATCTAAAATATAGTCAGGCTGTGGCAAAAAGTGAACTTTTATTTTCTCCCATCAATCTCAATCTATTTTTCTCCTTAAGTCTTACCCCACTGTGTGCACACATTACCAAAAACAGCAGGATAAAAATGAGATCATATTAAATCTATCCCAAAAGACCTTAGAAAAAAATATAATCTCATAAAGTTCATAACAGTTCAGCAAACAAAATGTTGGAAGATTTTTTTTAAATGTCTTACTACATATTTAACTTTTTCTCAATAAAAAGATAGAGTAGCATAATAAATAGGCTGCTGCAGAGATATTAATGGTAAAAGATTAAATGTTCCAAATGGTTTTAGATCCTGCAATTCAACCATTCACAAAGCAGCAGGAAACCCCGTCTCCTAATGTAGCTTTACTGGATTTTAAAGCAAAGAAAAACTAATTTTCTTTGCTAATTAAACAGAAAATAAAACATGGAAAAATGCACTTACGAGTATTTACTAAGAATTATCTAATATGTTGATAAAGTGGTTTGTTCACGTGTCAACAAACTCCACTCTGATTTGAATTAATTAGCCTTTTCTTTCTCATTCTAATATTTGTTTCACTTAATTTATGGGAACTCTATTTTCATGTGCTGTATTTGAGTGTCCTGTAGCTGGTAGTGTTGTTCAGTTCTTACCTGTCATGGACATTAAATCCTGAAACAAAGGCCTTCAGTTTTTATTTCATTTTAGTTGGTTTTTACTGACCTCTTGTGGACACTTGGAAACATTACATGCCACTTTTTTTCTTTAGTGTGGAAAGACACTACAGGGGCTTTCACACTTGATATAAAAATAAATTCTAAATTAAACTTCTGCTAAACACTCATGAATATGAGCACCATTCTAACCGGGAGACTGTGTGGGACAGGATTGGTTCTGGAATATCTCTTAGCTGAACATGTGTTGTGCTCGCCCTCTTTCAACCTTCTCCGGAGCATTGGGACCTATTGTTAAAGCCTACTGCTGGCAGCTTGACTTGCTAAAGTGTGAACGCGTTCTATCAAAGCCCCGCGGACGGGGAGGAGGTGGAAAACGGAGACCCTGGCAGCGCCAGACAGAAATAGCCGGGCTGACAGGGCTTGATAAATAAGCGTGCAGGGGGCGGGTACAGAGCTGTGGAGCGGGACGGGCACCGGTGGAATGGCCGGGCTGGACACCCAGCTGACCGGGTGTCCGGTTACTGCTATGCAGCCCGGGTCTTCTGACAGATGGAGCCACTAAAACCACCTTCTGACCGTACACAGAAAGCCAAGAGAAGGCTAAAGTAATCATATCAGGCCGAGATCCTATTAAAGGGCTGCTGCAATGATAAGAAATGTCAAATCTGATCTATTCATCAGGCTACACAAACAGCTCCTGGGGTAAAAGTCCCTCATATGATCATTTTTACCATATATAAGCTATTAAAAAACACTTGTACAAATAAACTCAACAACACAGTCAGCAACAACAACAACAATCAGGACTAAATCAAGCCTTCAAAGAGTGCAGTGCCCTGTGAGCGGTGATAAGGAAAAGGTGCCCCTTGTAGCTCTAACCTCCGTGGGCTATTAATGTGATATGAATTATGGCTGGAGCAGGCATGGGATGGCTCTCCCGGGGAAACTTCATTACACTAACCCGGCATCTGCCGGACAGCTTTACTTAATTCATCGGTACGCACAGAATACACAACAGAAAAATGGAAGATGCCTGCTGGACGGAGGGATGATGCATGAGATTACAGACCATGAGACAGCACGCCTTGGAGCTCATTCCACTGCCCACATCAATAATCATCGTTTAGCGGGCCCTTCCAAAATACGACTTCATGTGGTGTGTGGTCAGACAATATTAACACAACTGTGATAACATGTGGAGATACCATAGTTTGGTGGCTGTGAGAGCAAATACACACATTAAAACGGGTCCTAAGTATCGTTTTCCAACCCTAATCAAGCAGTCTTTGACTCAAACCAAATAAAGTTTGGTAACACCTAACCAGGAAGTGAATTCTCAGTACTTCACTTTAATCCAGGGCACTAGTCTAAGCGAGGTGGGTCTCTGAAACAATTGCAGGGGTCAGAACTCAAAACAATATGAATAACTGCTCTTATAGCCATCTCAGTAAATTCTAGAAATCTCTCATTTTTTGTGCTAGAAAGTACCAACTTTAGTTTCACCTTCTGTTACAGTAGTGACAGGAAATGCCAACACAAACGTGTGTTGTAATTGTACACACTACTGTGATATGAACATGGGAGTCAGCAGTCAATAAACAGTCATGCTGTAGTCTCTTGAGATTTGAGAGCCTTTAACAGCTCTCTGGCTGTTTTTCTTTGTATTTTACTGTTCAAAATGGAAAACATCTCACCTATGAAAATAGCAAGAGACAATTATTGATGAGTAATCTAGGTTTGTGTTGGGGGGTACCAGCTCTGTTGTCCCTCCCAAGCCTTCCCTGACACCAATAGCTAACATCCAAACACTAACCATCACCCCTAAGGGTCCTAGCTGTGTCCCTTTAGATGGTACCACAGACCAGGAATCTGAAATCAGACTCTGGAGGGGAAAAAAGCCCAAAAAGCCCTTTACTAGTCTCACAAACAGTAACTTCTAATCAGTTTTCACAAATTTTCATTTGCCAAATATTCAAAATTTCCAACCGACACATTGAAGTTAAATCAATTTCATTAGGTTAAAAAAAAGAACCTTTTATCTGAAATTTTCAACAGAAAGGTGGTGCTCTATAAAAATAAAATAAAAAGTCAGTCAAATCTATGTTCAGACCACACTGTGAGATAGTTAACCTCAATCGTAAATCAAGTCATGATGATATTAAGCAGCGCATCCACAGCATCCTGTCATGACTCATGAAATCAGATCAGACCCCTATGAGCCACCAAACCTAAAGGTCAGGATGTTGGATTGGGTTTAAGAACCGCCGGTAAGGATGTTACAGGCTGTCTGGCTCTTAAATTAGAGGTAAAAGCCCGGGTCCAGGCTCTTCTGCAGCAGCTGTAGACTGGGTGTTTCTAGCTCTTATTATTCATTTTAAAAAACGTATTCAGACATATACTGGAAAGCCTCAGTATCTGTATCAGATAAGTCCTCTATATCTGAAGCATTTCCAGACACAGTTTCTGTGAGCTGACGGGAAAAGCTGAGGACAAACAGAACAGGCCGGTTCTCTTTTCCACAACAAACGCAGCCGTTTTAGACGTATGTCGTAGTTTAGTTTGGACCTCGGTTTTGGTCTTTTGACCTGAGTGATGGAAGCTGGCCACAGCCGCCGGGCACTGAGCGGTCAGTGAAACGGCCTCTTAGAGGGGACGTAATAAAATGGTAATAATGCAGCAGTTGTGCTGTGTGTGGACTTGTAGGAAACCTAAGGAAACATGTTTTAACCCTGGTTTACTGCTCAAACCCTCCATCACATCTTACAGCTTAGATGTGATGGGGGGGGGGGGGTGAGCAGTAAACGTGTTTCCTTAGGTTAAAACGTGTTTCCTTAGGTTTCCTACAAGTCCACACACAGCACAACTGCTGCATTATTACCATTTTATTACGTCCTAAATGAGATATCACTGGTATGATTTGAAAAAGAATTTGATTTCTTTTTTTTTTAAAGAGCCAGGGGTGTTCAAAGCTAACTTACTTTGATTTAAACCACTTACCAATACTTCTTGTCTCCAGTATAAAAAAATGAAATCATCAAAGGAATCTGTTTGTGGCCCAGAAAAAGAGAAGCTTCCAGAAGATTGAGTCCTGATACTGAGCTATTCCCTGGTGTTAATATATGCTCCGTCTTTTCTGACTAATCATTTCTGGCCGGTTTAGCCATCCTCTTCAGCCTGCTCACCCCAAGCTGGCCTCACTGCTCTATTTTATCATTCCTAAATTATTTACAGGTGCATGCTGGAAATAAAAATAAAAAAAACTGGAACTAGCAACTTCGGAAAACCCATCCGGAGGCATCATCTGCAGGGAGAGATACTGGACTTTAAGGCCACCAGGAATCCTCTGGCCGAGTTGTTGTTGTAAAAGTCTAACAACACTTTTAGCCATTTCATCTCTTCTCCCTTTAAATCTGAAAGGAACTTTCTTTTTTGTCTTTTTCTAAATGGAACATATAGATAGTGAATGGCTTCCCGTGTATACTTTCACAATGCTTTTGTGAGGTTCCTGTGCACAGGAACACACACACCTGTGTGTGTACGGCTGTCCAGACAGCTTGTAAAGGTTCTCGAGTATTTGGGGGTTTATTTGACATTCATAGAAACAACGATGGGGTCTTAGGGCATTGTAAAGCCAAAACTTAGCTGAACACGTGCCTGCTGTAAAAAAACAGGAGAGAGGGAGGGAAACCTGTGATGTCATTAGAAAGCCATCTGTACTCAATGACACATGGAGCCGAGGTAGAGAGTGGAAATGTGCTCTGTTCCAGACAACCAGAAGTAAAGACTGTTTCCTGGTATATTTCTATACTACTCAGGAGTGCACATGTGCTATGGTGAAATAAACCCACATTTACAACTTCTCATATGCATTACTCAGGGAATAAGTTGAATTTCAATTCAAATTCTCTACAGTCAATCGTTGATTATTCAAGTTAAAATGACATCACTTTACTTTAGCGCACAATTACATGTTTTTTTCTATAGAACATGCACATTTTATCCTCAATCGTGACTGATAAGAGATCAGAGCAGCCAGAGGATGCTCATCCCCTGCTCTGGTGATCACAGAGCGCCTATAGATGGCAGCCCAGTGTAAAACCAGTCAAATGAGAGAGAACAAAGCCATTTCCCTGGTGAGAGTCTTTAATAACGTTTGTGGATGTAATAATGTACTTTCAGAGAATCTAAGCAGTGAAGGAGAGGAGAGGCACCGGGACAGACCGGGTGTGGTTTTATCATTTCTAAGTGCCTGCATCTCCACAGACTTCAGGGGAAAAGTACGACCGGAAGAAAGAGCAGACGGCTGTGGGCAGAGGAGACGTGATAATACACTCAGAACTGGTTCTCATCAAATCTTTTACTCAATTACAGACCGTTAAAATCGATTCTGTCAAGTTTTTTTTTTCTATTGCTCCACTTTTCATACTAACTTGTTCAATATGTGTTAACCTTAAAAAAAAAGGTACTTTCATTCTTTTTCTATTTTCAAATTTTAAGAACGGATATTTGTACTTGTTACGTGAATTTTATGTGAATTTCACTCATCCATGCACAGCTGAAGCTTATTCAAATCATCACAAGTCCACAATATTTCCCTTTTCACAGTTCCTCTGCATTGCTTATGGAGAACTATGGAGTAAAATAGATTAAGCTCCCAAAGAGATGGGATTTGCACAGCTGTAATAAAAGTATTCACTGCC
Source organism: Menidia menidia (assembly GCA_907169785.1). Lineage (NCBI taxonomy): Eukaryota > Metazoa > Chordata > Actinopteri > Atheriniformes > Atherinopsidae > Menidia > Menidia menidia. Next base: position 11,944,762 of record CAJRST010014446.1, on the reverse strand, counting down.
CCTAATAAAAGCACAAACATTTTGCAGAAGAATTTAAAATCAGGAGTTTTCAGAGATCAGTTCATTCTAAGTAAGCTAGTACTCAAAGACAAGGTGGCATTTCTGGATCATTTCACATCTCTCTGTTTCTCTGCATGAGAAAGCCTTACCCTGCTTCTGGCCACTTAAACTACATTCACTGATAATGAATTTTGAACGTGTTCTGGAGACCATGCTGTGATTTCTAATTTCCAATTTCTTGAAATGCCATCTGACACCTCCAAGATTTTCTCCTTTCAACCCTGATTTTGACCATATCCCTCTGTACACAGACAAATCTCTCAGTTTTTAGCACCATATATGATGATTTTTTAAGTCCTTAGAATAGTTAAAGCATTACTGTGTTGAGTTTCCTGGCCTGTTAGTATTGTTTAAGCATATAAAAAGATATAGAGAATCCAGGGTGCCAGTCACACAAACACACTTGGCAGTAGGTGAAAGCTGTTTCATGTTAAGTGTTGCAAAAGGGATTTATCTTTCTATTTTCTAACCCCCCTTCAGAGTTCGGGTTGCAGGGAGCTGAAGTTGTTATTCCGCAAAGGGAAAGGGTACAATGTGTCTTTTGCTTTCACTACCATGAAGCCTTTTTTGGGCCAGTAATAGGTGTTTAAAGTTTACAGTAGACATAAAGGACCTCCAGATTCCCTTCAGTGACCTGGTCACTGGTTTAATCTGGGGACAGATCCTGGTTACACTTCCAACTGAGTCAGCCCGGGCAGTTCCATCATATCTCACTCACAACTTTACTTTCTCCCTCCACTCGAACTGACCAGCTCACTAATACTCCTCAGAAACTGGCACCAGGCCACCTTCCCTGCCTCCATCTTTTTAAAGGCCCTGCACAAGCCTGCAGATGGAATATTGATGATAATCGGGCGGGCTGAAGTTGGGAAGCTTCCGGAAACCTGGTGCACAGCGGCCCTCCTGGACCAGGCCCTGGACCAGGCCCTCCTGGACCGGGCCCTGGACCGGGCCCTGGACTAGGCCCTGGACCGGGCCCTGGACCAGGACTCGTCACCCACTCCTAAAATCCCACAAAGCCTGAGCTTCTTTTTCACTGCAAACCACAAAAGGAAGAGAAAACCGAGCTGCTGTCAAATACTGTGTATTTTTAGATTTTGTGTTGTTTTTTTGTTTTTTTGCAGAGACAATGACAGGCACACCTTCCCCTTGGAACAAGACGAATCCTACTACAAAAAGACTGCACACCCTCCTTGACAGATAACAGATGACAGTCTTCTAGCAACCACACTGTGCACACATGACATTAAATGACTATGACGTGTCACTATATCCACAAACTGGATGTTTCTGGAAATACATTTGCAGTTAGAAATTGATTGAAAATAGGCATCTTTAAATGTATCACCATATCTGACTGCCTGCTCATTTTTCTGCATCTCACTAATCTAAAAAAAGTCTGTTTTGCTATTGTGCCTTTGTTCAAATGCACAATGTAAAATCCAATGGTTGTAAACACGATGTAGCACTTGAGGGAAAGCTCAAAGCTGACATAATAAACAGCCCTGTTTTGTTCCTTTAAGCATCAGAGGCCATTTCATTGGTATTAGAATCCAAACTAAACTAGAAATAAAGCCACGGATGAGCAAGTAGAATGCTGTGTCTATGTCCTGATCCTTTGTATTAATCATTTTACATCTTTATCATCTTAAAGTATATCAGTGCCCAAATAAGGACTTTAGTCACACATTCTGAGAGCTTAAATATTATTCAACCGCATCATGAACAGAAGTATTTGCTTCATTGTCTCATTATAAATACTCAATTTTCGCTCCCTGATCAGCCGTTTACTGCTATGATTGAAACATTGTTCTACTTTTTAGGTATGCAGATAAATACATTATGAGTATCTGAGAGCTTGTGGCCTGTGGGAGATATATCATAAAGATTATGGGCAGAAAAAGAGTTGTGTTTGCACTACATTCAAACTTATGATATAAAGGAGCTAGAAAAGTTGGATGAGGACATGGAAGTGTCTGAGCATTTCTTGTTTTATGTGAATGACTTGTGACAAGTTTCCACTGGAATTAAACATGGCCACACTATGAGGAACAGCTGTAGTGCCTTCAACACACACACACACACAACACACACACACAACTTGTCTGATTACTGGTAAATATGGAAACATTCCTTGAGCTGCCTTTTACACCCAATGACTGCTGCTCGTCTGCTGAATTCCACACTTCGCCAGCTCGTTCATCACCATTTTTCCATCTTCACAGTCCTGGAAAACTTTGAAAGATCCATCTTCTGCATGGAAAATACCAAATCAGTCCAGCAACAGTGAGGGAAAGACACAAAGAGAATTTAAAAAATGCATGAAAAAGGGAGAGTTTAAATGCAAAAAATTGGGAATGAGCAGACAGACAGATAGATTTTTGCTAAATCACTGTCTCATACGAGTCCAATGCATCCTTGGCAAACAGGATTACTTCAGCCCTTTTCCTCTAAAGTTAAAAGAGATGAAAGTGAAAGGTGCCGCTGCCAAAGGCTCAAAGGCTAATGCTGGCCACTGCCCAGAGGGAGGATGGCATCTCTTTCTGCATCACTACCTCCACAACCGTCATCCACTTCTGGCATTTCATTTGTGAATTTGCATTGTGAAATGCCCTGGGGAAACAGGTCGGTGTTAAACAGGGAGCTGCCAGGTTCCAGAGCTTCCGAGAGGTGCCATTAAAAACTAATATCTATGGAAATTGGAAAGTCATAGTTCCATCACCCTCCATTTTCACATCTCTGTTGTGATGATCAGTGATTTGATTTGTGCCTTTTGAATTTTTTTTAGCTCAAACTAACTGGACAGTTTGCAGGGCACACAGCACAAGCATGCGTTTATACCATTAACATCGTTTTATTATGTTCTAGTTTTATTAAAGACTAACTCGCACTCAGCACAGCCATATGTGCAGCAACATGCTAACAGTTGGACAACTTTCCATGTGACAGCTGACATGTGCAGGACTAGAATGGAGAAACGGACTGAAGCATGTCCACCTCCATGTTGCACATATGTCCACTATAACATATGAGGCTCACCCTGCCTGTGCCACCTGAAGGAGATGAAAGGATTACACAGCCCCCTGCTGAAATCCTGAGGCAGCCAGCAACTGTGTGTGGACACACCAAGAAAACCTGTCCGCGTCAACAAATCAACACTGAAAGAATCAACAGGGCTTTGCCGGTCACTCCGAAGAGTGGCATCAAATCAAACATATTAAGAATTCTTAATTCTTCAATTTGGTTTCAGGGAGTTATTCATATGTTGCATATGAATGCACGCCCACTCTCACACACAGTTTGCAGCAGAAAAATTGAACCGATTTCCACGAACTGTGTTCAGTCTTTTTCTAGCCTCAGTGGTCAGCAGGTATGCCTAAACGAAACATCAACTTGCCAAACAGCTTTATATAAGTCCCAATAAAGGACACGAGAGCAGGGGATGGGCAAATAATCAGATAACTTGTTGGATAAGGGCAAAAACCCCTATACCACAGCTTCACAGAGGTTGCTTTCCATAGTAAGTTCTCATTTCGCAGCATCATGGTAAAATGGAACCAAAAACATATTGTTTTGTATTTAAACTGCTTTGTTTCAGCTGACTCCAAGCCATCAGATCGCAGAAATACCACAGGTTCTGGGTTGGAATCCCGGGTGAACCAGGACCTTTCCTCCCACCGTCCAAAAACCTGCATGTTAGGTTGGTTGGAGTGTGTGTGGTTGTTGGTCTTTGTGTGTCTCTGTGTGTCCCTGTGATGGACTGGGGAACGTCCAGGGTGACCCAGCCTCTCCCCATTGACCACTGGGATAGGCTCCAGTCCCCCGCCACCTCATTAGGGAATAAGAGGTTATGAAAATGGATGGATTCCATAAATAAATCAGACAAAAGTGCCAGAGTATCAGAATCACCAGAGTAGTTTACAGGAAACCTCATAGTAAATATACATACATATTATAATGTGAGGGTTTTCTCATTAAATTCAGGATTGTGAGAATATGTGAGGGGGATAAGTAGAGTAGGAATGAGGCGAGGTTTTGGACCAGGAATGGACAGATGGATGCTAGGTAGAGGCAACAAAATTCAACTGGGTGTGCATTCTTTAACTCAGGGGGCTTCTTGCCCCTTCAGAGAAATGTAGCCTGCTCTTGTTGGTCAGATCAGGCCCTACACACCTCGGTGCATCTTGATGTGATTATGCTCGCTGCATTGGTCTAAAGAAACAGGGTGTGACGTATAAATTGTGCCATAACTGTTTATTACAGCATCCAAAACACACTATAGCCCGTTCAGTTTCAGTTTAATCCCAACCAACAGATGTTGCAGCTAAGAAAATGACACCATAACACTTTCCCATTATCGCCTCAGGCCCTGTGTCCAGATAAAAACACTTGTACTGGAAAACTTCATTTGATTACTTACTGTAAGGATATGGAACCAACATATAATATACATATTTAAGGGTGGATGCTTTCAGAAGTTCATTAGGCAGAACTGGTCTCATAGTTTCTCCCAAAAGACTGTAAATGTAATCTCATTAACATCTTTAGCCTCAAATCATAAGTTAATGACTGGATTGGTTTATGTGAGCTCCATTAAAACTAAGCCGTGGAGCCAGAAGCATCGAGCAGAAGTCTTCAACTAAATCAGTCTATTCTTGTGCCATAAAGTTAATCAAATCACCACTCGGAATGTTCTATCAGGGTATTACAGCATGGAGTTGAGTAAGGAAACGCCAACTGAAGCTATGACAGAAGAAGAAAAACATAAATGACCTCCCTTCAGGTAGAAATCATTGTCAGAAAGTGTTAACAGTTGCCATCAGTTCACCACGTGGGAGGGCTGGATTGGCTACACCCGAGCTCTCTCTGCCTTTAAGCGTTTTTTAATGATGGATTTTTCTGCATTTAGCAGAACAATTTCCATCAACAGCTATGAAGGGACCCCTCATCACCTCTGCTGTGAACCATTCACTCCAAATTGTTTTTCTCCTTTTAAAAGGAGCCAGAACACTGCTAAAAAAAATCCACTTATGACGGCTTAACAAACTGCTGACTCATCCCCAGATCCCCCTTCTTCTATTAAAATATTGGAGAAGGTAGCTCATGCTTTCCTTCAAGACAATCTAAAACAAACTGCTCATCGTTCTCCACCTGTCTTCTGCACCTCCCACCAGATCCAGTCATCAAATGTAACCAGTGCATTCTCTGGCCACAACATTCCCCTATCCCTATCAGTTACCAAGCTTGGAGTTAAAATGGACACCTATTTTTGCAAGATCTCCTTTCATAACCTGTATAACACTGCCAAACTCTCACTCTCAACTAGACTCAGAAAAACTGTTCAGATGTTTAGGAGGGGCTAAGTTGGAAGTGGTGCTCTTCCATCAATGAGACCCGGCTCAGAGACCATGAAGTCCTCTGAGAGAAGCAACATCTCAAGTTGGGTATCATCTGCAAAGACGTGTGAACTGATGACTGGACCTAAAAAGGCGGATTATGTGGCAAAGAGAAGGACCCTCAGCACTGATGTTCTGGGGATCCTTGTGTTGAGACTGCACCTTTAAAGAACATGGAAAGAGGCCAGAAGCCAAGTCCTCATCAGGAAAAACAGAAATATTCTGTGTTGCATTTTAAATGCACTTTTTTCCAAATAAAAGGTTGACCATAAATTAATAAACAAATAAATACATTCTTGAATTGGGGCAAATAGACTTCTTGGACCTTGAAATTGTTTCAAAAAGGTTTATTTTGTTGTTAACTACATGGGGGGGGGAGTGTGACAACAAAAAAAGTGAATGCCAATTTCTTTCACCTTCTTTTGTAATTCTTAAAAACCATACAGCTTTTACAAAGAGGCTGTATTTTGTACGTTTTATGAACTTTCCTCCCCGTCTTTCCTTTCACATAACATGTGCATGGAAACATACTTTTGATTGCTGCTAAGATCACAAAAATATATATATATATATTGATGCGTAGATCATATCAGATGGTAATAAACCTGGAATAGGTAGAAAACCACTTTGTTTCCTAAAGCTCCACCACCATGATGAATTATAAGAGGTCTGCCTGGTCAACAAGGCAATTGTGCAGTCTTTTCCTGGAGATGGTGGGGGTTAGACAGTTGAAATCTGTCTCCTTCTGTAAAAAAACAAATGCAGTCTTTGTCCCCTGGAAGCTGCTGGCCGTCCCTGGACACACAAGACGTTTATTCAGACTTCCAACACCCAAACAGCATGGAGCTTTGCAGTGGACTTGATTCCACCGCTGTGGCGTTCGTCTTTACATACTCCGCTTGTGCTCAGGTGCTAAAATAGGCCCACATAGAGAGTTATGAACCACCCCGGGTGGCATAGTAACAGCATGCCAGCAGAGTCACACATGCCCACAGCCCAGGGCCTGGAAGGTTGGCTCTAATATGCAGTCAGGAACTTTAGATTCCATCCCATGATTGAGTTAATGGGCCCCTTCAAAATACAGAGGTAAATGGAATCCGAAGACTACAATAGTGACTTTGAATTAACAGAAGCTCAAGAGCAAAGGTTAACAGCATGAGTTCAACAGAAGTTTAAAACCATAAAACACCATTTTTTAGGGGGTCAAGTTTCACCATGGTGGCTGGGCCTGGAGGTCAAACAAAAACCAGATAAAGCTGAAGCAATTAATAAAAGAAATTTAAAAAACGGCTAAAATGATTGAATGGTAAAATCCAGAAAACAAAAACAGACATGGTAATCAGGAGTGTCTACCATTGACTTTTCTTTTTGGATAGACGCAGGCAGCTAAACAGGCTTTGAAGGAAACATTGGATCCATGGTCAGACAAGATAAAGCTCAAAGGACCACTAACACTCGATCTGCATCAAAGTGTACCTTGGTGAATACTTCAACTAACTATCAAAGTAACTCAGGGGGCTGACGTTTTTTTGTTTAATCCTCAACCGTTTCCCCAGCTTTTGGGTTTTTTGCAGTGCTTACCTTCAGGATTCCTATCTCTTAGATACCTGCTGAGCTTCCTGCTCATCCTCCACCAACAAGCTTCCCAGTGAGGATTTCCTGAGACGTTTTCCAGACGCCCACTCAGCCCAATCCACCCAAAAAAGCTTCCACCTGCCTGCTCTCCAACGTTACCATTCCATGCACCAGTCCGGCCCTCTGACTCCTTTTCTCTGAAGCCCTCCCTCCAGTATTGATGAGCCACAGACCTCCACCAGCCCAGTGGGCCCCCACAGTGGTCTCCAGCCTTGTGCTGCTGTGAAACTAACCCCCCTTTACCGCCACCAGATGGGGGACTCCGTCCAGATCTGCCTTCCACTCCACAGGCGCTGTCACATTCCATCGTTCTGTTAAAGAACATCACCTTTTCACATTGCTCTGTTGTGGTTCTGCATGTGGGTCAGAGACTCAGAACCAGTGGCAAAGGCATTCTCCCACTGCACACACACCTCACTCCATCTCTGATAAACCAGAGCTCACTGTGGCCTAAAGAAGCTGCAGCAGCTTTCACAAAGATTCTTTGTGATGCCTCTTTCAACAATTCGTCATTAACAGTTTTGATTTTAGAGAAAATGGATTACAAACACCGTTATCTTCCTAACTGTTTCCAACTTTAACCAAACCGGGACCGAAAAGTGATTCCATCCATTTATTTCTTTCCCAAAACCAAGAAGGGATCTTCATGAACAAATATATCTATATCAACGGTAAAATAAAATTGATATTCATTCCCTTTTACTTCAGAATAAAATTTAAAAATGTCATGATGTTTAGTTGTTCTTTATGGGTATATGCATGGCCTTTGTCAGATTATGGAATAGTGAATGATTCATTTCCCAAAACGTTTCCTTTCTCCTCCCACCAGTATGTCATAGCAGCATTTTACTAATATTAGGAAAACAACTTTGCTTTAGTTATCTGGCTCTGATTATTTGCACCTCATAAAAGAAATGGCCTGCCAATACTTCAGATGGCCTCAGCCATAACTTCAGAGCTGTAAATCTCTCCAGGTTTCCTTCGTCTGTTACTGGAGTTAGCTGGTGTATGGTTGGGATGCAGGAGTGTTTCACAGGAAGCCCCGACTCCCCAATCTCAGTGTAGGACAAATGTCCATCTGAATAAAACACTGGTATATCTCAGATTAATTCTCCTTCACAGATCATGCCTGCCTTGTCTCCCACTAATGTGTCAGCAGGATAAGTATTTAATGGCATTTGAATGGATAAAAGAATATGGAGAGAGACACAGACATTATGCTGGCTAATGAAAGGAATCAGTTCCCTCTCAGAAAAAAGAGAAATCAAAGACAAATAATAATGAGAATACGTGCCGTGAAAAAGGGAGCAGGTTGTAATCTAAAATTCAAAAATGCAATGAGATCACCCTCTAGAAATCGACTCGAATATCTATTACAGTTCCACAGGATGGAGGACCGCTGTGGATTCATCAAATGGCACAGTGACAAAGCAAACTGATCTTAAAGGATCTGGTTTGTGTGTGTGTGTGTGTGTATGTACACATCTGGCTGCTGGGGACACACAGCATATAGCCGGTTATCCCTGCACAGAGCACCGCACAAAGAGGGAGCATCCTCCGATAGGTGAGTCATTATGGACAGGCCAGAAACCAGACATATGATAACGCACTTTAGACTTAGATGTAAACTATGAAATTGTTTATTCATTCAATTGTAGACTAAAACCAAGTCCAGGTCCAAGGCGAGTAATATTCTGTTCATTCAGGGCTACAGCCTGGAGTAAAAACAGACATGCAGACAAAAAGGGATTTCAATAAAAATCTCACTGCCGAACGATTTTACCAAAAGTAAAAATAATCAGGAGCAAAATGTTGTATTTTAGTCACAATTGGCCCCTAAATGTGAACAACGGAAGCATCAAACTAAACTATAATGAATAATACTGACAGATATGTGATATGTCCTGTGTGATGAACAGACATGGCTATGCCCTGGAAATCATGCATTTGCGGATGTCTGTGATCAACAAAAGGAGAAGGAATATTCTCACACTATCCACAAACACCACCATCTTCTCTGGGCCAGAGATCATTCCCAAAGTGGAGACATTTTCTGTGGGCAGATAAACCACAATGTGGACGCCACAGAATCTAGAAGCGTGGTGCAGATTGAATTCTCGATTAGACAGGAAGAGACAGCATTCCTCTCCCAAATGTCCAGCAGCTGGTGTCCTCAGTTCCAACACATTTACACACAGGATTCTGCAAAGGTAAACAGCCCAGTTTCTGCACATAAAAAATAAGAGAACGTACCGAACCCCGCATCAGCCAACCCAAAACTAGTCGTCATATTTTCACCTGGAACTAACTGATGGGCCAACCAATACTCCAGTAAAAATGCCAAAAGCTATGAGTGTCCAACACTATTACAAATGATCCATTTCAGAAAACAAAGCTATCTTTGTCACTATAAGATATCGTCTCAAGCATTACATTATGAAACCGTCCCCTAAGTTTCTCTTAAATTGTGTGCATGTAAATAAATGAGCATTTAAAAAGACATGAATTACATTGCTCTTGTTTGATAAAACCTAAACAAGATGATTTCCTTGATTATCCTGTGCCTTAAACCTCAAAGGGGCTGACTCCTGACTGGGTTCCCCTCCCCTCTGCGGCAGCACACGTGTGGGATCCTGAGTGAGGTGGGAGGCGGGACACAGGCTGAATGGCTGACTCTGTTGGGGCCGTGGGCCGAGAGATGAATGGGATTTTAGAGAGATCTGCTGGTTTCTCTGTGCTACAGTTAATGGGTGGATGCTCTGACTGACAAGAGAGACAAATAGAATGAGACATATCACTCAGAGAACCACATGGAGGACTTTGTGGTTTAATAATAGACCCGTTTTCAGACAGAATTTCCCTTTTAAGAAATGTATCTTCTGCTTTCAGCTTTCTATGTGGACACTTCAGACATGTCTGAATAAATGTTAGCTATTATTAGCTTTATCTTATGAGTTTAAGATAAGCAGATATTTACCTGTTTTTCTGGATGATGGCACCATTATATTGTCCCCGTTTGGTGAATCTGGTGGTTCCTCATAACACTTGTGCATATTACAGATTACTGACACTTTGTTTTCCACCTGAAGGGGATTATTTTCACATGAATTCAATACGGTGAGCTGCTATAGTAGCATAGCTAAAGGAGGAAACACACAGCTAAACATAGGCGTTTCGGAAACGGATCTCTCAAATTGAGGCAATAGATTTGTTCCTGTTGGGATATTTTTATGTATGCACATTTCATTTGGATACATCGTTGACAGATACGCTGTAAATAAGTGACATGTTATTTGAGTAATATAAATAAACTCCTGAAAGGCTTGTACCACTGACAGACAGAGGAGGAGGACCAGACCCTCTGAGAAGATCCAGCTCACAGGGGCTGAGGCAGTTTGTGGGTAGGTTACAGCCTACATGGAACAACATTCTGGAGATAGTATTCTGAGTGTCTGCATGGCGTTGGTGGTATAGTGGTTAGTAGTTGATCCGGGTTCAATTCCCGGCCAACGCAGACTGGCCACTGGGGAGTTCAGAAGATGCTGTTAGGGCAGGGGCGTCAAACTCAAATATACCATGGGCAAAAATGTTAAACTTGAATAAAATCGAGGGCCAACATCGAACAAATAAACCTTTAGGGCATTTGACTGCAGATCAAGAGGTCTTGGGTTCAACTCCGAATGCTCCCTGCATTGTCTAGTTTGTAAGTTGCTTTGGATAAAAAGATGCTGAGTCAAAGTGTGAGATAGCTCTGGAGGTGGTGGAGAATGACAGAGCTGAGATAGTTCAAGATCCAGGCTAGTGATACCTAACCAGCCAAACATGTGGTGGCTGACGAGCTACAGAAGGAGGCAGAAATGATAGACGGAGAAACTCTAAGCAACAGCATGTTCAAGAAAGAATAGAACAAATATATTATAAATGACTGTTATTTAGATCAAATGAATCTAAGCATTATTTTCTGCACATTTTTAATAAAACAAAAATGCAACAAAAGGGATTTTTTTAAATAAACCTTTGACTGTAAGATGATGCAATAGGTCTCAGAAATGTATGCATAAATAAAAACTTATGGATCAAATACATATATGCATACAGCATTCAAAAGAGAACACCTGACTTTTCCGTTTTTTTAAAATCCATTTTATCAACAATATATGAAGAGAAAACGCTGCCGTGTTGTGAAGAACCTCAGAAAGCTGAAAACACCAACATCTCCATCTCTCCATCTAGCTCACTGGGTGAATGGTTGACCATCTGTCAGTGGCCCCTTACCTGGTCACAGCTAAAGTGCTCTTCTTCTATTCCCCCCTCTCTACTTCTGTTAACCATCTTTCAGATCCACACAGCAGATATGGAATAATTCCCTGTGAAAAACTCACAGCCTGATTGTTTCTGTCACAGCCTGACCTTGGTGTGGACGGAACAAATGGTGGCAGATGTCCTCCTCAACAGGAGCAGAGCTGCTGGCAAACTGCGCGCTCACCCCCCCAAACTGTCCATCTACACAAACCTGACACTACCGGTGTCGTTAATAAACACACTCATGAATCTGTAGCTAAGGCCCCATTCAGGTAAGACAACAAGACGTCATTAATTCCCCTGTTTGGAGCCCCTGAGGTAAAACTAACAGAAGAGGCTCATTTGTTGTCAATACGGGCATGGTACAATACAATTCAAGAAATCCTTAAATGTATATGCACGTATAACATACCCTGATTTAAAGACGTTCTTTTTGTGGGGTGCACTCTCTCTTGTGACCCCTTAATATTTCAACAAAGCCACAGAAGCTGAACGTCAACCTCAAGGTTTCAAAACTATGAATCAAAACAAAACCTCCCATTTTATGTATTTGCTGTTAAAAAACGGTTTCGTCGACCACCATTTAGGCTATTTGTTCAGTTCTGTGTCACTCCTGAGCTAAAAAAGACATCCCTAAAGCTTCACTGGATGGTCTGACATTTAGGGAAGACTTTAAGGTTCAGTTTGCTATTGGTAAAGAGGACACTGCATATTATTTTGTTTTATCCAACATAAAAGATTTGACTATACTCGGCTCTCGAAAGAGAACAGGACTTGCTACAGCCTTTTGTCATATTGTGTCATTGACATGAGAAGAGAGCACCATGCTCTGTCATCTGCATTACTGTCCCACCACAGAGACATCAGGAATCACAGACATCAGGAATCACAGACATCAGGAATCA
>CAJRST010014446.1:11888692-11932454 GCA_907169785.1 Menidia menidia | reverse complement strand
AGACATCAGGAATCACAGACATCAGGAATCACAGACATCAGGAATCAGAGCCCTTCGAACAGCAAACACAGACACCACCGTTCACCTGTTGGAAGGACATCACTTCTCATCAGCCCGGAGCCTGGAAATGACCTCACAACTCCAAATCCACAAGTCATGCTGCTCACAATAGGATTGTCTCTTCTCTCCCTGTTTATCCCTGATGGGGGGGAAAAAACAACTAGCTTTTTCTGTGGATGACTGAAGCATAAAAGCATAACCTGCTGTCTGGAAACTGATCAGGGAAAATATATGTATATAATATATATGTGTGTGTGTTCGTCCACTGACAGAAAAGATTCATTAAGACGCACATATGATCTAAAGTCCAGATCCATTCCTCTATGACCTCAGCAAACACACAGCTGGCAGCCCAGAGGACTGCACGGCTCTCCATTGATCTGGACTGAGGGTCACATGGGAGGAAACGCCTACCCTGCTCCAGCCTGCTGGCGCTTAGAGGACAAATATTTCAGTGCGACCGTCAGTGACGGCCATCCGTCACACCGAGCTCCACAGAGAATCCATCCCGGTATCAGTTTGCAGCGCACGGGCGCACGCGTCCACGTCCACGCGCAGAGGTGACTCGGACCCTCGCACATGCCCACTAGTGACGTTAATATTTTGAAGTTACATCACCCAGCCAAAGTGTTTACCAGGGAATATGAACTGTTAAATGCCACTGGCTACCAATCAGCGGTTCTTGTGAAATCTGACAACTTTAAACAGCCGTTCTGATTTTGGTTGTCATGGCAAAATAAACTCATGTCAACTAACACAATTCAGGCCGGATAGAAGAACCGGTTCTGATTAGTCACATATCACCCATGATGATGCCCTTCAAGGCGCACGTTTGCATTTCTTAGAGGTAGTCTTAAATTGGCCCATTTCTAAACGGAATTCGGCACGTCTTTTTCCAGCGTGAACGGAGCAGATCCAGCAGAAGATGGGAGCATGCCTTACCTTTCTGGGGGTTGTCGGGTCCTCGGGAGAAGGTGTCCCCCCTTCCATCGATGCTGGGGTGACCGGAGAAGAAGCCATGATCCCCGGGCCCCGTTGGTCAAACACTCCCTCGCTTCTGGCGGCGCGCTCCGCGATGCCCTCCAGCCCCCCGCCGCTGTCCGCCGTCTCCAGTCCGAACACAGGCGCCTCTGTCCGGCTGCACAGGGCTGCGCTCCCCCCTCCGGCTGGGGCTCGTATGGTCGTAGTCCGGTGTTCCGATCCAAGTAGATGACGTTTTCCTCGGATGTCTCACTCACTCTACACACACTAACACGCACGCACACGCACGCACGCGCACACACTTCGCACTCAATCTGTGTCGCACTCAGTTGTAGAACACATTTCGTTTCATATTGTACTTTGTGTCTAAACTAAAGGCCAGCTGGACTCTTCTACATGCATCTCCTCTTTTCTGTTGCATCAGTGTGTGCAAGTGAGTCTCTGCCCTTTCCTGCTCCAGCACACACACTTTTCTAATTGTTCTGTTTGGTTTTCGCTGCCTGACTCTTTCTGACAAGTGAAGTTTAATTTAAGAAACGTGACTAATTAGCTGTCCAGTGTCATTACAGCTGTTTCAGTCACTTGATGCTTCACTCTGAATCACAACAGAGCACATTTTTAAACCCACTTATGATACTAAAACAGTATTTCCACTTTATCATATAAACTTCTCATATCACTAAAGCTTCCCAAGCAGACCAAAACTGTTTCTGAACAGTGTGCAAAGAGTGGAAACATGGCTTGGTATCACCAGTGCAACAAGAAAGGAGCAATCCATCATGTTTATGCGTGCCCAGACAAAGGGAGGCAGGACGGTTGCCAGGCAATCAGGAGATACTGCTGCAAGAGGGAGAAGTTCCTCTCAGCCATGTGATTTGTCACCGGGGATGATGGGAGGAGGTGTGGGGCTCCAAGTCATAAACTAAAGGGAATAGTCCTCAGATGGTTTACAGGGGGGACAGGCTAGTTAGAGCTGGTGAGAATGGGCCTTTGGTTGTTTCTGGAACTAATGCTTTAACACTGGGAAGAACAACTCCATCACACCCAATCCTAAAACTGATCTCACACCAAAACAAGTATGCTTAAACTTTTTTAATCCACACGTTTGTCCCTACAAACTGCAGCAGATTCAGAAGTAAACGTGTGAGTTATAAACACATTTATAAAGCAACACAGGAATTTTGTTTCTCCTCAAATGTTTGACCCTTGTTTTGAGTTGCTGTTAAAGCCAAGCAAGACAAAAGTGTAGCAGAGGAGTTTGACATTGGACTTTCTGCTGATTAAACATTTTCAAATTGTGTCTTTGGTTGGCAGGTGTGCGTTTTCTGACCAGTGTTAAAAGGATTTTGATGAAGAAAAGCCAAGAGTATTTGTACAGCCTGAAAAGAAACAAGTTTAGTCCATGTTGGCATTTATTTATTCAGAAACCACTAATCCAGATGAATTAAATCAATTAAATGTTATTGTTTTTATAGTGCTGGTACTGCAAAGGCCAGATATACTTTGAAAATGTACATTGGTTTGAATAATGTTGGAGGAAAAACCATCCAAGGCTACGTTCATTTTACAGCCTCAAGTGACCCAAATACGACTTTTTAGCCCTTGCGCAACCTATATCTAATCTGAACAACACAGAGCAGATTTTTTCAAATGCGACCCAGGCCACTTGGATGTGGTCCTGAATCTGATTTGTTTTCAATATGTTCAAATTTGACCCAAGTATATGCAAAAAAAATAATTAAAAATGGGAAGAAAAAGTCAGACAGGTTTTCTCCAAATCCTTCCTCCCACTTTCTAAAGACATGTTAAGTTCTTTAACTGTCTTAGATTTATTTTAGAATTGAATGAGAGACTGCTGGCCCTGTTATTGACTGGTCTCTCATCCAATGACAGTTGGGATTGGCCCAAGCACCTCATTTTAATAAGTGGGTGATGGATAGCCTACTGGAAAAAGGCTTACTCTGGAACATCATTACTTAGAAAATTATTGTCCTAAAGAATCCAACAGCTCATCTCATTTGCCTAATTTGTCTCCTTTCTTGGTTCCCTTCTCCTCTGGTCTCATGCATCTGACCTGGACATTTTTCATTTAAAAGGACCTCTCAGGTGTTAGAATTCACCCAGAGGAGAGACGAGTAAAGAGGAGGGAGGTTCGTTGAGTTATACTCAAGACAAAGACACCATATCCATTGTAGAGGATTATTTTGAGTCAGTAACATCTGAGCAAGGCATGTTGTCCATGTATCACAAACGTTTAATTTAATACAGTCTTTGTCTCCTTGGTAGGGAGTCATTGATTGTTTTTCTTTGGATATCATACTAGGATGATTGATTACTGGCCCTATATAACCCACATTTGAGGTCACAGGGAGCCTACTCTTCGTTTGTCCATTTTGTTTGCTCTTTAATGTTTTAACAGCAAATTAAAGCTGTACCATTACCATCCTAATCGTTACGATTTTTTTTTTTTCCCATTGACCCATTTTTCATAATCTGAACCAACAAAATGATTTAGCTGGCAAGGAGCTTCTAATTTATGCTAATTTGTTTTTTTAACCTAGTTAATTTTGTGTTGGTTTTGAAGTAATATTTCACAACTTTAGATTATTTTTGTTTCGATAAATCCCAGGAATCCTTTGCGTCAACAGAGTTTTAGGTTTTCTTTGCTGATGAAATGGAAACCTGTGGTTTTTAAAAAAAGATCCAGTAAGCCATTGTAGTAAAAGGAAAGCTTCAGTTTTACATGAAAAACAGGTAGTTGACATTAAACTGTTGAAGTTGAAACAATTTCTTAAATTGCAGCTTGATAAAGGCTTGCTTCATCTCAGAATTTCATTTGCAGGGTTATTGGTGTTCATGCATGAGGCATAGAGGCAGAGGACTTATATTAGCATCGGACTGGAATGACTCAGTTTACCTGTCAAAGAACCTCAGCATTAGAGATGAAGGACCACAGTGACCTCAAGGGAGAGTTCTCCAGTGTGCTTATGTGTGTCAGTTATTTATGGAAAAGGTTGCCACATCAAAAAAGAAACAGAAATATCTGAAAAGTTTTATATAATGCAATTTATGTTTACATTTTCATGCATAAAAGTGATTATTTTGATTTTCTTGGGACTGAGCAGAACAGCTAAATCAACACATAAAAAAAAAAATCTATTTACTATTTAATTAAATAGGGTAAATGTGCAAAATAAGCCTTTGCAGCAATGACAAAAATATGAGATGTTGCTTTGAAAAGGAGAAATAATTCATTCTTGAATTTGAGAGGGACACCGCTGGTCTAGAAGCATTTGTTAGATTACCCCACCATCACGTGGTTCAATTTTACAAGATGTAAATCTGTCAAATTAATGTACAACTTTAATTGATAATTTGGTTTAAATTGACAGATGGTTTTTGGTGATTGGTACCTCCTCACATAACTAGAACTCTTAACTAGGACTACTCGATTGTGGAGAGAATAAAAGGAATACATTTGCCAAAAACAGTGGCCTTCTGGACCCATCATTTAACACAATTCATGGCAGACGTACACAATGCATTTTACACCACACACACACCTTTAAAAATGTCAATCATAAAGCTGCTGTGGTTTTAACCATCAGTATCCACAGTTGTGTTGCTGTAGTCTTAGATCGTCTATTCGTCTCCCTGCAGGTGCTCCTGATGATTTTCTGTTTTATCCACAAAAGCCATATGCTGTTTCCCGTTAAGCTTTCCTGGAACTTAAATGTGTCAGTGTGGGGATTTTCTGCCACAGTTCAACATTATTGGTAGTTACCACAACGACTACATTTCTACAATGAGCTTGTTCATTTTAAAATTTCCTGTAATTCCTGAACAGAAAAGATAGTTTTAGTGGTTGGATGTTCTGCTTAACACAAATCCTGACGTCTCAGAGAAGCCCAATGAGTTGGCTGACAATTCAAGACAAAAAAGGTTAGTTGCCTTTGAAGTCCTTATGTCAAAATGGGTAAAACATTGAGGGAAAAATTGATAGTCTAGATTAAAGCCCTTAATGATGATTTTTGAGACGAGGTGAAAGCCACCGTTCTCATCAATCTGACCCCACAGGATGAGACCTTGCTGGGGTCCAGTGGTCGTGTACATCTTCCATTCTCTTATATTTGCTCCCACAGTTGATTTTTTCTCACCAACCTGTTCGCCTGTCGTAGAATCCCTCTCACCAGCCTGGAGCAGGTCTGTAGTTCTCTTCCTGGTGTCCTGGTCCAGGTCTGGGCCAGGGCTGAGGCTGTGGACAGGTGTTTCTGATCCAGATAACGAACTCCAGCAGGTGCCATTAATACAGCTAACGAGTGGAGGACAGAAGAGCTTCTTAAAGGAGAAGTCACAGCTCTGTTAGATCCAGGAATATTCCTTCTTTTTGGGTGGCCAAATAGTTATTTTCCACCATAATTGAAATATAAATTCTGTAAAAACCCTCCAATGTCATTTCCTTGATTTTTTTTATTCTCATTTTGCTCGTCATGTAGCCACAATGAGCATTACAGATTTCTCATCTTTCTAAGTAGGAGAACTTGCACAATCAGTAGCTGACTAAATAACTAAATACTTCCTGTATATATATACAGTGGGGGAAATAAGTATTTGACCCCTTGCTGATTTTGCCGGTTTGCCCACTTACAAAGAATGCAACGATCTATAACTTTAATCATATGTATGTTCTAACAGTGAAAGCCAGAATCCCAAAGAAAATTCCAGAACATCACGTCATATGAATTTATAAAAATTGATAACCATCTGATGAGGAAAAATAAGCATTCTTTGTAAGTGGGCAAACCTGCAAAATCAGCAAGGGGTCAAATACTTATTTCCCCCACTGTATATATACTGTAAGTACAAGTCCATGCCTCAAGTCATCCTGGTTTATTAAAATCGGTGTCTATTTGTAGAACTGGGGCCCACACACGGTACTTGTTTTTGCACCACACATATTGTTAACATTAAATTTAAAAAGCAGTCTTTGATGACCAAACGCTAATGCCTCCTTCATAAAAAGTTATGCTAATGATCCTTGTCATGTTGGATATTGACTGGTAATAAGAGTACTGAGAGCAGATTGACTACGTTCTGGGGGGCTGCAGCACAACCTAGTGGCTACTTTACTGACCATCAGCAGGGCAAAGGGTTTCTTCCAGACTGCACAAATGACCACGATAGTGACTAATTATTGGGACATAGAAGAACAAAGTGGAGGATTCGGCTGTTGTGGATGTTGTTTTGTAGGAATTTTAAGAACACATATGTGAATCAAAATCCTTTGTTTACTGCAAAAAATGCATATCTGT
This sequence comes from Menidia menidia, assembly GCA_907169785.1. Classification (NCBI taxonomy): domain Eukaryota; kingdom Metazoa; phylum Chordata; class Actinopteri; order Atheriniformes; family Atherinopsidae; genus Menidia; species Menidia menidia. Next base: position 11,926,101 of record CAJRST010014446.1, on the reverse strand, counting down.
GTAAATCCCTAACCCTAACCCTAAATATAAACCTTATGAAGAACACAAACATGTGAAGACATAAAACAAATTCACATCAGCTAAGTAGGGAATAAAACTGAGTAATTACTGCTTTTCTATGGTGGAAATCACTGATGAACACATTTCTTAAAAAAGATAAACTTAGATGTAATTTGTTCTAAATGACAATACAATGTACTGAAATTCATGCACTGAACTGTGGATGGACAGAGTTTGAGCTGTTTGTCGTCCCAACTTCCACCACTGGATGTCACTAATTTTTGTAGAGTAACATTAAAAGAAGAATATGCCTCGGCTGTTTGCAGGGATGTTAAACTTGGTAGGTGACAGCCACTTTCCTTCTGGTTTTAGACATTTGTCAGCTTCTAGTCCTCTGTCTGATTAAAATTGGCATCCTCTAAACATTATTAAGAGCTGCCTAGTCTGCTAATGGTGTTTTAAAACAGAGAAACCTCTTTAACCTGCAGGATGGCGGCTGCTGGGAGCTGAAGTCTGACACCTGTGGAGCATGTGGAGATCAACCGACGGGAAAACAGCAAGAGAGAAAACGAGTTAAACAACAATCAATGGCATTTTAGGCTAGCCAGAAGCTACAATTCAGAAGCAGGTAGGAATAGGCCTGCACAAAGTGTAGCACAATAAATGTGTACGATGAGCTGCGTCCCCGACAGTTTTATTTACAAGGAGAGGAACTTTAACACCTATTCTCCTCCTTTTAAGTCACATTGTAATGACAGTATATTGTTCTAGAGGGATTTTGTTCATGAAAAATCTGTTAAATTAACATTTAAAAAAGGAAAAAGAGGGGGAAATCTATGGTACTATGCTGACCAGGAGGTGCAAACCATCATAACAAATTTGGAAGCACTTTTACAAATTCTGAAACCCTTTTACTAAGCTTACCAGAGCTTTTACAGACATTTAAACACTCTGTTGTTTTCAATACACATACACATTAAATACACCTTTGCTGCTGTTACACTTGTATCCCACTCTTGTGGGACAGTACAGGCTGGTTCTATCTTATTCTATCTGTCCAAACATAATCAGTCTTTGGACTAAGTAGATTAATTAAGTGTTGGACAACTGAAGATAAACTTTTGCAACAGTTCAGGTAATATATAACCATTCCCAGAAACCCACTTGGCTCGCGCCTTATTGTACAATACTTTCATATTACCAGCAACAACTTTAGCCTGGATGGGATGCACCTGGCCATGTCCCATTTCTCTCCTATGATACAGTGGCTTTGGGGAACTCACATGGAGGAAGATGCTCAGGCTCAGTGGAGACAGGTGGTGCTCAGGTCTCTGAGTCCAGCTCAAGGTGGAGCAGCTGTACAGATGTGTGGCTTCATGACATCTAGCTCCAGCTCACGTCTTCTGGCCAGGCCCTTTTCCTCAGCCTCCATTTGGAGACATCCCAACTGCACCTCCAACCGAGCTCCATATCTCAGCCTTCCAAATACAAATAGTGGGTCATAATGAGGAAGTTTCTTTTTCTGTTCATCTACCTGGAAATCCAACCCCAGCAGATAAAGGTCCTCCTGAACTGAGGCACAACAGAACCTCAGGCACATTCATAAAAACAGTATACATAGTATAACATCCTGGTCGGACAACTACAGAGCTGCAAACAAAATTAAAACCCCAGACCATGGGTTGTAATTGTAATATACTGTTTACAGGTTGACATTTTCTGTATTTACCATATTTGTAACTTAAAAGTACTCACTTCTATAAGTGAGTATCTCACTTTTATAATAGCAAACATTGATGATAAAGTAATATTCCAAATGATCTCTTATGTGTGTCTAAAATGGTGGCTTAATGGTTTTTTACACCAGCTCTTATTTGGGTAGGGGCTTTTATTCTGAGAAAAAAAACCTAACCGGAAGTTGGGCCGTCATCTGAAACAGGAAAGATTTCTTTCCTCCGATTAGCAGGTTGACAGCAGCGGTCTGAGCTGGAGACCGTGCTGTGCGGTGTCTCCGTTGCTGCTTAAAAAGTAAGTTGTTAAAAAACTATTTATTCTGATTAGCTGTTATTAGCAATGATGTACTTCCGCTAGCATGTCAGAAAAAGCTGGTTCTTGTCCTTGAGTTCGTATGCTAAATCGTAAGGTATATTAGCCAAGTTTGATATATTTAACACTCACCAACTTTAATGGTTTAACAACAAGAAGCAGCCTCCACAACAGTGTTCTGGATAACATTTTCTAATGTTTTTGCCATCCTTGTTCTCAAATAAAGCCATGCCTATGTTGGCTAATGTTTGACCAAAAAGCTAATGCTAGGCTACGTTAAAATGGATGGTTGGAAATATGAATGAGGCGTCGGATTAACTAAAGTAAAGCACCATGTATTGCCTGTTTAATCCCTCTTTTCTGCTCGTTTAATTCACTAAACTGAATTACAACTAAAGGTGTAACATTGTCATATACTGCCAGAAGGTGTTACTTTATTTAGGAGAATGAGATAAAAGTTTCTTGGGAGTGTAAGGTGTCATATTTGGATGTAATGGTTTATGGAGCTAAACTCGAGTAGAAAATAACAATGTGACTTTGAACCTGGCCCTCGAACATACAGCCTTTTTAGGATGTACTGACACAGTCAAAGTTCTTTTTTATCAGTTCAACTTTGACACAGATAAATGCCTCTCAAAGAAATGCCATGTGGCCAAACCTGTTCTTTTTCTACTGGTTTGTGACCAGGAGAAGCTTTGCATACACTTGGTTCCACAGGTCTGGTTGGTTATGTAAGGTTTGAAAAAAGAAGGCAGGAGTTCGCTGACCTTTGGCCTTTATTCTGCAATCAAAACTAATCCGTCTGCACGCTTTGGGGTCGATCTCATGATGAGCCTTCTGCTGTTCGGAACAACGCCGGACTTGTTTTAATTTCCTTTGCATGTCGAACTAAGCGCCCTTTGCTCTTGCTGTGTGCTTTCCAGTGTTTACATCAGGCTTATAAAGTATGCATGTGTTCAACAGGTTACTACAGATCCTAAGAGGAGGATTTCTGCAACGATGGAAAATCCTTTTCAACATCTAGTCGAGCCTCTCTGCCCCGAGGATCCAAAGCAACAATTTTACAATTTGACCAAGCTCGGAGATCCAAGATATGGTAAGAGCGGAGAGTGACGTCAAACCTCTGATCTGACGGCTCTGTCGTAATTGCTTCAGTTAATCATCTGCTTCCCAGACCGCCTGCCCTTCTCCATCCGGGTCCTGCTGGAGTCCGCCGTCCGGAACTGCGACGGGTTTCTCATCAAGCGCACGGATGTGGAAAGCATCCTCAACTGGAAGCTGACTCAGACCCAAACCGTGGAGGTGCCGTTCAGGCCGGCCCGTGTCATCCTCCAAGACTTCACGTACGTGTTCAGGACACACCTGATTTTATCCGAGCAGAGGCATGGTGGAAGTCAATCACATAGGGATATTGGAACTGCCTCCTTTCAGGTTGTAAGATTAAATAAAGCTCTAAACAAAACTAAATGAATAGAAACTACACATTCATTAGAGTGGTACTACAGATTGGCTGCTTTCTAATAAGAACAGAGAAAGTGGCTTTGCTTACAAGTCTGATTTATTAGTAATGTATCTTCAAACCACAAAATGTTTATTTCAATGACAGAAAGGGGTGATGAATGAACAAAAAAGAGGAGTAGCTCAGCCTTTTCCCTTTTTTCCTCTCTGCAGCGGCGTTCCTGCTGTGGTGGACTTCGCTGCTATGCGGGACGCGGTGGTGAAACTAGGAGGTGACCCGGAAAAAATTAACCCAGTTTGCCCCGCTGACCTGGTCATCGATCATTCCATCCAAGTGGATTTTAACAGGAAGTAAGAGTGGGCTCATTAGACCTTCCCCACCATCAGTAGCATCATCCATTTACAGAGAGGTGTTGTTCTGTGTCAGGATGGGTTAAATGCTGCTCGTCTCTAAAAAATTGTTTCTATTCTCGGTAGATCTGACAGTCTTCAGAAAAACCAGGACTTGGAGTTTGATCGCAACAAGGAAAGATTCCAGTTTTTAAAGGTAGGTAATATATTTCTTTCTACCTGGACTGTTTCTAATTCAGTCTTAATTCTGCCTTAATTACAAGTTCAATTGTGTCCTATATATTTTTTTCTCCCAGTGGGGTTCTAAAGCCTTCAAGAACATGCGGATAATTCCTCCTGGTTCAGGAATTGTTCACCAGGTCAACCTGGAGTATCTGGCCCGGGTGGTGTTTAACAACGATGGCTTTTTCTACCCGGACAGTCTGGTGGGCACTGACTCCCACACCACTATGATCGACGGCCTGGGGGTTCTGGGCTGGGGTAAGACACTCAATAAACATGGATTTTTTTCCCCAAACAAACTTCATTCATACATTTATTTGATGAAGTTTAATTATTCAAATGCTAACTGTCCCAGGTTAGCCAAATGCTGACATGTTTCTTCTGTCAGTTTCTTATTTTATAGTGTATTCTGATCAACGAGACATAAAATGAGCCACACGTGAACTGTAAAAGGTCATTAAGAGTAACATGTGGAAACTTTTATAAATAGTACAGTGGAAAGTCTTTAGTTGCCATCCGTCATTTCTTTATATAACAATCAGCTCCTTTATTGTCCAGTACAACCCGAACCCTCTCCAACCAGCTTTGTGTCCTCTCTTTTAGTAGTCCTCAGGTTTCTTTAATGACATCCCAAAGCTCTTCTTTGGATGTTAACTTTAAAAAGGAAATTTGTTTCCTAGTTCCAGTTGTTTGAATTAAAGCATGAGTTTAACCAGTTCCGCATCATGAGGATTATTGTGCTGCTTTCTAAAATGTTTTAATTTGTAATGATCCATGATTTGGGCCGCTTAAACACCTGATTATAAACCTTCAGGTGTGGGTGGAATTGAAGCAGAGGCTGTCATGCTGGGTCAGCCAATCAGCATGGTGCTGCCTGAGGTGGTGGGCTACAAGCTCCACGGGAGCCCCCACGAGCTCATCACATCCACGGACATCGTCCTGACCGTCACAAAGGTGCCGTTTCACCCGCTGTAGCAGCAGTACCGCCCCTTTTCCAGCCCCCCCCCCACTGACCCGACCTCCTCCCCCCCCGTCGCCCCGCAGGACCTCCGGCAGGTGGGGGTCGTGGGGAAGTTCGTGGAGTTCTTCGGCCCCGGCGTGGCCCAGCTGTCCATCGCTGACCGAGCCACCATCGCCAATATGTGTCCGGAGTACGGGGCCACGGCGGCCTTCTTCCCCGTGGACGATGTCAGCATTCAGTACCTGGAGCAGACGGGTAGGGGGGGCAGCTGGAGCTGCTGCACGGGGGCTCGGATTGGGATTCAGAGTACTTCTTTTATTTAGCAAATGCTAGATTTCCATTTGTTTGAAGTTTTCATTCAGCCTCTGAAATACTCTACTTTTTCTTTAGAAAAATGCCATCATTCGGAATGGCCTTTTTAAATGGAAGTTTTGGAATTATATCCAAACCATCCTGGAAATAAAATAGTTGCTTAGCTTCAATTTCACATGTGCAGCACCATTTTCAATATTAATTCAAATAGTCATTTGTTCTTCTTGCTAATGAATCAGAATTAATGGATTTGTTTTATTCCCTCTGTCTGGATCCAGGACGAGAACCAGAAAAGCTGGCTTACATTACAAAGTACCTGAAGGCGGTTGGCATGTTCAGAAACTACAATGATGTTGCTCAGGATCCAGATTTCACCAAGGTCAACCTTATTTCCCAGTTTTGGCCAATCTATGTATTCATTTTGGTGAAAGTTTTGCTAATGGTTATTGATCATAGACATTTATGTTTTTTAGCACTTAATGATCACATGGAATTATAAATGATGAACCTGTAGTTATTTATAATATAAGCTCACCAGCTAACAGAATAGGGATGATTGTGGCTTTGTGAATGAAATTGTGGTCTGCCTTCCCCTTAGGTTTTTGAGTTGGACCTCAGCATGGTTGTTCCGTGCTGCAGCGGTCCCAAAAGGCCGCAGGACAGAGTGGCTGTTTCTGACATGAAAACAGACTTTGAATCATGCCTGGGAGCAAAGGTAAGCCCTGGTGCTCCTAAATGTTTACTGGACATCCACAATCAAACTGAATCCAGGAATGTTCTGCGTCTTTTACACAAAAATGACTACGCACAGGGCTAGGCACTGATCTGGCTTCAGTTCTAAACTGGATCAGATAGTAAACAATGCTGTCGTCATGATCAAACCTTTATGTTTTAGACAAGTTCTCATGGTCGTATTCACACTCTGTGCTTAGTTTGAGCGTCAGACGTAATCAAAATGCTTTGAAATCCACACGGCATTCGTTATTTCATAAAGTAAAGCTTACGTTTGGGTTGAAATGTTTTTCAGCAAGGGTTCAAAGGTTTCCAGGTGGCCCCTGAACGCCACAGCGCTGTGGTCCCCTTCCACTTTGGTGGGAAAGAGTTCGCGCTGAGCCATGGCTCGGTGGTCATCGCTGCCATCACCAGCTGCACCAACACCAGCAACCCCTCCGTCATGCTGGGAGCAGGTGGGTGCATTTAAGCCCACTCTTACTGCTTCTGATGAATTAAATCCATTAATGACAAGTGTTCTTGTGTCAGGACTCCTTGCAAAGAAAGCAATAGAATGTGGTCTGAGCGTGAAGCCGTACATAAAGACCAGCCTGTCACCCGGCAGCGGAGTGGTGACCTACTACCTGAAAGAGAGCGGCGTTATGGACTACCTCTGTCAGCTGGGGTGAGCCTACAAATGCATATTTATCCCAAAGTAATCTCAAAGCACACAGGGGGAAGTGGGAGTCTGTGTAATTTGTAGAAATAATACAGATAATTCCTCCAAACACAAGTAGGCTCTGATGTTTGCTTACGCTCCATGTTAAAGTGTGGCCCAGCATAATTAGTGTTAACAATGTGTCCTGTTAGATTCGAGGTTGTTGGCTACGGATGCATGACGTGCATCGGCAACAGTGGACCGCTACCAGAACCAGTTGTGGAAGCCATAACCAAGGTATCAGGGATCATCCTTACTCTTTCACCTGAAAAAGAAAATGTATATCTAACAAGCATTTTTAGGTGTTTTTTGTGTGTTTTTCTTTGCTTAAGGTCTCTTGTCTAAGGCACTTAACATATAAAAATCTGTGGAGATACTTTAGTGTTCTCATTTCTTTAGTTGATGTGTTAAAATTACCAAATATAACACTGTTTGAGAGTCAGGGACTAGGGTTTTTGCAACCACAAGCTGATTCCTAAAGAGCTGTTGTCTGAAAACTTGGTTCAGCACAGTGTGCATTATGTCCTTAAAAAGTAAGGAAACTGGATGACTGAAGGACAAAGGTGTTGGGCCCAAAAAAACTTTCTCCAGCAGAGCATTTTAAAGTGATGTCCTTAAGAAAGAAGGAGGGACAGATCCAGCAAAGAGCTGAACAGGAGCTGAGAGCTGCATCTGGACCTCCAGCTGATCATCTCCTATTGGCCCAAGCCTCATCAGAAATTAAGGAAGGAAGGGAAACAGGGAGGAAAGGCTGAGCTCTGCCAAACAACACCAGAAGTGGACTGAAAACCAGCTCTGATGGAGGGATGAACTCCAGCCAACATCCAGAGAAGAGCTCAGGGATGTCTGTCTAGAAGCTTGTAGAACTATTCCAGAAGACCAGTTAAAGAAGGGACGCAAAGTTTGTCTCAGATTCCAGGCTGTGATGGATAAGAGAGGAACTGTTCTATTCAGATGTGAGGGATGACTAACTGAGATATTAACACAGTGGTGCTGTCCCAGTGGACGGTTATCTGTGTGTCCACACATATTACTGTCCAACGGGAAATAGCTTCACCATCCTTTATAGTCATCATCAGGCCATTGTCTATTCAGGGCTCATTGTATGTCCTGTTGATCTGCAGCAGCTTGTCTTGTGTGTAATTGATTTGTGCTTCAGGGGGATCTGGTTGCAGCAGGTGTCCTTTCAGGGAACAGGAACTTTGAGGGCCGAGTCCACCCCAACACCAGAGCTAACTACCTGGCTTCCCCGCTGCTCGTCATTGCGTACGCTATAGCCGGCACTGTGAGGATAGACTTCGACAACGAGCCCATTGGTGAGTATTAGTGCATCACAGCAACCGCATCTGTATGTCTGTACGTTTGTCGGGCTTCTGTAAATAACATCAGTCTGACCTGCTTTTGAAAAGCGCTGTGAGATAACTGAAATTGAATTTAATGGAAATTGAATGTCTTTATGTGAGCAAAGAACCTAAAAAGTATGCAGAGTGTGTAAAAGTAATTACTTCTCCTGTCACCACAATGAGTTTAAAATGCAGCACATTAAAGTACAGATCGAATTATACAGGTAAGACTTTCCCAGGCATTCCGCTAATTTATTCCAGTCCACAGCTTATACGGCCATCAGGTACATTTCCTTCCTCATACAAGCACGATCAGGTTACACAGCTGCTGAAGAAAGCCTCTCTCCCACCGGCTCAGGTGGAGAACTTTCATCCGGTCTGTCTCCTCCCATCTTTATCTAAGACCATTGAAAGGGCAGTCTTTAAGCAGGTCACAAACTACCTTTCACAAAACAACCTCCTTGATACAAACCAATCTGGGTTCAGAAGTAGCCACTGTGACAGAAGCCTTAAAAGAAGCCAGAGCAAAAACTAAGTCCTCAGTACTTGTTCTTGACCTATCGGCTGCATCTGACCCCGTCAGTCATGAAATCCTTCTGTCTGGACTCTCGCCATGGCCATCACAGGGAGAGCACACCTGGTTTGAATCCTACCTCACTGCTCCTTCATTCAAAGTATCCTGGCTTGGTCATTATGCTGTCCACCACCAAAAACAACCATAAACCTGAGGGTTCACATCCAAACTGAATCTTTGTCTCTATCTCCGTCAAAGGCAGCCAGAAACTTGGGTGCCATGACTGATGACCAGGTGACCTTTAAACACCATCTTGCTACTGTTGCTCATTCGTGTCGCGTCATATCATTAAACAAAAGAAGGATCCATACCTAACCCAACATGCCAGCCAGCTCCTGGTGCAGTCTGTGGTCATCTCCCACCTGGACTCTAGCAACGCTCTCCTGATGGGTCTCCCAGTCTGTACTGCGGAACCTCCTCTAATGATCCAGAACGTGGCGGCACCCCCTAACAAATTACATTTGAGCATTTACAGGATTCCAAGCAGACTGAGTTGGGCAGATTGCTGACTGACTCAGAACTTAACGGACTGCTATGATCTCAATTGTGATAGAAAACCACCGAAGCCGAGGCCAGTAGACCCATAAAAGGCCAATGGAAAAGCTGCATACATGCCTCAATGGATCAATGTTCTCTTTACGTGGAGACCAACATGCTGTCTAACAGCTGTACTAATCTAATTTGCACATGTGACAATGTTAGATGTATTTACTTATGAAAGGGCAGAGGCTTCTTTGATCTATTCAGATGTTGCATTTCCTCCATCCTGTAGCCATTAACTCAGAGGGTAACGAGGTCTTCCTGAAGGACATCTGGCCTACACGGGAGGAGATCCAGGCTGTGGAGAGAACGTTTGTCATTCCATCCATGTTCAAGGAAGTTTATGAGAAGATCGAGGTAAGCCTCAGTGGTATGGGTCTTTACATCTGTTGACGCCGTGTGATGGGAAGTCATGTCTTTGTGTCTTGATGATATTTGTTGTCGCAGAAAGTGAACGAACGCTGGAACTCTCTGGTGGCTCCCTCTGATAAGCTGTATACTTGGGATGCCAAATCCACTTATATCAAGTCACCGCCGTTTTTCGATGGATTGGTCAGTATTACGCCTTCTGTTACTCTTTTCCAAACTGCCTCAGTTAGGGCTACTGCTCCAGTGGGACAGCGACATCAGGGACTGTACGGGAGAAATTAGATGGAACTGGAAAAAATCTTTAGGCTAAAATAATGTGTTCATTTTAGATGTAAAATGAGTACCTAAGAGGAGTGGATGGGCTTAGAAAGGAATTCTTCTGAATCTCCTGAATGGTAGCTTACTTCTTCCATGTGGAAACCCCATCTTCTTAGCGAGAGGTGCAGGCTAAAGTACGATGGTGTTGGATGTGAAGGAAAATCCCATGTGCTACACAGCTTTAGCTGCCATGTGATTACTGTTGGCTGCAGGCGTAAGGGAAGCAGAAATGTATATGTATGTTTTTTCGATTCTTGATTGAAATCAGGTGGTTTCATTCCAGAACTGGACTGTTTTTGGTTCTTCTTGGTGCTCCTGCTTGTGTTCCATGTGAGCTTGTCTTCGTGCAGACCATGCAGCTGCAGCCCCCGCAGTCCATAAGGGACGCCTACGTGCTGCTGAACCTGGGAGACTCCGTCACCACAGACCACATCTCTCCCGCAGGAAACATAGCCAGGAACAGCCCGGCAGCCCGCTACCTCACCGACAGAGGGTGAGCCGCCCCCCAGCCTCCATTCTGAGGAATTTCTGTTTAGCAGTCGAATGAAAAGCAGCCAAAGATGTCATCCTAAAACTACAGCTGCCAGTCAGCCTCAATCCTGACTGAGACTGAATTTTATTCTGAGAAATGTGTGGGAAATGTTGTGTAGTGGGTTCAGTTCTCGTTCCCTTATTCCCTGCCTGATGTGTCAGTCCTCCTAAAAGCACATGTCTAAAGATTCCAAACGGCAGCTTCCAGCCACCGTTCAGCTGTAAAGGTGAACGTGGCAGCCTGAGCTAGAGAGTCTCTGGCAGTTCTGAGAGGGTGACAGGTTCTGTCTGCATCCCGTCAGCTGCCAGCTACCGGTTACAAAACAGCCTTTCCTGGTCAGCTTTTGTTCTGTGGCTCAGATACGCGAGTAGATCCACAATTCAGAGATTTTTCTTTAACATTGCAGAGCCTGGTGATGTTAAAGTTTACTGTGGGCCTTGAAACAGACGTAGGCTACGTCCAAACTGCAGCCTGAAGTGACCCAAATACCACTTTTTTGTCCTTTTCTTTCTAAATCCGATCTTTTCATGACAGTCTGACGAACCCAGATTGGATTATCTGATATGTGACCCAGGCCGCCTGGATATGTGGTCCTGAATCCCATATGTATCAGATCTTTTCAAATGTGACCTGAGTCTGTACAGCCAGGTCACCTTCATCCCAATTGCAGGTCATTGATACTCCACAAAAGCCACTTTACAGGGTCCCGCTAAGCCAAAGAAAAACAACCACCATCACAGATGATAATGTAGAGAACGGTCAGAGGACAGAAAGCATAACTGATGAGTTATTTAGTATAACTCTATCTAACTCTATCCAGGCCAGACTCCAGGGGTCTTATCAGAACCAGGAGATTTTGTTAGCATTTTCCTAAGAAATGGCTGAGTGTGGGCATAAAAGTTCCTGGCTCCAATACTAAAGAAAAATAAGGAGCCTCTGGTTCACGTATAAGGAGCCTAAAGACTCAACCAAACAAAGCCGTGTCCATGTTATGAAGAGCTGGACCTCAAACCCAGAGCAGCTCCCACATGTGATGTCCCAGCATGCTCTGCTGCACATGCAGGACACTGTTGGCTTAGTTTGCCGTTCACTCTGGATATCACGCACAAATCAAACCCATTCGGAAATGAGAACGACCAGGCAGAGAAATTCAGAATTCACAAAAAAATGGATTTGGTTTCACGTCAGGCTGCAGTGTGAATGGAGCCTTAAACTCTTCTGTTAGTAACCATTGACCCTCACCATCCTAATGCGGATATCGATAATTTTTTGTTAGTAACCATGGTAGCTGATACTCCGGCTCCAAATGGGAGCTCGGGTTACCCTGTAAGCCTTCCCATCTGCCCAATTTCTGCCCTCCATCTGTCACCGTCACCACTGGTGCCTCTGGCAGAGTCTGACCAGTCTAAGTAGCTTATTGCTAGCTTTGATGCTAACTGTAATGTACCTGAGGTCTTTGGAGAAAAAGCATCTGCTTTATTCAGAGACATAAACATTATCACTCTGCCAGTCTGCTAGGAAAAGCATTAATGAGATTTAACTTCAGAAGCATCCACCCTATCAGACTCCGACTCTCCTGTACCTCCACCTACCAAATGAGAGACGGTTCCTGGGGTCTAAAAGCGTGTGTGTTTCGACAGGTTGGTCGCTCGGGACTACAACTCGTACGGCTCCCGTCGGGGAAACGACGCCGTCATGGCCAGAGGGACCTTCGCCAACATCCGGCTCTTCAACAAGTTCCTCAACAAGCAGGCGCCGCAGACCGTGCACCTGCCGTCCGGAGAGACGGTGAGGCCGCTCTGCCTCCGCCATCTGACAGTGACTCAGTTTAAAATGCCACGAGAACCTGTGGAGACTGAGGTGGATTCAGGCGGTGCTGCCAGAAATCGCTACAGTCGGAACCAGGCGGTGTTCTGAATATGTTCAGTTTATTTGATTTGTGTTGTGTTGGTAAATGTTGAGCACTGATGCGGCTACTAGCCGTTAAGCCCCTGCCCATCGTGTGACCCCCGTAGCTGCCCCCTCTCTCTTCCAGCTGGACGTGTTTGATGCTGCGGAGCGCTACCGGCAGTCCAATGTCCCGCTGTTGGTTCTGGCAGGGAAGGAGTACGGCTCCGGGAGCTCCAGAGACTGGGCCGCCAAAGGCCCCTTCCTACTGGTGAGCCTCACCGAGTCTCTGATCCCTGGCCTCGTCTTTACCGTAACGGTCCCACTGTGGGCCCTGGGCCGGGAGCTGCTCCTGGCACAGGGCCCGTTTGCTGACGGAGGCTGTGATTGGTGCAGGGCATCAAGGCGGTGCTGGCGGAAAGCTACGAGCGGATCCACCGCAGCAACCTGGTGGGCATGGGCGTGATCCCGCTGGAGTTCCTGCCGGGAGACTCGGCGGAGGGCCTGGGCCTGACGGGCCGGGAGCGCTACTCCGTCAGCATCCCCGCGCCGCTGGCGCCCCGCGCCCTGGTGCACGTGCAGGTGAGCACCGGTCTGGGCGCGCTGCTGCCGGGGGGGGGGGGGCGTTTGGCCTGACCGGCTCTCTTCCTGCCCACACAGCTGGACACGGGGAAAACGTTCCAGGTGCGCATGAGGTTCGACACGGACGTAGAGCTGACCTACTTCCAGCACGGAGGAATCCTCAACTACATGATCCGCAAGATGTCCGAAAACTAACATTAATAACTTCACATTTCTCATTTCACACTACTGGGGCATAGCTGTTTTATGCCAGATGTAGCTGAGAGGAAAACAGAGAATCATCCAATCATCTCTCCATATTTGGAAGATAGTCATTTGCAGGGAACTGATGTATGTAACCGAGCCGTTTCCCGTCCTCTAACGTTTCCTTATTTTTTGGAAGCCTTAATTTCTACCTTAATCATTGTGTTCAGAGACAGGTTTATTTTTTTTGCCTGCTTTCTTATTTGCCGTGATCAACAGCAAATGAGACGTCTCACATTCCAGCGCATGAACCCACGGGCTGGCAGGTGGCAGTAATGCACCAAAAAAGGCTGAGAAGAAGAAGATACTGTCCCACAAAATGATCAGTGCTGGTTTCACACCTCAAAGAAGAGGATTTTTTATTTTTTTTAATATTACATAAAGAGATAAATCAGACTGTGGGATGCATGCCTTATGGTCTGGTCCCCTGTCGGATTTTCGGTTTCTTTTGGGTGTTTTTGCACAGTAAAGAACAGACTAAGCACTTAGCCTGTAGGAGGAGGACTGTCCTGGTCCTCCTGAGAATAACAGCTGCACGTGGGGAACCATGACGCTGCTAGGCCGGTGATTCTCTGAAAACAAGAGGCGCATTAAGATTTAGAAGTGCATTCTTGGCCCGGGACCAGCGGTGTGCGGCCGTCTGTTTTGGGCTGCAGGCTCTGGAAAGTATTCTCTCCACACAGCAGAGGGCCCCACAGAGCCCCCGGTGGAGCTGAGTTTGCTGCATTAATCATGTGCTCCGATTCTGATAAATTGACGTGGTCTCTGTTTTGTCCTTAATTGCCAATTTGTGTTTATTAGAATGTCTGACAGGCAGCGTCTTTTGTTTCAATGGTTCTGTTGTAATCAAGTCGAATTAAACAAGGTTACTAATAAAATCATTAAAACTGTATTCCTAATTGAATTTTTATTTGAGTTCATTCATTTTAGTAGTCTAATATAAACAAGAATGAATTCTCAGTGTAGTCTATAATGGCTTGCGAGACTTATTTACTTCTGTTTTCATTCAGTACTTCATGCAGAAGTTCTTTACTTCCTCAAAGGGAGCTGGCTGAATGCACACTGAGAGTGGATGTGTGTCATCTCGGAAACATTGAAGGCGAGTAACAATTGTTGGAACATGTGACTTATGAGGGGAAATGAGGCTTTGTGGTTGGCTGGCTTATCTCAGATGCAGCTTCCTGTTGACCCTGTTGTTTCATCCAGAGACACAGACTAATAGACTGAACCAGACTAAAACAGAAATGCAGACCTTTGGTCCAACATTAGATGTTGTATGATTCTACATCTCCTCCCTGCTCTAAATGAAAGCACTCCCACCGTTCTGAAGGTATTTTTTAGCACCGATTGTGACGAATCAGAACATCAATTTGAGGGGGAAGAAAAAAACAGCAACCTCCATATTTGGCTTTCTTTGGTGTGTCTGTCTCATTTAGAGACACCAACCAAGACTTCATGTCTAATGAATGGACTGCAGCTTTAGCATTCAGGAAAACACCCTGAAGCCAAACGGAGGCTGCTATGCCTCTGCTTATCAGCAGAGATGGCTCTTCTGCCCCTCCCTACCCCCCGAGTTCCAAGAAATCTATCTCTGCACTGCAAAGCTGAGCAAAGCATCCTCCTCTAAACTGGAACTGGGTTCTGAAAGCTGCGCAGTTCCGCTCATTGTTCACTGGCACACTGATGAAAATAAGCTCATGGGGATAAGTTAAAGTCCTCTGGTCAGGGAAGACCTGTATTGAATTTACATTCTAAGACCTATTCAATCCTACAATTGTGTCCTCAGAGGAAGTGTTGGTCTCTAATGTCATGAAAAAGTAGGATGCTGTAGAAAATGTCATTAAAAACACAATGCAGACATTTGCAATATCGAACAATGTTTCAAGAATGAGTATGTTGCTCAGAAGAAGAGTGTAGATCCACACATGCAGCGGCCTGGATTCTTGCCCACTGAACTGGGTGGTCATCGGTACTCCCACAGCAGACCGATGGGCATCAGGGAATGGGACGGCTAAACTCTACCAATTCACATCCAGCTTTAGAAGCTTTAGAACCGTGGAAGCATCAGCCGGAGGAAAGTTCAGCTCTTTCAGGTTGACATTTGTAAAAGCCGAGAGGCAGCCCCTGGGTCCAGTCAGAGCCAAGGTCCTGTTAGGATTTGGCTAAAAATACTCACTTTAGCATAGTATGCTATCACATGATCTATGTAGATTACTGATTGTTTTCTTTTATAACTATATTTTGTGTTGAAGTCTCTGGCTGTGTCCACAGACTCTCTTTTCTCTCTCTTTTTCTTTCTTTCCTTTTCTTTCTCTGTTGCATTAGATCCACGTCTTTAAGTCAACACAAACACACACATCATTTGGTACCACATTCCAATGTCATCAACATGAATTAGGACCTGGCTTGTTAATCTTAGAAGTAACTAACCAATAGGACTTGGTTGTGTCCAGTCCTTCTTTTGAGACAAAGACCCATCACCCCCAGATCTCAGGGCTCTTTGCCGACGGAGACCCTGAGAGAGGTTTTTGTCTGTTAGAGCCCACTGCTGAAATACTTTACCTGTGACCCAATAAATGTCCATTTTTTACTCTTGATGTACTCTGGTTTACTCTCCGGTTTCCAACTAAAGAATCGGGTTAACAGTCCCATGAGCAGGAAGTGGTATCGTCCACTGCAGTGACCGGTACCAGAGTCCCTGCACACACAGAGAGAACCTGTAAATCCACACGGACAGGCTCCATCTGACGTTCCCACCAGGAACCATCTTGCTCTCAGGCGATGGGGCCAAATGTTCTTCTAAGTTTAGATTTAGCAACATATATTCAAAGTGTTTGTGAGCCTGTAGTGATTATTCATGACTAACAAACTGGGTTGATGGGAGGATATCCTTTTTTTTATTAACCCTGTTCTAAGTTTTAACACTGACCAAGACAAAAATACAAAATAAATTAAAACAAAGTATCGCAGTAGGAGCTGGCGTTCAGGTGAAAACAAAGATGGACGCCTGATACCATCACCACCTACATCCTCTCTACCTGCATTCATTCTTAATCCTTTGCCAGTGATAGGCTGACTACATCTACTCCTGTTACAGGGTGAATCTTGGTACTATTTATCTGGGTGAGTGTCAAATTTTTGATATTGATATTGACTTCTAGAATGTTTGTGCATCCCTTTGGCTTTTTGTTGTGGTACAACATCTTTAAACAACATCGTAGAACTCTGATCGTAAGTGACCCTGAAAGACTGGACGTTTCCGGTCTGAACAGGTGTGAGGGGGGCGCCTGATGCTGTCCGGGGCCTTTGGGATGACCGGTGACCTGGCTCAGACTCTACGTCCTGAGATCCTCCTCAGTCATCCAGATCTGAGCGTCCTGCAGCTCTTCCTGTTGGAATTATGCAGGTTGTGATTGTTTCCAGCCTCCTGTAGAGAGAATCTGAGCATGCAAGTTCCCACCTGATCTCAGTTGAAACTCTGGCTGTTACCCAATCAGAGCAGGGGTGTCTGCATGATGCCGAAAAGCTGAGTGCTGAATTTCCATTTGGTTCTGGTAAACCATGCTAGTAGTTCATGTCTTTAGGAAAAACATGACAGAAACTACGTGCCCTGTTTTTTCAGATTTGAATGCTTTGCAAATTTGCCTATACAATGAAAATCCTATGGTTCTTAACAGGTTGTGAAAGTAGGTCAACGTGAAATCGGATCAACACTAATTTTCCACCTTCATTACTCATTCAGGAGCTTTCTGGGTGGAGTCTGTTCTCCTGTGTCTGTGTGGGTTCTGTCCAGATACTCCACCGTCCAAAACCTGCATGTTAGGTTGACTGGACACTCTAAACTGCTCCTGGGAAGTGAATGTGTGTGGTTGTGTGTCTCTGTGTGACCCCCGCCTCTCTGCTGACATAAGATGGGATGTGCTGGGGTATTAAGTTGGACAGATAATGGGTGAATGGATGGATATTTTATTCAAAGACAAAACTGGGTTGTAAGAACCTTTGAATAGATGTGTGGAAACTAATAGCGTTTTTTTTAGAAGCAGTCACCTGTGGAAACCGTTTGCTGCATTATGCTAACACTGTTGTCAGACTGAGGTCTGGATGATTGTAACCCTGATTTTCCTCCAGCGTTCAGACAGATTTCTACCTGGAACAGTTTGGCGTCCAGGGCAGTTCATGGTAGACTCCCAGATCCTGTTTTCGGAGAGCCAGCCCGTATCATCATCCCTCCCCCACTGTGCTGACAGCTGCAGTGAGGGGTTCGTGCTGCTTTTCTGTTTGGTTTTCTGATTCTGTTGTGATCAGATTTACCCAGAGGTGGAATAGACCTGGTCCTGTGAGTCTCCTTCACGTTGGCATAGGACAGAACTGAAGTCCCATCTCCACGTGTTGGACATAAAGAGTCTTGTTGGTTGGGCTTCAGGTTGGAGATGCTAGATTACCATGGTGTTGGCTTCATGAGTAAATCTATTACTAACTTTAAAGAGAAAAATGAAGTTAGAATGAATGCATCTCTCTTTCTATTACAAAATAAGCCAGAAATATAAAAGTAGCCTCTGTTTTAACAGACAATTACATTTTCATTGACATACAAAATGCACCCAGAGAAATACGTTATTCTGTAGTTAATGTTCAGAATGATCCTATAAGTATAAGAAGTATACAAAAATAACAAAAGGAATGAGTATTGTTGTCATAAAGGACCACGAGGAGTGCAGGAAAATATTAAAATTACACTTTTACTATAGTTCAATTCAATTTAAACCAGACTTTTATGTAAAGATGCCCCTTTGAACTTCTGTCTGTTGGTTTTTCTGTCATTTGAAGGTTATCTTGACCAGGCTATCCGTCTTCATTAATGTTCAAAATGTCTGCAAAAGACCTCCATGGCTGTAAAATTTAGCAGGAAGCACATCTGAACTATTTGTTTGGTTTTGAATACTGGACATTGGTAGATAAAGGACCATCATGCTGAAGCCAATATGTGTACATACTGTTCCTGTGTAATTAATATGACAACTTTATTATATTCATACACAAACAAATCAAAAATGTGATTTTCACAAATCTATTGTGATTTAATAACTAATTTCTGATCAGTCTTACATTTTTCACAATGAAAACTTTCCATATACTTTTGTAACTGTTAATGCTGTACTTGCAAGTTTAAAAAAAAAACACATTCCAAACTGTTTTTTTTTCATGATTTATTCAATGGAACTCAAATGAAACAGATCTGAAGTGCATTTGATTAGTCAGTCAGAATAATGGAAGAGGGTTCTCCCTTTTTCAGCTGGAACAAACACCAAACATTATAATGACCCTCCTCTAGTTTTTCATAATTAAATGTGACTAAATAATAGATTAGTTGCTCTAGAGTCACCCCTGAGTGCATCACTAGGTAAGACAGCAG
Source organism: Menidia menidia (assembly GCA_907169785.1). Taxonomy (NCBI): domain Eukaryota; kingdom Metazoa; phylum Chordata; class Actinopteri; order Atheriniformes; family Atherinopsidae; genus Menidia; species Menidia menidia. The sequence goes on along the minus strand of CAJRST010014446.1, from coordinate 11,907,521 downwards.
TCAGTAAGTCTAACATTCACATACTACTCAAACATTAATAGGTTCAAGTCTGGAGAGGGGGGGGGGGGTTCTGGACGATGGTTCTTCTCAGCCATAGAGTGATGGACACAAACGCGGTGTTGAGGTAGAAACATCGCTTCAGCGGTCGGTGCTTCAGCATCTGACCACTCCCGCCGGGTTCCCCTTACAGAGCACTACTTCAGCCTGAAAGCTTTCACCAGAATACAGTACTGCAGGGCTGACCTTTACACGGGCCAGAAAATGGACAGACTACTTTAAGTAAAAAGGTTCTGTTAGGTCTCACTGAAAGTTCACAATAACTCTAAAGACATACAGTACAGGCAAACATCTACCTATTTCTTATCTCATCCTGCTTCCCATTTATTTTCTTTTGGGCTGGAACACAGAAAATCCCTCCAAAAAACTCACAATTATCTGTTAACTTGATTAAAACGACAGGATCAGAGAAAGAGTTGGTATTGAATTGGACTGAAATGGATAATTACTGGACAAACAATTGGATTGGCCTTTCTTAACTTGTTTACTTCCTCAGTCAAAAGCCATGAGATTACTTTTTTCAAATGACTTTTGTAATCTTTTATTAATTAGCTATGTATAAAACTACTACTAAAACTCAAATAAGGAACCTTACAGTTTCCAATGGACGCTGGTTGACTTTCAAATAAAATAACATATGGAAACAAGGCGTAAAGGAACATCTTTAGGAGCTTTTCGTCAGCTTTAAAGTGCACCACTCAGTATGACTCATCTCATTCCTCAGTCCAACATGTGCAACATCACAGCTTCCATTTTCTCCTCTCTTTCGGGTGTGCAAGTCAACGCAGTTGCATGTGCATATTTTTGCCTACAATTTCTAAAATGAGACAACTATCCACAAACAAAAAAAACACCATGATGTTTTCAACATGCTTGACAAACAAGTAGGCCTTTCAGAATGTTACCTCCGACGACAATGGGACTGCAGAGGGTAAAGGGGCTGCAGATGTGTGCAGATGTGTGCAGATGTGTGCAGATGTGTGCAGATGTGTGCAGATGTGCAGATAACAGCAGCATGCAGAGGCTGGAGCTGACGGAAAAATGCTCAAAATCGAACTAAATTGCAAGTAATCTTTTAAACAAATATAAGGCTCTAGTCCCAAAGTAATGCTGTTTGTTTCACACCTCATTGTCTGTTAGCTTAGCAGGCTAACGTCGTCTCTCTTCCCTCCTTTGTACTGTTGTGCGTACACAGATGTGACTGAATACAAAAAATAGCAGCCCTAACCTTTAAACACTAAACCGACTCTGACAGCACAGACAGGACAGAAATATTGCCAGCAACAAGGAAAGACCTTGTGTCATGCAGCTAGAAGCTAAAAAACTAAAGCTCCCTCATTCACTCTCTATAAACCCATCGCATCCCATCATAGAATTCCGATCATAGAATCCTCATATTCACGAGGACTGGAGATCATCCCACTAAAATAAGAAAATATCTGATGACACTTGATGGTCTCATGCTCCTTTTCAATTGATTTCCAAGAGTTTCTTTTTTTTTTTAGATCAGCCAAAACTGACATTTTCATTTAATATTATTGATCACTAAGAAAGAGTATCGATTAAATGATAACTGAATAGAAAACTCAGAAATCTATGGCTTCAACACGGTGGCGATGAGGGGGTCAGGAACCTCTCGGTTCCTGCCTGTGGGGAACTACAGTTGTGCTGTTCAGCTATGGCTTTACCCGGGTCAGCAGCAGCCAGCCTTAGGCAGCGTAGGCCGTCCCTTAGCCCCCGCTCGGCCTGTCCTCAACCACCAAAAATATCCGTCTAACCCTCCTCTGTTCACCACAAAGCTCAGGCCGGCTGAAGTTTAGCCCACGTTCAGCTTTTAGCACTGTGAACATGACCGGTCCAGAGTGGGAAAAGCATTCCAGCACCACGAATACACTCTACATCCAATAACTCAACAGCTAACCAGCAGGACGTCGGAATCTAGTCCGAAACAGCGTCCATCTTTGTTAGTTTTGAAAGTGGCATGGCTTGTTAATGACAGAGCGAGTTGAAAGTGCTTTGCTGTGAGGCCCCGGCTATTTCTGCCGCCCTGCCCTACTTCCCGCCGCAGGGCTTGAGAAAGAGGAAACGAGCATTCCTGTACCGCACGGCCCCCACAATCAGAGGAAGAGAGCGCCGGACGGAGTCCTACCGGCCGATGAACTCAGCTCAGACTAATGGCTTCAGCTTTCCACAGGAGAGGACACTGGAACGATGCTGGCTAGAGTCAAAGGTGGAGCAGAAATTAGGACCTGACAGTGGACGACTTTTCCACTGTTTCTCTCTATAGAGAACGAGTTGTTACATGCTTTCTGATAGGTAGCAACACCATTCCTCTGTCCTCCAGTGTACAGCCCAGAGAGGTAGATGTCTCCCCCACCCAGACGTCCTGTTGCAACCTGCCAGAGCAGCTCCGGGGAAGGAGAAAAACCAGCAAAGACTTCTGATGTCTACGCATCAAGACAACAGGAATAGACCTTCTTCCTCATAGAAGCTTGAGAACCCTCCAGAGCTGGATTCGAGAGACTGGGACAGACAGGGATTGCTGTTTTCTTGTGGTTCTTTTATGGTGGCATGGCTCTGGGAATGTGAGGACCAGCCTTTCCGATCAAGGTTAGGCTGGTCCCAGAAAACGGTTCTTTTAGGACAGGTGGGCTTTGGGGTTCCTCTCGGGGTGCTGCTTCTCTAGCTGGTCCCTCAGGGGCCCGTAGATCCGGTTGGCGCGCCACGAGAAGCCCGCGATGATGGAGACGATGGTGGTCTGGAGGAAGAGCATCACGCCGTAGGTGGAGGCCACGGTGGGGCCGGGCAGGCGGGCGGGGCCGGCGGGCGGCAGGCCCAGGTCCGGGTCCAGCAGGATGGCCCTCACCTCGGCCTTGATCATGTGCAGCTCGTCCAGGATGGACAGGAAGGTGCAGCAGTGGAACCACTGGTGGCTGTGGCCCCAGATGTCGAAGCGGCCGGGGGCCAGCCGCTCGGGCAGCTTGCTGATGTTGAAGAGCGCCGACACCAGCAGCCACAGGCAGTGGCGGTAGAAGTAGCCCGGCGTGCCGGCGGCGCAGGGCGAGCGGCAGAGGAGCAGGCGGTAGAACACCGGCGAGGACGAGACCAGGAAGGGCAGCAGGAAGACCAGCGTGCGGATGACGTAGCGGTGCTCCCGCCACCGCTGGCGGGTGTTGCAGCAGGACAGCACGCAGATGATGGCCACCACGCAGGCCGACGGGATGTAGAGGCTATCGAAGAACAGGCTGAAGTCCGGCGACCCCCGAGGTCCTCCGGGCTCCACGATCCCGGCCCGGGGGTGGATGTAGTAGTAGTAGGCCAGCGAGGAGCCCACGGTGTAGGCGCTGATGGTGCCGTAGTCCACGAAGAAGCACACCTCCCGCACCACCAGGGACATGGAGTTGAGCAGGTGGGCCATGCTGCTGGCCATGAGCAGGCAGAAGACCCCGATGAAGTAGTTCCACAGCGGGTAGAAGAAGGGCGCGCCGCTGTCCGGGGCGCGCTCCCAGCCGAACACCTCCACGAAGTAGTAGAGGAAGACGAAGACGGGGAGGAAGTGGGTCCAGAAGTTGCCGGTTTCGTTGGTGGGCCGGAACGCCGACAGCAGGCACTCCCTCAGGCTGTAGTTGGGGAAGCGGTAGCCGGTCAGGATGAAGTTCTCGATGACCCGGGGGGGCACGTCGGTGTGCGCCAACAGGGGCAGCGGCTGGCCGCAGTTCAGAAGCATCGTGAAGACGGTTTCCCGGGGTGATGGACGGTAAAAAGCAGCTACCGGTCAAACACTCGAGCTCTTATTGCACTTTTCCGATCACGGAGCAGGAGGATTCTGGCCCCAGGAGCTAAGAACCAGGGCCAGTGGGCAGTCCGGGGCCACTCAGGGGGGGAACTGACCACTCAGGCCTCTTGGGTTTGTTAGTTTTTTTCTTTTGGTTTCCACTTTGATCCCCTCAGAGGATCCCAAAGGTCAGCAAAAACCCTCGGCGTGCAAAGCTTATCAGCCTTTTCCCTTCTTTTGCATAGGACCTCCGGTCAATCATTTGCACATTCACGTGTCCTCTCGTGCATAGTTGCGCAGCAGCAAACAGGCGCGCGTGCCTTATCCCTGCGGCAGGAGGCTGGACAGCGCATCAGTCACTGTCCGGTGTGTCCAGGCAGAGGGCAGAGAGGTCCGGGAGCGGGTCCCTGAGGCTGGGCGCTATGTGGGTCAGGCCGGGACGGTTTCTGCCCCCCCCCCCCCCCCCCCCCCCCGGCTTCTGGTCCCGCAGCTTTTGGTCTACGTCCCGTTCCACCGGCGTGCGCCGAGACGTAAATCCATCCGCACAGAAATCAGTCCTCTGGCGCAAGGTCACGGCCGGAAAACGCCATTTTAGGACCGGGGCTCAGCGGCGGGAGGGGGGCGGGAGAGAGGCGGGGGGGGGGGCGGCCGGTCCGCGGCCCGGGAGGCTGCCGGCGGCCGGCATTTCCACGGAGGAGTGAGGAGAAGAGAGGAGGACCGGACGCCGCTAGACAGCCGCCGCCATCAAGCTGCCGAAGCCCAGACGAAGCGTTTCCGGGAGATTTCAAAATAAGATGCGTTGCTTGTGACGTAACGGCCACGCCGCGTGGACAGCTCCTTTTTCTTTCCTCTTTTATTCAGATAGTAAAACGTCCACGCGACCAGCGGCCTCGTGCTTTACTGCTAAAGCATGATAAACGTTTAGAGCGAGTTTAAATATAGAACAAAACGTCCTACTGTAAGAAAATATGTCGTTACATGTCTGTTATTTTGTAGTGAAGCCGTTGAAAAACAGTTTGAAAAATTCGATATGAAAAGACACGATTAGTTGAGAAATAAATATCTTATTTTAAAATGATTTTTCATGCTTTTAAAGCTTAACGTTTACAAAAACAGTTATTTTTTAGTCCATCTCTAGGGTCAAAGCAGGGCCAGGAAACTGAGCCCAGGTCCTGGTTTGATATTAGTCGTCCTTAAGGAGGTTCAAGTTTTCACGGTTCAAGGTTCAGCTTGGGCCCTGGGGGTTTCTTTGATTTCTACACCTGCTCATTTAGACTATTCCCCTGTGAAAATGCCTTCAAGTTCCAATGCAGAAGTTCTTGTCACTGTGAGCTTTTAAAGGCAGATCATCGGGGAAACCGATGATCTGCTGAGGATGAAGAGGAGAAGAGCCAGTTAGGAAAAAGGTTAAACACACTTCAGCAAAGTTCAGTTACGGAGGCATTTGTTAGCACCCACATAAATACATTTGCATGAATATGTATCACATCATTCATTAGACACGTTGATTTTTCTGTCCCATTTTATTTCATCGCCTTTTGGCTTTTGATGACTGCACTCATGCATTCTTTCTACCACCTGGCCTCTTTTTTTCCCAACTAGTTCACAAGCCGCCAACGCATTGGCCAAAACGAGCCAAAGTGGTTTATTTTGAAGGTCCTCCGTCCTGGTTTCCGGTCTGGTCGCAGCTCACTGCGTGTGTTTCCGCAGCTTGACGAAGCGCAGAACTTTGAAGCTCTGAGCAACCTGCCCGTTCCTTCTGGGCCAGGATTAGGGTTAGAGAGAGGAGTTAGAATACACGCACACACACACACACACGCACGCACACGCACACACACACACAAAGGAACCTGAAAAGGTCATCTGCTTAACATGCTCGGTCCGTCTCTGTTGGTAATCCGTTATACCCCCCCCCCCGGCACACAGTGTTCCTAACGCTCACAAAGACACTGTCAAATAAATCAGAATCAGAATTAGAAATCACTTTATTGACCACATGTGCAGAGTACAGCAGAGTTTGACCGGCTGTCCCAACACAACTGGACACTTTAGATAACACACTGAAAAAAATAGAGAGGACAGTTACAACAACTATGTTAAAGATTAACTTAGATTTAGAACATATTCACTCCGGTAAGCAAACTTAGAGCCTTTTTCTTTTCTCTCTTTTGGACCCAGAGAGAAACCTTCTCTCTGGCATCATGCACACTCCTAACTCCTCCATGGAGTGGAACCAAGAGCCTTTGTGTTGTGTTCCCAAAGGAATAGCAACGGCAGAAAAAAGATATATGGAGAATAGATCAAATCACATGGTGTTTTAACGTATAATACATCCCACATAAACGTCAGTTCTCAGGTTTGGTTTTAGCTGAATGAGTAAAACAAACTGCCCCTCTTTCAGCCTCCTGCAAAGATGGAGGCGGCCACAGGCCAGGAAGTCTTTTAACCGGTACTTTTTGGCAGAAATTATGCAGAAGCCACTTTCCAAAATGCCAAGCAAGCAACACATCAGTGCAAGGCAGACCGGAGGAAGACAAAGGCCTTTTTAGTTTGTTATTGGCTCTCTCAAATTATTTAATGCACATGGATCAATGCTTTAGTAATTGATTATAAATAATATAAAGGAGAGTTAGAGAATTTGGGCCATACTTCTATACATATATACATATATATATGTGTGTGTGTGTGTGTGTGTTTGTGAAGGAGTGCAAAGGCAAGGTTTTTCACAGAAAAACTTAATTGAGTCTTCAAAGCAAGTTAACAGACTCAGAGGGATTTTCATAGAACAAAAGTTTCTCTTAAGCTACCATTCAATAGCGCACATAAACTCATTTAGAGATGTACATATATGCAGATATATAGTGTTTTTTTAAATAGCTTCGGATTTTATAACACATCTTTTTTCCTTTTTTAAAGCACTGAAATTAATGTTTACCTTATGAATTCTTATATATTTAGGTGGTATCTAGGATTTTGAAGAGGAAGAAAATGGAGAGAAAGAAGATTTTCTTTTTTCTTGTCCTGAAGAATGTTTCTTCCTGCTCTGCCACCTGTTTGAAATATGTCCAGAATCAGGTTTTGCATAGCTGAAAAATGCATGAATGTCCCTGAAAAGATCTGGTCTTACCGTCAGCTTTTACTGAGCAATGCTAGCCTGTAGCTCCACTATTCACTGAAACATACACAGTGTAATATATCCCATCAGAGAAGTGGACTCTACTGGTTCTAAAGGCTTTAGTATTATTTGGTGGTGCCCTCTGATCTGCCACTTTTGCACATAGCTGATCACACCTAGCATGAAACACTAAAACTACACTGAGAGAAAAACAGGACGGAACATTCTGTTCCAAAGCTTTTAGTAAAGCACACGGAGGGAACTGAGCTGAGATAAAGAGCAGAAAAAGAGACATGTTTGCCTTTTAAGTGAAGAAAGCAAAATAAAGCCACCCGGTGTAGGAACTTGGCTGGTGTGAACTGAAGGCAAACAGAGTGTTTTGTTGCTCCACTGGTCTGGACTCCACTGAGGCCCGGGTTATGTAACGGTTAGAACTGTCCACAGTGTGAGGCGGTCAGCCTGATACACACCAGGACAGAGCGTCCCCTCAGAGTGGTCACCGAAACCCCCTCAAACTGACAAAAGTCCCTGAAAATGAACCAACAAATTGTTGTTCAACAGGATCAATTTAAAAAACAGAATATTGAAGCAAGCCAGAATGATTGTACCTGTAACTTCACATGTTGTTGCGCAACCTTTTGAGGCAACTTTTGTGCAATCAGACGGTTTCTGTGACCGTTAGTTGGAATTTTGCTCAGTTACGGCTGTTTTTAGCTTTGTGTTTGGGTCATTATCCTGTTGGATGATCTATGAGCTGTGACTGAGACCTATAGCCCTCACCTGTAACGTGCTTATGTATGTTCTTTTTAATCTTCAGAGACAGCTCTCTGCTTTCATTTTTTTTGTGGTCCATGTTCAGAGTGACGCACACTGTTAGCAAACAGCACAGTAACCCGACACAAAGTCAATTTGAATACACCTGGGATGCAAATAAGATGGCCGCCCTTACTTTGACATGCCCCTGTGTCAAAGTATTTTATAGTAGTAGTATAGTATAGTATAGTATAGTAGTAGTATTTTCTAGTGGCACCATTGTTTTTCACCTGCCCTGTTTCACTAGTTTTTTCATTTTTTAAACCACAATTCAAAGGCATTTTTCTGATTTTCATTGGTTCATTTTCATTCAGTTTCTACTCATTATTAGCATGGAGTTTCAACTAATTTCAGGGATCATTTCTGTCCACATGTATCTGCCACCTTTCTCTTTACTCTTCTACAACGAGTACAGAGACCCATTTAGCAGCATGTTAGCTGTGGTGAAATGAAACATTGTCTAAACATGACCCGGTCAGTTTGGAACAACACAGGGAGTAAGAGATAGTTATCTCTATCCCAATGAGTCAGTTTTAGCCCATGAGCTGATTTTCCATGTGCTCCCCTATGGGCTGGACCGCAGAGGCTAGCATTTTAGAGGAATGCCTGAACCCTACGGAGGCGGGATGTTAGCTAGCTGCAGCCTCACAGCCTCTGTGCACAACCCTGATTACTTTAGCTGAATGAGGAAAAAAAAACAGCCACCTCTCTACAACACACACCCTGGATGGTGGACATCACCGCATTTACAAACTGCCTCGCTTCCTGTTTCGACAAAAGCGCGACGTAGGAGTCTGGTAAAAATAAAAATAGATGAAAAATAGTTCTGAAGAACTCTGAAACGCTGCTGCAGGGCGTGATTCACTTTAGTTCTGGACGGTTTCCAGATGTTCTGGTGAGCAGAACAGCCTCAGAACATTTGTCCAGGACCAGCCTGGAGTACGTAGCTATCAGTTGTAAAGATTGCATGTGCTATTTTTACGATTTGGGGGGGAGGGGCGGAGGAAATGAGCTCATGATTACGGGCTTCACATAAAAGACATCTGCACGAGGAGGCCTGAAGCAGAAAGCTGAAAGTCCCAGACTTCCATAACTAACTGTGTGCTACATGAGGAGCGTGTTAGAATCCAGATGCAGACAGACACAAAAAGCGCGTTTGGACCGGAATACCAAAAAACGAAGGATAGGGGGAAACCGACCTACGGCGTAAAAACCAGAGAGCAACCAAGAAAGAGCAGATAGCAAATAAAAACACAAAAAGTCTATAAATCGCAAGAAAAAAAATAGAAACTAGACCAAACCAAAAAATACACAGACCCAGAACTCCAGTATTTACATGTCAAAACACGTATTGTAAGACTTTCACACAGCACTGAGCCACAGACTCTGTCCAAAAAGACTGATGTAGTCAACCACAAATTAAACCAAATTCTTGCAAATACAGACTTCCTGATTGGGTCATGACAAGATCTAATGTCCTTTGCTCTTAAAGGGGATCTACTTGAACTGATTCCAGGGAAATCTTTTGCTGTTTGGTTTGGTGAACAGCTTTTTTTCAGTGACTGAGGCTTTGTGAATAGGTCAGTAGCTGCTTTACATGTTGATGTGGTGGTCAGCACTCGCCTCAGAGTCCAGTTCCCGTTTTGAAACCCGGCCAAAGGTCTTTTCTGTGTACGTTTGGGTTCTCTCTGGGTTCCCACAGTCCATAATGGTGCAGATTTCAGACTGCAGGCCTGTGTGTCTCCTGAGTCTCTGTGATGGACGAAGCCAGGGCTGTCCAGACTCTCTCCCAGTGACCTGGAGATGAGCTCCAGCCTCTATTGACCACACCAGGAATGGACGGATAGATTAACAGGAGTTGAACCACTTTGTCAAACTACCAAAAATGAACACAATACTGGCAGAATTAGTTTCCTAGGTTTGCTCAAACCCATCAACATTAACGATGTTACATTGAATCAACACGGATCAGCACCCGTAGTCTTCTGGAATAATAAATTGGTGTTCTTTCATTCTTAATTTTTTCACTTTTGCATGCTCCTCCACATCAAAGTTCAGCAGAAAGATGCAAAACTTTCCAAAATACCAGACGTGAACGGTGTGACCTACCTGTGACCTGGTCATTTTCTTTGTACGATAAGTAGAATCGACCTAATTTATGCTTTCTATTTTATTTTCTCAAAATGTCCAACACTGACAAAAGAGACAACAACAGAGACAACATAATTAGAAAACTATTATCTGTTTTAATTCCTGTCCAAATCTTTGCTCTTTTACAGATGTTTTATTTAGAAACTTTGTCAAATCAGTTAAAGACATCATTCACCACCTCCACCTTTTTCTACATTTGGGGTGTGATATAAAACAGTTTCAAAATAGTGTTTGGATTTCTTCTCTCCTCACAAACAAAGCTATTAATGATCAAACTCCATCTTATGTGAGACAGCCCTTTGTTCTCAGGTTAGTTTCACCTGTGATGTCTGAAAATAGAAACGGAGTCAGTGCCTTTGCTTTTTAGGCTCCTCCTGTCTGGAACCAGTTTTCAGGGTTAGTGTAGGAAGCATTACAGACACATTTTCATATATTACTAAATGGATGGATGCAAAAAAGAATAGATCATTCCATTTTTAAAAATGTTTCAGTGGTGCATTATTAAAACACACACACACACTATATATATTTATATATACACACAGGACTGTCTCAGAAAATTAGAATATTGTGATAAAGTTCTTTATTTTCTGTAATGCAATTAAAAAACATGAAATGTCATACATTCTGGATTCATTACAAATCAACTGAAATATCGCAAGCCTTTTATTGTTTTAATATCGCTGATTATGGCGTACAGCTTAAGAAACCCAAATATCCTATCTCAAAATATTAGAATATATCGGATTTTTGAGTTTTCTTCAGCTGTACGCCATCATCAGCTATATTAAAACAATAAAAGGCTTGCGATATTTCAGTTGATTTGTAATGAATCCAGAATGTATGACATTTCATGATTTGTAATTGCATTACAGAAAATAAAGAACTTAATCACCATATTCTAATTTTCTGAGACAGTCCTGTATATATATATATATCATACTCATCAGTAAAGATGTGAAAATGACGAGTGCTGATGGAAGTGTCCTATTGTCGTATGATTGTGTTTGGCTTTTTCTGCATGTGCAGGTGTTTCCTGGACGAGTCCTCCTTCCTCTTTCTGCTGCGGAGTCCACTCTGCTGCAGCTTGTAGGTTTTGCGGGCCTGACTTCTCTCCTGCTCCATGACCTCTGTGTCGTCCAGAATCTCCAGGCCCGGGATCTGACTGATCACGTACTGTCTGAGAGGGAGGGGGGCCACAGAGGGGGGGGTGTTAACAGCGTTCACAACACCAGCATCACACCACGAAACCCTCCGAGGGCTTTGAGATCAGAGCAAAAGGATTTAACCTCTTGAGACCTGAGTTTTTATTTGGTGTGCATTTTTGCTTTTTTTCAAGCTATATGGGATTAGTAGGACCTAATAAGTTCAGTAATAAGACTTTGTCATGGTACAGGTAGCTTTTCTTCTTATAGGCCCAGTAGGTTTATCTTTATATCTAAAATGTGTGTTTATATATTGAATTTCTTCCCTGCAATTTGGTTCTGATGCTCCAAATAACTTAGTTACAAAACTTTAATTAAACAGTAAAAACATAACTATTTGAAAATGTGTAAAACCATTTTACTCTAGATTTCAAACATTAGTGTCTGATAGCGTCTACTTTAAGGCCAAGAGGTGAAAGACCAAAGAAAAACGAAGTATCATAGTAAAGAGGAGAAAAATGCACTGTCCTCATATGAAGACGTAGGGTCTCAGGAGGTTAAGACAATGTTCAGAGATTTGATTCAAATCGCACCACAACATTCTGTAGAATGTTAATTCCTCTCCATGTCTGTTGGCCACCATGTAAACTTAACTGTTCCATTACAGGCTTATGATGCATTCACTGAACTGCTTCACTGCAGGGGGAACACATTTGCTCAACAATAAGCATAACCACATCCTTGTTACTTTATCATTTGCTGGTAATCTAGTGGTTTACACAGCACAGATAAACAACAAAAGAACTTTCTCGAAAAAAATCTAATGTTATGCAATATAAACTTTAATCAGCTTATTTATTTGGGCATTTATTCAACAGACATGAGTATGAACCAAGCACAGTTTAAGTGGTGAGTTCAGGGAAACATTCTGATCCATCTGTTCATAGCACAAGTTTCTTGGGTTTACTTTGAATTAGTGGACAGGCTTTTTAAACTTAATCCCAATCTGAATGAGTTCAGCGCCAGTAATCTATCGTATGGCAGTTTTAAATGTGTGAAATAACCTCTCACATCCTCTCCTGTTGATATAACGTGAACACAACCTAACTTTGTTGGCGCACTTAGGAATTCTGATGGGGCGATCAATACAAAAACATCTATCTATCTATCTATCTATCTATCTATCTATCTATCTATCTATCTAATTACAGCCAAAAGGCCTCAACCACCCCCCCAAAGCACATCTGGATCCGAGATGCACCTTGCCTGTGTGTAATTATGATGAGTAAAATCTTGTAACTACAAAATATTCAAGCCCTTGCTGTTTAAATGCAAGGGTTGATGGGGAACGTCCCTTTTTTCACTTCCTGTCATGTGATCAGGCTCCAGCTTTTCACGTCTCGTCCGCTACTGATGCTTAAATTGTCCCTGACGTGAATGTGCACGGTGGCCTCTCTCAGTGTGTCAGCTTTGGGATGACCAGCATGTTCTCATCAAAGGCCAGAGAATTCAGAACTAAAACAAGAAAGTAGCATTACTGCAAATAAACTATCTACCAGTCTAAACTGTGGCTTTTTCATTTATTTATTTTTACCTGTGAACAGCTGGTTTTAGGTAAAGACAAGTCATTCACTGATATGTGACTTAAACATGTTGTTAGTTTTATATCTATATTTTAAGTCATCAGACTAATTATTAATGTCATAAATATTCACTGAGCTATTAAATCAAAGCAGTTTAAAAGTAAACAAAAACGTGTTAGCATATAGAATGGAATTTAATATTATTTTTGGTAAGGTAAATATCAATTATGTTATCAATGTTCAATCTAAAAACCTAATTAAGAAATAAAAACAAGCATTTAAGGAGTTGTCTGACCACAGCACTGTCCTGCGAGTCAGGAAAGCTAATTGTTATCTTTTGAGATTCTATTTTAAATAACTCATATTTGCATGATAGAGGGAGAAAAGATCAAACACTGAATATGTATCTTCCTCTAAACTTATCATGCTGCTGTGTAGCTATTTAGAATACTAAAAAGCAACCCAGTTCCATAACACACAGTTTTAGAAATAAACACGATGGTTGTGTGACAACTGCAAGAAACAAAGTCAACACATCGTTGTTTCAATATGGACATGTTTCAGGTGTATATTGAAAAAGAGGAAGGTGTTTGTTAGCTTGCACATAATCATTTTTCAGCCTACAGAGACATGAGTTGGAAACACTACAGTCCCAAGGCGCCCGCATCCACAGAGAACTTTGTGTTGTTAACCTAATGAGCCACAGGGGGATGCTAGTGTCCCTGTAAATTGATTTGGTCACTGATACATGATACATGTCACCACACTCTGTGTGCCACACATCCATAAAGCAGCTGGACTGATGTTAGTGCATAAAAATTCAGACATTTTACAAGGATATATGTATTTGCAGCGTTCACAAACACAAGATTTAGCTAAAGCACGAAAATATTTTGCTGATATTCTAAAAAAAAGAAAAAAAGGATAGTTTTGGGCTTTATTTCAATGCTGTTTATTTGTTTGAAATTGTATCAGCTATTTATTTTCCTGAAATAATGTTTGGAACTACAATATTCCTAACTGGTTTTGCCATCATATTCCAAGAAAGTCTAATCAATGCAAAGAGAAAATACAGATAGAGACTGGTTTGTTTTAAATATTGATGTTGCAAGGACTTTAGAGAAGTTTAAGTAAAAGTTATATCATATATCATGTGTGCATTGAACACAAATTGTGTGTCAAAACAAGCTTAAATTATGTAGGATGTCAGGGCTCACCTGTAGTCTATATACTGGGTCAGACTTCCTCCATTGAAATAGCTGGGTGCAGCCTCATTGTTCATCATGCTGAGAAACCTACAATTGGGAAAAGTGTACAGATGTTTAGTAGACAAAGAAGAGCGATGATGCTTTTAAACACAAACCAGTACGGCTACAGATGAAAACGGACTGGATTGGATAGGTGTGCAGCCTCACCTGATGCTGGGAAACTTTCGGCGGATCTCCTCCACGAACACGGGCAGGTTCTTGATCTTGTTCTTGTTGATGCACAGCGTGGTGACGCTGGGCATGTAAGGGAACTTGACGTGGGCGCTGTAGTTGTTGCAGTCCAGGATCAGCGTGCTGAGCCTCTCCAGGCGGCCCAACAGAGCCGGGTTCCAGTGAGGGCGGGGTGAAGGACAACACACTGACCGGCAGCTGCTTCAGCCTCTGCCCACATAGTGGGATGTCTCACACTAACTATCTGAATGCAAATGAACTCCAAATCAAAAAAAGATGGGTGTCAGGGTTTGGGAAGGTGGTGTGGTGAGGTGAGGGGAAGGATCCAGGTGTAAGGCCCGGGGAGGGAATCACAGGGAGGAAGCAGGGAACTCAAGAATGGAAGAAAAAATAGATTATTTACAAAAACAACAAAAAAACACAGCAGAAGCTACATTCAGAATAATCTACACCGTGAACCAAACCAAAAGACAATCTAGAACTAGCAAAACCATAGAAGGCACTGCGAGCAAGACCAGAACAGCCACTTAAAAAAAAAAAGACGACCAAGTTCTGACTAAAATTCTGACGAGGATCTGGCAAAGAGTGGTATGACTTTTAAAGAGGGGTGTGTGGTTGGTGAAATGAAAGCAGGTGAATGAGAAACACAGGTGCAGTGAGTTGAGAGCTAACAGGAAAATAAGGACCTGAGGGAGGTGAGGAAACTGAGAAACATAACCTAAAGACCACTGTGGTAAAACACAGGAAACCGAAACATGAGAAAAAGAAAAATAACTAAGAGACAAAACCAAGATTCAAGTCGGGACACTGGGATGACAGAAAATGCTTCTTAAAATGAGCTGAAATATGATCCTTCTGCATTAAGGCTGCATCATAGAGGGGAAAACTATAATGGGTTTATCATGTCTGTAAAAAGATAAAAGTCAATTCTCAAAAGCCACTGCTTAGGATATTTCCCTTCTGTTCTACAGTAAGCCACATTTTCACGGAGCCTGCATTTGGGTGGAATTCTCTGGACCGGATTTTTCCACATCACCTGACTCCCATCAGGAGTGCCCTGCTTTGACTTTGAATTTTTGCACCAGCCGATCAAACCCCCGAAAAGTAGCGTTTCTCTATGAACTCCACTGATCCAAGAAAATCAGCTAATGCTGTCTATGAGATTATTATTTGAAAAACCTTTACAATGGGAGTTAGCGGGACCAGCGAGAATAAAACAAAGCACATTATCGCCTTATAGGTAATTATGTCAAAATTGAAAAATCACTGAAAAAGCACTGAAAAATTAGATGTGACTTTATGCTGTAAAAGCTCTTTAATAACTGAATGCTTTATTGTGACCGCAAACTAGTTGACTACATTATCTGTTAGCTGCTGCCTTTCTAACAGGAAGTGCCCATTTGATTTATTCAAGCCTTTTCTTTGAAAACTACTCCTTGAAAGACAACTTCTCTGTTGGGCAGTATCCTTCAGCACGACAAACGATGATAATTATTCAATTCAATTCAATTCAATTTTATTTCTATAGCGCCACATCACAACAACAGTTGTCTCACAGCTTTCCAAACAGAGCAGGTCAGACCTACTCTGAAGTTAATTACAGAAACCCAACAATTCCCACCATGAGCAAGCACTAGGCGACACAGGCAAGGAAAAACTTCCTTTTAACAGGCAGAAACCTTGAGCAGAACCATGGCTCAGGGTGGGCGGCCATTATATAATTATAATGATAATGATAATGATAAGTACCCCAACAGTAGGGCGTATTGAAAAGGATACTCGTCCAGCAGGTTGTAGCTGAGGTCCAGCACCTCCAGGGTGTGGGTCTGTGTCAGGATGGGGTCATAAGGGATCTCTGACAGGCCCTGATAAGCAAAAGACAGCCACTGAAAACCCGGGGCGTGGCCGAAATGACTCTGCTGACCAGAGGGAGGATGATCCATGACTACAGGCCCAGCACTGTGACCCCTCTGCTCCTCCGGGCATTTACAGATTACGTCATGACCCTGAGAAAACAACAAAACAAAGCACGGTTAGCTCATCTTTAGCACGCATTTAGCAACGAGTCTCCATCAGTTTAACAGAAGACTGAGCAACATCAGAGTTTATTAAAACATATACTACAAACTATTCAACAAAAGGATACAAACCGTGGCACAGTCATTGACTTTTTTATTCTTCCAGCTGCAGAAAGACATGTAAGAGATTTCATCTCAACACAAACCATGCATGCAGTGTGTGTTTTATCACACAAAGTGCACCAAACTCCATCATGACACGATTGTTAAGTGTAAAATTGTGTCGCCTGGCTTTTCGTATGGGGAAAAGATCAGGAAATCTATTTAAAGGCCAACAACAAAACTACTGTTGGGTGACCTTTGAACTCTCAGGCAGCAGCAGAAACACAGGCCGCCAAACAGAAATGTGGCCAGAAGTATATTTCAGAGAGAGAAAGCCGTGTATAGATTCAATTTATTCAGCAAAAATAGACATAGATAAAAGTGAAATATAAAAACAGTTCAGAACATTAAAATAATGCTGATTTAACAGAATGGATCTGCATCATATTTGTTTATATTGTCTTAAATCAAAGAAGTCGATCAACGATGACAATGAAAATATTTCTCTAATCAAAATCAGATTTCCATAATTCAGTGACAAAACTTATTTTTGCAAATTAGAAAAAAAGATGTGTGTTTCACAGGGAAGCTGCTTTATTTAAAGAATTAAATATTTGAATCGAGCCCAGAATGATAAGCCACAGCAATAAAGAAACAGCTGGCTCCTGATCAGACTATTCAAATGAAAAACATCTGGCCTGTGGCTCTTCCCTGTCAAATCAAGCTTACATAATGCAAAATGCTCCATCTAAAAAGCAGAACATAAATAGGACATAAATAAAAACAAATCCAAGTCGTTAAAGAGCTTTTTATATTAAAAGCTGGAGTCTCAAACATGACAGACTAAGACAATCAACTGTTACATTGAAAGATAACTTTAAAGTAGAAATAAAACTTTTCAGAGAAAGCAGAACAATGGTTACCGACTATAATATTAAATGTGGTAACGGAAATATTTATTCTCAGAACAATAAAATTTCATTTCGTGTAAAAAGGAAACATCCATGGATTTTAGAATTATTCATAGCACATGGCAGTTATAAGCTAAATATGCAACTGACCATCAAAGAATGACTTCACATGCAGAAGACGGGGACTCAGAATGTGTCAAAACTGCAAACACTTTCCTCTGACTGAATTGCTAATTAAACACAAATGCTCATTCATTAAACATGTTCTTATTGAACAAACAAATATACATCAGGACAGATCACAAACATGCTTATCAGGTCAGTTAGAGCCGGACTCACCGAGATGTGGAGCAGCGACTGTGTCTTTTTTCTGCACGCAAACGTCTGAGAGGGTTTAGCGCCCGTATGAAAGGCCTCTTTCAGAGCACAGGGGCAGGTCACATGATGGGGATAATCACATTGCTGCTTAACCTTGTGGTTCAGACCCACTGGCCCTAATCAAAATAATGTAAAGTTGAATTCAAAAAAATGGGGCAACAACAGCAGCTCATAAGTGATTAAGATAAATGTCAAAAGTAAACCAGGTCTAAATGCATTTCCCATGGAAAACTTTCAATTCCTGCTTTTATATAGGTCAGTTGGACCTCAGAAGATGTGCATTTAATTCAGATTCCATTAAATAACTGCATTTAATTACGTCAGACCCTATTGTATGTAATTCAATCAACGCAAAGAAAAGCATCCTAGTCTGCAAATATTTCCTTGACATCTTCATTCAAGATTGATGCTTTAAAATTGAGATTTTATGTTGATTTTTTTCACTCCGTTTACGTGACAGTCAGACAATCTTGATTTCCCCAAGCACGCTAAAACTGAGAGTTTTACATGTTTTGTTAGCATGTTCTGTCCATGATAGGATAAACTTTTAATATTCCTGGAGCAAACATTTGCAGATAAATTCTCTGTGCTATCAGCATGCCTGTAATGGCTCAGAATATCTCCCTACTATTCCCCAAAAAGTCCACAATTCACAAAGGTACATTTTCCATGTTAGACACAGATCTTTACTCCACTACACATCACAGAATACAACATTTTTTGAGGAAAGATCATAAAAAACAAATCAGATTAAGAAGGTGTACAATGTAATGAAGTATAAATTAAAATGACACATTTCACAGGGCATGGGGTGTTATGCTGCAGAATCAGTGAGACACATTCAGCCTATTTTCAGCCCCTGACAGTTTTCATGAAGTCACATGATGGGATTAGTGGCTCCGTTTGAAACGAGTGAAAGACTGTAAATACTTATTTCAAATCTATTACTGAGCTTTGCACGGGCAGTAATACTTTCAGTGGTTAACTTAAGTGAGAACAAGCTGTAAACAAGGTGTCGGATCCTCTTTGGTAGAAGTGTGACCGCAGTTATAGGCCGGA
Source organism: Menidia menidia (assembly GCA_907169785.1). Lineage (NCBI taxonomy): Eukaryota > Metazoa > Chordata > Actinopteri > Atheriniformes > Atherinopsidae > Menidia > Menidia menidia. The sequence continues at coordinate 11,888,975 of CAJRST010014446.1, read as the reverse complement.
AGCAGCCTGTGCACGGTGATTTCAGCCCGTGCACGGTGATTTCAGCCTGTGCACGGCGTGCTGCTGGTTTCAGCTTTTGGCCGAACAAACAAAGTGATGGCGTCTTCCGCTCCGGCAGTCCCTGATCTGCCACTTTGCCCTCCTCCACACCAGCACGCACTTTTTATTGCCCTTCCTTTTGGAGCGGGGGGGCGCCTTCCTCCAGTTGGTGTAGCTGACCGGCTGGCCTCCTGCCCACTCCCAGCGGCCTCGGCCCTCCCGGTCGTTCAGGCCTTAAAAGGTT
>CAJRST010014446.1:11862928-11874047 GCA_907169785.1 Menidia menidia | reverse complement strand
GGTGAAGTTGGAGCCAGCGGCCAGTGCAGTGCCGGCCAAAAGCAGTTGGCCGTACTGCGGGGGCTGCCTGAGGACAAAGGTCAGGGCACTGGGGGGAGTGTCCGGATCAGAGCTGGACAGGCAGTCAGGACCGAGGATCATGACCGAGCCTTGAGGGACAGTGAGGCCTCTGTTGGAGGTCAGAGTGGGCAGGACGCGATCCACCATTTCCACCTGAATTTCAAAGCTTCCATTCCGGGTAGTTTTACCGTTACTCACAACAAACCTGTCGAAAAGATGGAAGAGACTGAGTGTTTTGCTAAAGCTTCTATTTCTACACTAGATCAGAATCATGCATTAAACAGGGTGCACATAACTGGTAAATCAGGAATGCGTAGCACCATCTCCAGCAATAGTTGACAAGCAATGAAAGTAGATAGATAGTGGTGTTGATAAGTGGCGACTCAAGTACGCAAGTGTGTGTGTGTGGGTGTGTGTGTGTGTGTGGTAACGCGGGTGATGCTACACATTCCTGACTTTTGTTGCACATGCGTGCCTGCACAGTGGTCTTGTGTAATCCTGTCCGTGAATATTCCCTAACAAGCATTCTTTAAGGCATTTTAAGGCATTTATAAAAGAATAAATATACGTTCACACACTCCCAATCAATTTAACTGGATCATCTGCCCAAAACTGACATACCAACACCCACAGAAAAGGTCCTTTCCTTTAAAGCTAGCAGGAAGTCAGCTAGTTTAAATGTACTTTGTAAAATGTACATAGGAGAAAGGCCTGGGTTCTGGACTGACCTGCACCTGGTCCAGATCTTTGGCTAACTGAAATTATGTTTCATGACTCACAAATAGTACAAAAGAGACCCAGGACAGTGGACACCCTGGACACAACACACCTCAATACTCTGTTATTCCGATTGACAGTAATACGTTATTATCTAAAAATTGTTTTTTTGTTATTTTGTCAGATCAATGGTGACAGCTAATCCCCATAAATAAAAAGAGAAATGGAGCTTTTTAACTCACTGAAAGGTCTCTGTTGTCTTCCTGGCGCGGTTGTCGTGAACATAAGCCACAAGGTTCCCTGCGATGTCCATCTGACTGAAGGTGGAGATGACCAGTCCGGGATGTTTGATGTACTCTATGTGCCCATGAGCAGGAGGCTTGTTGATGCTATAGATAAGCTCCTCTGGCTTGTCTGTGCCGTCTGTGGCTAACAACACATCTGTGGTGAGGACCACGCGATCCCCACGGCTCACAGTCAGGGGCTTCACGAAGAGGGCAATGTTTCCTGAAGGACACGAGCAAATCGGAACGCATCAACAAAGAGTGTTAGCCAAAAGATTCTGAGCTACCTTACCTAACGTACTCTCAGTCTTTCACAAGTACCCAAAGAGAAAGCATAAAAATCATAAACTGAACAAGATCTTCTCACATTATCTAATGTTTCTGACTGAATATGGTTGGGATACATTGGGCCTGTGCTAGTAAGTACCCATCTTTGCTAACTACAAGCATGTCCCAATGCTGCCCCAGTGCACTAAATTTCCAAAGATGTCTTTAACGGAACGAGAAAACTGGTTCCATTAAAGACATTGTACATATGAACACATCATTTTCCATAAAATAGGATGAACCCCTGCTTATTTCATGATTTCTGAATTCACTTTTAATAAGTTGGAAAAATGTTGATACTATGACTTTGGCTTGGAAGTAACAGATAGTAGGTAATAGATAATATTGCAAGTAGGGAATCTCTTCCTAAGGGGGGAGAAAGTCTAAACTCTTTTACCTTTTTCTAGGTCTTTGACAGAGATCTGGAAGTGCTGTCGGGGGGATTTATTATTTCCATCCCACAAGTGGAAGACGAAAAAGTCCTGTGTTTTAGTAGAATGGAGGCCTGTGTGTAGGTAGCGCAGCAGGTTCATGTCCACCATTTCCTGGGTACAGTTCCTCCCAGATGATAGCGTCACCCACGCCTGGCCTTCCTGAGAGGGCAGTTACACAGTTACACAGAAAGCTTGGCACATGCTAATATTGTTTTAATCAGATCTTTGTTTTTCTGAACCTATTTTTTGACACTATCTCTTTTGGACTGACTCATTGGGCTAAACTGTTGTTTATTTCATTAACCAAAACCTTATATCAGTTGGACCATTTTTTTGTTAGAGTCAAAGATTTTTTTCCAAATGCTAGCCTGACCAGGAACTGGCCTGGTTTAATATTATCACAGTACAACTCTGTAGAGGAGCTGTAGAGAACAATACCCTATGTCTGCCATTACATTTTCCATTGGGAAACAGCAGGAAATCTTTTTTATCTGGTGCATTAACATGAAACCTAACAGCCAAGAACTGGTGAGTTTCTTGAAAATATTGTGCATCAACCTTAAGTTGAAGAAGTCCTTGGGTTGGGACACTCTCAAAGATGTACATGAGCTCAGATGAGGGGGTATCTCTATCCTGAGCGAACAGTCTGACGCTGGAAATAATCCTGGCTTCTCCTGGCTCCACCTCCAGTCCGTTATTCCTGAAGGACGACAGCAGGAAACAGCGGGTCACATGGAAGCATATTTTGAACGTGAGCTCTGAGGAGGATACCGGTCTCACCGGATGACCCGCGGCTCCTGGTCATTCACGGGCAGCACGTGAACGGTCAGCTGTCTGTGGAGACGGTGTCTGCCATCACTTAGCTGGATGGTAAAACTATCCTCCATATTCTCAGAGTCATCGTGCATGTACATCAGATCCAAACCTGTGGCACACATATACACACACATATATCATTTTCATATATACGAGGAATCCGACTTCTATGTGTTTTTTCTAATTTTTCTAAATTGATTATATCTCAAAATGTCACATAAAGTGCCAAGTTTTCTGCCAGCCTGTCCAGCCCCCAGAGAGACTGTAAGATCCTTTTATGAACAATCATGGGCGAAATGGTGCATTGATGTGTAAAAAGTACCATTGGTGAGATCTGCCATGGTGAAGTCGACTACCAAGGATTGAAGGTTGACTTCTCCTCTCTTGGTGATTCTTCTGTAGTCGCCGTCATTAATGATGCTGCCATGTAGAGGAGGTTTGACCACAGAGAAGAGCAGATCGTCTTTGGGAATGTCCAGGTCCATGACATTCAACACTGATGAATCCAACTGCTTCATTTCTCCCTCTCGCACCTCCAACACACAGAGTCATTTTAAGAGCACGTCCTCTGAACAAAGTCTGAGGGGAATGCTTGTTATGATTTTATAGATATGGTTTTTGAGACCAAAACAACTTACAGTGATGTTGCGAGTCACAAATTCTGGGATTTCATCGTTTGTAGGAGTGATGATGATGTAAAAGGGGACATGGGCAGAGCTGTGCGTGCCATCCGACACACAGAGCAGGAACTGGTCAGCCGTGGGCTCCATCCTCTGGTGTCTGCTCTGTACATAGTTTATATGACCATCCAGGATGTCTTTGAATGGAAAAGAAGCTGTAGAAGGACAGGAAAGATCAACCACTGGAAACTACTTTTTGGTTTACGTGTCTGGTGACAATAGTGAGTGTGATCGTGCTCACCGATGCTTATGCCTGTGTTACTTGTCTCAAAGCCAGGATTAGGAAGGATATTTTCTATGTAACCAAACTGGGGAGGAGAAATCAGACTGACCACGAGCTTATCCACATCTGTGTCCATGTCAGAGACCTTTAAATGAGACGCAGTTATTGAGGCAGACCCACCTTCATCCACCATAAAGATGTCACCTATGATCAAGAAAGACAAGTTTGCAAAACATTATGCTACAGCTTTTTTGTTTCACAAATGGGCTATTGTGGCTCCTTTTGAGGTTTTAAGCTGACCTGTTGTTAGTGAAGGTGGCTGGCTGTCAACAGGAAACACAGTGATCTGGAGATCATACACAGGCAAACTGGCCCTTAGTGGAGTGGTGCCTCTGTTGATGGGGGGGTCCCCCCCACCACAACACAAAGCAGATGCCTCCGTCCCTCCATCAGAAATGACGAATGTGATGGTGTCATGGCGGGGTGTTAGACCAATCTCTAGACCTAAGGCACAACATAGAAAGACACATTTAAGATTCCCATCTGCCTGCATAGTACTGTAAATCATCATTACAGGATATTTTAGTGTATATACAGCACATATATTGTATAAACATATAGTTTACACTGAATACATAGACAATATAAACTGTTATGGGCAGTTTATCCACTTTATCTGTGTAAAACTCAAATAGTCAAGGAAAAGTGTTTATTTGTCAATTGTCATGCTTTTTGTATTTGGAAAGTCAGCAAATGAAAAAGTTTTAGATAGATATGTTCACAACGATAGGGGTGAGTCATGAGTGACTCAATTTTGAGGGACAGGTAACGGCACCTTTCCTTATTTAATCAATGCAAACCAACCATTTCTCTTTCATCGCATGTCCATATTTGGTTGAAAGCATTTGTCATGTCATCATGACAAAATCACAACGAGCAAGTTAAGTTTTTTGAGTTGAGTGTGCTATCATCCTCATGGAGCTTTGTGCATTTTGTCAATAAGGTCTTTCAAACTAAAGAGCGTTAGGCTAAACTAACCTGAATCCAGGTGTTTACTTCAAGAAAGTCCAATATCCCTTTTACGCTTGGACACAACCTCATTTATAATTTTTCCTCACATGTGATTCTTTAGTATTTGTACAAAAACCCTACCCAAGATGGACATCTCCTTCAGAGGGCATGCCATGTGCTAGCCCTTAGTCAAAAGCACTTAGACCTGTAATGTGGACGTCTTTACCTGTGTGTCTGTAGGAGATGATGCCAGCAGTGATGTCTGCCTGGATGAAGCGGTCAACCACCACCCCACCTCGCAGCACCACACCGTGATAAGGCTGCCGGGCAATTAGGAACGCCAGGCTGCTGTTGTCACTGTCCATATCCGTTGCACAGATATACTCAGTTGTGATGACTATCTCTTGTCCCTCTGCACACCTGAGAACTGGTTTCAAACCGGTGACCACCACCGGGACCTCGTCGTTGACGGGCGTCACCTGGAAATGGCAAACGTGAGGGGACTGCAAGAGTCAAGCTAATGAACTTTCCTCTCTGTGTGTTATTTCCTCAACAGTTACCTTCACCAGCAAAGTAAAAATGACAGAATTGGTGCCGTCTGTTGCAATGAATTCCATCCTGTCCTTGGTAGTTTCTGAACTGTCATGACTGTAACTGCATTGGCAAGAAAGCAAATCAAAGATTTAGAACATACCCTGACAAATTGTGTCACTAGGGTACTTTAAAAGGATACTTTCCTACATGAGTTGAAATTTCTGTTATCTAAGAACTTGCGTTCTAAAGAAAACCACATGTCCTACACACAAGGATATAAAATATTTCAACTAAAACTGTTAACATTAGCATCTGGCAGGATGTCTGACCTAACTTTAAGGCTTCTCAGGTCTTGCAGGGTAAAGTTCTGCCCCGGTTTAAGCGGAAGGCCACCAAGCTGCAGAGTCCCATGCTCTGGTTCCTTCCTGAGCTCCACTTGTAGGGCTTTTTCTGCAGAGTCCACGTCGGACAGCAGCATGTGTTCCGGGCCGATCCGGCTCTGCCCCCCCTCATCCACCGTCAGAGGGTTGGTGATGACCTGAAAAAAAAAGTGTGGACATCCTCTCTGTATACATCCACAAATGCTGAACTAAAAAGGAAGAAGACAAACATGCTTTCTACCTGTGGGGGCTGGTTGTCCACCGGCATCACGGTGATGTTAAAACAGATCCCGGGGACTGTTTTGCCCACGTGATTGGTTACAGAAAGGACAAACTGGATGTACTGAGGGTGAGGGCCGATGTCCATAACCGGAGGCATGTAGGCTACTTTCATGAAGTTCACTGCATGCTGGAAAAAGTGTGACAAATTGGGAGCTTTTAGGGAATCAGGCAGCTTGGGTACTAACTGTGATACTGACGTTAGGAGAGAAGAACCGGGGATACCTGTGTGAAGAGCCTCAGAACCGGTGCATTGCTGTCTTTGGTGAATTTTGGTATGCTGTCGACCAGGAACAACCTCCCTGCATCGAGACCTCTGCTTTTGGACACAACCACACAAGCTTCAGACAGAATCATTTCCGTTCATTTATTTGTGAAGATGAATCCATACAAACCTGTGAGGACCGGTGTAAAAAGGGAGGGTGGTGACTGTGTATGTCAGCTCACTGTCCGGGGACCTCTGGTCTACAAAGTGGAGCTGCTGTCGTGTGATATGGGCCACATCTGTTTCTTTGACCACCAAACATCGAGTGGAACCAGGCACCTCTTTAGGTGGCTGGTCTGGAACAGGCTCTATGTGCACCATCACCACCTGGACATTACCATGGAAATCATTCACTCAGTTTTCAAGAGCAAACCTGAGAGATCTTATTGGTTAGTACATGTATATTTTAGACACATTTTCTTCCATGAACAATGAAGATCAGTTGTACAAGGATTCCCCATTGCGTGTTATTTTATAGATGGACATGTCTGCTAGACTAAATTACACTAGATGTGAAAAAAAACAGAATTTACAATTGTTTATGTTCCAATTACTTTTCTTTTAGTAATTCAGCCCAAAGAGCTAAATTGAGATGATTTACATCAGGGATCTTTATTTCAAGTCCTCAAGGACAGCTGTTACGCAGGTTTTAGATGTTTCCCTGTGTTGTAGGGCTCTTGAACATACGTTTGTCTGGGACCACACCCCCAATGACTGGCAGCTGCTAAAAATCCTGCCCCAATTTCACTTCCTGTCCTGCCTCTACTCTAGGTTGCTCTTCCGTGGCCTCCTGGCAGGTACTTGTACTGTAACCGCTGTGTTTTACTGTGAGCCGTGGGGAATTCACTCTTTGTCTCCTTAAAAGTTTTAACTTTTTTAAGTTCCTGAAACCTTACGTGAGGCTTCCCTGGTGGTGAGTGGTCAGTGTTTGTCAGTACTGATAAGCCTGCCAGCGGTTTTTGGAAGGTTCTTTTTAGTATTTTGATCTCACCGTCATACTCTTATTGTACTGTTCTTAAACAGTTTGGACCCCATTGCTTTTAGTTGTCTGTGTATCCACAGTTAGTACAATTGGCTATATCCCAGGGCACATCTCCTGGTAGTCAGCCTCCCTATCACCAGTGGGCTAGTCATATGATTTTGTCCTAATATACTGTAATTCCTTCATTTGTATACATTTAAAAAATGGTTGACAATCTTTTTTCTTTTTGTAAATGCATTCTAGTGGGTGTTTGTTTTTCCTAAATGGAATTTTTAAGCATGATTTAAACATGTTTTAGTTTTTAGTAAAAAATTCTAACTGTAAAATATGTTAGTAGATACTTGGGGGAGCATACAGTAGCATGGATGTCCATCTACCCAGCTCCCTGTGCAGGGCAGCAGCTATTCCAGCTCCATTCACATGTGCATTGCTAAATGATCAGTCTTTCCCAACCTGGTATAAACATGAGAATTCAACCGCAACAGTGTGGTTGGACTTCACAAATCTGCCTCATTTCGCAAGTAATGAGGGCTTTACATACTCTGGAGAGAAAAACACTTTGTGATCTGAGAATTCTACACCTGGCCAAGGAGTCTCATCGACTTAGGGGTAGTGTTTGTGTTTGAACAGCTGGTGTAGAAAGACTAAATTTCTCTCCAACTCTATCGTCCTGGTTCAAATGACATAGTTTTCCTGACACTCAGACCAACTTTAAGACACTTTTGCCACATCACCACCAATATTTAGACACTGCAATAGGGGTAAAAATACATTTGATCTAATCAAACATTCTTCCCTGAGGGAGCAGTTTCAGAACTTTGACTTTGAACTCACAGCCTGGAATGTGTGCAAAGAGGCTTCTACTGCCAATGAACACATCATTCTGGGGGAGTTTTCTGAGTTTGGGACTGGATTTATATCAAAGTGTGTGGAAGATGCTACTGTTAAGAACATCACAACCAGAAACCCTGAATCAGCAATGAGGGATGCATGCTTCTGCAGCGTGTGGTGCTGTAAACCCTGCTTTACTCAGGCATGTCTGCGTTTGCTGGTACCCTTCCAGATATGGAGCAGGCATCAGGTGGAGATGGTTATTTGGAGAACCATCAGAAACCCCTTTAACTGTCACAGGTTCCTCACATTAGTAAAACTGACAACTTTTCTCAAAGAATCCATGAGCATTAGAAGTCGGGGTACTATCTTCAGGAATGTCTTGGTGAGACAACAATGCAAAACTAGCTATTTTTAAGAGGGCAGGTAACAAAACAGTCACCTTCAGGAGCTCCTGTGCTTCTGTCAACCCAGTTGAGAAAATGATACACTACATATATGCTGAAAAACATATAAAAAGACAAATGGCATATCCCTTTCCACATCTAGCAACTCCTCTGGGGGAATCCCAAGGAGCTGCTAGATGTGGAGAGGGATGTCTAGGTTTCCCTGCTTTACCTGCTGCCCCCAAGACCCGACTCTGGAGAAGAAGAAGTAGATGGATGGGTGCATAGTACAATTGTGTTCTACATGCATTAGAAAAAAGAAATAAAAAAGTTCCAAATAAAATCTAAATCAAACACACCATTTAAGGATAAAAAAGGATTATGTTCCTCACAAGTCTACTGCCAATGATGTGTTGATTTAAATCAGGTGTGCTGAAGCAGGGAAACATTTCAAACCTGAATGACAGTTGTGCCTGAGATCCCCGATTTAGACGATCCTGTGACTTTATAACTGCTAATAAATATTCACTTATTTGTCATAGATACCTAAGGAGAGAGCAACTTTTTGATCTTCAAAAGTCAACTTGCTTTCTCTTAAAGCACCTATCAGATTACCATAACTTGGACGGTCTGCACAGAAACGTCTTAGTATGATGATGACACACTAGAAGCAAGAGACCCAAAAGAAAATCTGCAGTTCAGGGTGTAGAAACCACACACCTAATGAGCAATGTTGTAAAGATGTGTTCTGTTACTCACTTGAGGCTCTGACAGGTTTGGAGGGTCGTGGAAATCAGACAGCACCACCTCAAAGGAGTCATCAAACACCTCATTCCCCAGGTGCTTATAATAAACTATGGACTGAGAAAGGTCCCTCTGGAGGAAGTGGGTGACTGGGTAACCTGAATTGAAACAACAACAAGCATAACCTAGTACAGTTCCAGCATTAACAAATGCGCAGAGAGAGAAAAGAGCATTCTCCACTCACCTGCCAGCCCTGGTCCTGGGATTTTCAGAAGCTCTCCTCCCTGAGGGAGGCGGGTGACATTGAAGAGAATGTAGTCATCACTGGAGTCCATGTCCGAGGCCTGAAGGGTGGAGCCTCTCAGCAGAGCCGTGTGGCCCTCAGAAACCTCCAGCAGCATGTTGGTTATAAGGAAAGGGGGACTGTCATCTTTGGGGAGGATCTTGATGGGGAACTTGTGTCGAGTCTGATGGTGACCGTCGGAAATGCGGAAGATGATAAAGTCCTTGGTAGAGTCACTGTCATCGTGATGATAGTGGACCATGCCCGCTTTTATGTCACTGACTGTGAACATAAAGGCCTTTCCACCTGGATTTGTATGCCAACAAAGGATCAAAATTCATATCCGAAATGACAGCACAGAGCTTTAGATTAAGATTAAGAGTAGAAACTATGTGTATCTGCATTGACAATCTTTTTGCTAGTCTGTAGCGCTTAATTCTTAGCTTATTAATTTTATTTTGTCATCATTTATCTCGACATTCTATTTCTATATTCTTCCTATTCCTAAATCTTATAATCTAAATTGTCTCTATGTTGCAGATATTTCACAATATTTATATTGCTATGTTATATTGCTGTGTGAAAAATGCTAAACGTTGGTCTGGTTTTACAGTGCTGCCTCACAAAAACACAACACCCAACTAGGACCTTTTCTGATGAGTTTGAATGTTCTCTCAATATATGAATTGGTTCCTTCTGGTTGCTGTAGCCTTGTCCCGCAGTCCAAAATATGTTAGCGTAATTGATGATTCAAAACTGCAGCTAAAACTGATTGTAGGTTTCATGTCTCAATATGGCCCTGTGATGGTGGCCTATACATTGTGCCCTAAATCTGGAATAGGCTCTGAGACCCCCATGCCTTGTGTGACACTGGACTCGATTCATCAGTTTAAATGTTGGATCTAGACGGAAGTGGGAAAATGTGATGCTTGTACCTTTTACAGTTAGCCGCCCATGCAGCAGGCCGTCCACGGTGATGATGCGAACAGCATTTAGGTTGTCGTTATCCACAATTTGGAGCTGGTTCCATGTAATTGGACGAGACTGACCTTCTAACAAGCTAAGACCTGCAAAACAGAATGTTATTCATAGTAAAGAATACATTTTAAAAAACATCAAAAAGCGAGTTTATGTAATTCTGGTTTTAAAAAACTGTTTGAATGCCCAGACCTCTATGTTCAGAGAAAATCTGACCACCGTACTCTTGAAGGGGTAGTCAGACACATTAGGCTCTATGCGCCAGTGTCTTCCTCTCTGTTGGTTCCCAGTCTTATTTTTTCTTTTTAAATTGCAGTTTTTATTGCTTTTTGTCTAATATTTTCCTTCTGACCAGCAGAAGACATTTCTCTATTTGTGATAATTGGAAATGTAAAGGTTTTGAGAGTTGTATGGCACATGGTACCAATCAAAAACCTATCTTGACCTTACTTTTCCCCAGTAATATCAGCCAACCAAACTATTCCATCTCTTATAGTAGGTTTTGTGGTAGAGGGAAGCCAAAGCATAATGGGTTTCATAGTGTTCTTGCTAAAACCTCTGCATGCTGCTGGTGATTTTAATTAAACTAAAAGAGAATAGGAAATATCTCAAAACAATAGGCTAAAAGAGATAAGACGCTGGGGGTATTTATTCTTTGAAGTAGGTAATTAGATTAGTGGAGTTTTAACATGAAGACATAATCAGTCAACAACAGCATGGCTGTTCAGACGTACCCATGTTCCAGGACACTCGGGGGGCATTTGTGTCGGCATTCCTTATTGACACGAAAATGGTTGATGGTGAACTCTTCTCAAAGTACATATCATGAACTTCAAATTCCATCTGCAAGGAGAATTGAGTCCACAAATTACCTGTATTTTTTCTACTGCAAATAAAAATATAAA
>CAJRST010014446.1:11850872-11862828 GCA_907169785.1 Menidia menidia | reverse complement strand
TTTATATTTTTATTTGCAGTAGAAAAAATACAGGTAATTTGTGGACTTAATTCTCCTTGCAGATGGAATTTGAAGTTCATGATATGTACTTTGAGAAGAGTTCACCGTCAACCATTTTCGTGTCAGTAAGGAATGCCGACACAAATGCCCCCCGAGTGTCCTGGAACATGGGTACGTCTGAACAGCCATGCTGTTGTTGACTGATTATGTCTTCATGTTAAAACTCCACTAATTTAATTACCTACTTCAAAGAATAAATGCCCCCAGCATCTTATCTCTTTTAGCCTATTGCTTTGAGATATTTCTTATTCTCTTTTAGTTTAATTTAAATCACCAGCAGCATGCAGAGGTTTCAACAAGAACACTATTAAACCCATTATGCTTTGGCTTCCCTCTACCACAAAACCTACTATAAGAGATGGAATAGTTTGGTTGGCTGATATTACTGGGGAAAAGCAATGTAAGATAGGTTTATACTTTTAGTACCATGTGCCATACAACTCTCAAAACCTTTACATTTCCAATGATCACAAATATAGAAATGTCTTCTGCTGGTCAGAAGGAAAATATTAGACAAAAAGCAATAAAAACTGCAATTTAAACAGAAAAATTAAGACTGGGAACCAACAGAAAAGAAGACACAGGGCGCTTAGAGCCTAATGTGTCTGACTACCCCTTCAAGAGTGCGGTAGTCAGATTTTCTCTGAATATAGAGGTCTGGGCATTCAAACAGTTTTTTAAAACCAGAATTACATAAACTTACTTTTTGACGCCTTTTTTTAAATGTATCCTTTACTATGAAGAACATTCTGTTTTGCAGGTCTTAGCTTGTTAGAAGGTCAATCTCGTCCAATTACATGGAACCAGCTCCAAATTGTGGATAATGACAACCTAAACGCTGTTCGCATCATCACCGTGGATGGCCTGCTGCATGGGCGGCTAACTGTAAAAGGTACAAGCATCACATTTTCCCACTTCCGTCTAGATCCAACATTTAAACTGATGAATCGAGTCCAGTGTCACACAAGGCATGGGGGTCTCAGAGCCTATTCCAGATTTAGGGCACAACTTGTTTAGGCCACCATCACAGGGCCATATTGAAACACGAAACCTACAGTCAGTTTTAGCTGTAATTTTGAATCATCAATTACGCTAACATATTTTGGACTGCGGGAGAAGGCTAGAGCACCCAGAAGGAACCAATTCATATATTGAGAGAACATTCAAACTCATCAGAAAAGGTCCCAGCTGGGTGCTGTGTTTTTGTGAGGCAGCACTGTAAACCAGACCAACGTTTAGCATTTTTCACACAGCAATATAACATAGCAATATAAATATTGTAAAATATCTGCAACATTGAGACAATTTAGATTATAAGATTTAGGAATAGGAAGAATATAGAAATAGAATGTCGAGATAAATGATGACAAAATAAAATTAATAAGCTAAGAATTAAGCGCTACAGACTAGCAAAAAGATTGTCAATGCAGATACACATAGTTTCTACTCTTAATCTTAATCTAAAGCTCTGTGCTGTCATTTCGGATATGAATTTTGATCCTTTGTTGGCATACAAATCCAGGTGGAAAGGCTTTTATGTTCACAGTAAGTGACATAAAAGCGGGCATGGTCCACTATCATCATGATGACAGTGACTCTACCAAGGACTTTATCATCTTCCGCATTTCCGACGGTCACCATCAGACTCGACACAAGTTCCCCATCAAGATCCTCCCCAAAGATGACAGTCCCCCTTTCCTTATAACTAACATGCTGCTGGAGGTTTCTGAGGGCCACACGGCTCTGCTGAGAGGCTCCACCCTTCAGGCCTCAGACATGGACTCCAGCGATGACTACATTCTGTTCAATGTCACTCGCCTCCCTCAGGGAGGAGAGCTTATGAAAATCCCAGGACCAGGGCTGGCAGGTGAGTGGAAAATGCTCTTTTCTCTCTCTGCGCATTCGTTAATGCTGGAACTGTACTGGGTTGTGCTTGTTGTGGTTTCAATTCAGGTTACCCAGTCACCCACTTTCTCCAGAGGGACCTCTCTCAGTCCATAGTTTATTACAAGCACCTGGGGAATGAAGTGTTTGATGACTCCTTTGAGGTGGTGCTGTCTGATTTCCACGACCCTCCAAACCTGTCAGAGCCTCAAGTGGGTAACAGAACACATCTTCACAACATTGCTCATTGGGTGTGTGGTTTCTACAGCCTGAACCGCAGATTTACCTTTAGGTCTCTTGCTTCTAGTGTGTCATCATGCTAAGACTGTTCTGTGCAGACCGTCCAAGTTATGGTAATCTGATAGGTGCTTTAAGAGAAAGCAAGTTGACTTTTGAAGATCAAAAAGTTGCTCTCTCCTTAGGTATCTATGACAAATAAGTGAATATTTATTAGCAGTTATAAAGTCACAGGATCGTCTAAATCGGGGATCTCAGGCACAACTGTCATTCAGGTTTGAAATGTTTCACTGCTTCAGCACACCTGATTTAAATCAACACATCATTGGCAGTAGACTTGTGAGGAACATAATCCTTTTTTATCCTTAAATGGTGTGTTTGATTTAGATTTTATTTGGAACTTTTTTATTTCTTTTTCTAATGCATGTAGAACACAATTGTACTAGAACCGAAATGCACCCATCCATCTCCTTCTTCTTCTCCGTCGGGTCTTGGGGGCAGCAGGTAAAGTAGGGAAACCTGGACATCCCTCTCCACATCAAGCAGCTCCTCGGGATCCTCCCAGAGGAGTTGCTAGATGTGGAAAGGGATATGCCATGTGTCTTTTTATATGTTTTTCAGCATATATGTAGTGTATCACTTGCTCAACTGGGTTGACAGAAGCACAGGAGCTCCTGGAGGTGACTGTTTTGTTACCTGCCCTCTTTAAAATAGCTACTTTTGCATTGTTGTCCCACCAAGACATTCCTGAAGATAGTACCCTGACTTCTAATGCTCATGGATTCTTTGAGAAAATTTGTCACTTTTAACAACGTGAGGAACCTGTGACAGTTAAAAGGGTTTCCGATGGTTCTCCAAATAACCATCTCCACCTGATGCCTGCTCCATATCTTGAAGGGTACCAGCAAACGCAGACATGCCTGAGTAAAGCAGGGTTTACAGCACACGCTGCAGAAGCATGCATCCCTCATTGCTGATTCAGGGTTTCTGGTTGTGATGTTCTTAACAGTATCATCTTCCACCCACTTTGATACAAATCCAGTCCCAAACTCACAAAACTCCCCCGGAATGATGTGTGCATTGGCAGTAGCAGCGTCTTTGCACACATTCTAGGCTGTGAGTTCAAAGTGCTCCCTCAGGGAAGAATGTTTGATTAGATCAAATGTATTTTTACCCCTATTGCAGTGTCTAAATATTGGTGGTGATGTGGCAAAAGTGTCTTAAAGTTGGTCTGAGTGTCAGGAAAACGATGTCATTTGAACCAGGACGATAGAGTTGGAGAGAAATTTAGTCTTTCTACACCAGCTGTTCAAACACAAACACTACCCCTAAGTCGATGAGACTCCCTGGACAGGTGTAGAATTCTCAGATCACAAAGTGTTTTGCTCTCCAGAGTATGTAAAGTCCTCATTACTTGCCAAATGAGGCAGATTTGTGAAGTCCAACCACACTGTTGAGGCTGAATCCCCAGTTTATACTAGGCTGGGAAAGAGGGATCATTTAACAACGCACATTTGAATGGAGCTGGAATAGCTGCTGCCCCTGCACAGGGAGCTGGGTAGATAGACATCCATGCTACTGTATGCTCCCCACAAGTATCTATTGACACATTTTACAGTTAGAATGTTTAACTAAAAACTAAAACATGTTTAAATCATGCTTAAAAATTCCATTTAGGAAAAACAAACACCCACTAGAATGCATTTACAACAACAAAAAAGATTGTCAACCATTTTTTAAATGTATACAAATGAAGGAATTACAGTATATTAGGACAAAATTACATGACTAGCACACTGGTGATGGGGAGGCTGACTACCAGGAGGTGAGTCCAGGGATATAGCCAATTGTACTAACTGTGGATACACAGAAAACTAAAAGCCGTGGGGTCCAAACATTTTAAGAACAGTACAATAAGAGTATGACAGTGAGATCACAATACTAAAAAGAGCCTTCCAAAAACAGCTGGCAGGCTTATCAGTACTGACAAACACTGACCACTCACCACCAGGGAAGCCTCACGTAAGGTTTCAGGAACTTAAAAAATTTAAAACTTTTAAGGAGACAAAGAGTGAATTCCCCACGGCTCACAGTAAAACACAGTGGTTACAGTACAAGTACCTGCCAGGAGGCCACGGAAGAGCAACCTAGAGTAGAGGCAGGACAGGAAGTTAAATTGGGGCAGGATTTTTAGCAGCTGCCAGTCATTGGGGGTGTGGTCCCAGACAAACGTATGTTCAAGAGCCCCACAACACTGGGAAACATCTAAAACCTGCATAACAGTTGTACTCGAGGACTGGAATTAAAGATCCCTGATGTAAATCATCTCAATTTAGCTCTTTGGGCTGAATTACTAAAAGAAAAGTAATCGGAACATAAACAATTGTAAATTCTGTTTACTTTTTTTACATCTAGTATAATTTAGTCTAGCAGACATGTGCATCTACAAAATAACAGGTTATGGGGAACCCTTGTACTACTGACCTTCATTGTTCATGGAAGAAAATGTATTTAAAATATACATGTACTAAGCTATGAGATCTCTCAGGTTTGTTCTTGAAAACCGAGTGAATGATTTCCATGGTAATGTCCAGGTGGTGATGGTGCACATAGAGCCTGTTCCAGACCAGCCACCTAAAGAGGTGCCTGGTTCCACTCGATGTTTGGTGGTCAAAGAAACAGAGGTGGCCCATATCACACGACAGCAGCTCCACTTTGTAGACCAGAGGTCCCCGGACAGTGAGCTGACGTACACAGTCACCACCCTCCCTTTTTACACCGGTCCTCACAGGTTTGTATGTATTCATCTTCACAAATAAAGGAACGGAAATGATTCTGTCTGAAGTTTGTGTGGTTGTGTCTATAAGCAGAGGTCTGGATGCTGGGAGGTTGTTCCTGGTTGACAGCATACCAAAATTCACCAAAGACAGCAATGCACCGGTTCTGAGGCTCTTCACACAGGTAACCAACCCGGTTCTTCTCTCCTCCCCTCAGTATCATAGTTAGTACCCAAGCTGCCTGATTCCCTAAAAGCTCCGTATTTGCCAAACTGTTTCCAGCATGCAGTGAACTTCATGAAAGTAGCCTACATGCCTCCGGTTATGGACATCGGCCCTCACCCTCAGTATATCCAGTTTGTCCTTTCTGTGACCAATCACGTGGGCAAAACAGTCCCTGGGATCTGTTTTAACATCACCGTGATGCCGGTGGACAACCAGCCCCCACAGGTAGAAAGCATGTTTGTCTTCTTCCTTTTTAGTTCAGCTTTTGTGGATGTATACAGAGAGGATGTCCACACTTATTTCAGGTCATCACCAACCCTCTGACGGTGGATGAGGGAGGGCAGAGCCGGATCGGCCCGGAACACATGCTGCTGTCCGACGTGGACTCTGCAGAAAAAGCCCTACAAGTGGAGCTCAGGAAGGAACCAGAGCATGGGACTCTGCAGCTTGGTGGCCTTCAGCTTAAACCGGGGCAGAACTTCACTCTGCAAGACCTGAGAGGCCTTAAAGTTAGGTCAGACATCCTGCCAGATGCTAATGTTAACAGTTTTAGTTGAAACATTTTATATGCTTGTGTGTAGGACATGTGGTTTTCTTTAGAACGCAAGTTCTTAGATAACAGAAATTTCAACTCATGTAGGAAAGTATCCTTTTAAAGTACCCTAGTGACACAATTTGTCAGGGTATGTTCTAAATCTTAGATTTTCTTTCTTGTCAATACAGTTACAGTCATGACAGTTCAGAAACTACCGAGGACAGGATGGAATTCATTGCAACAGACGGCACCAATTCTGTCATTTTTACTTTGCTGGTGAAGGTAACTGTTGAGGAAATAACACACAGAGAGGAGAGTTCATTAGTTTGATTCTTGCAGTCCCTCACGTTTGCCATTTCCAGGTGACACCCGTCAACGACGAGGTCCCGGTGGTGGTCACCGGTTTGAAACCAGTTCTCAGGTGTGCAGAGGGACAAGAGATAGTCATCACAACTGAGTATATCTGTGCAACGGATATGGACAGTGACAACGGCAGCCTGGCGTTCCTAATTGCCCGGCAGCCTTATCACGGTGTGGTGCTGCGAGGTGGGGTGGTGGTTGACCGCTTCATCCAGGCAGACATCACTGCTGGCATCATCTCCTACAGACACACAGGTAAATACGTCCACATTACAGGTCTAAGTGCTTTTGACTAAGGGCTAGCACATGGCATGCCCTCTGAAGGAGATGTCCATCTTGGGTAGGGTTTTTGTACAAATACTAAAGAATTACATGTGAGGAAAAATGATACACGTGGTTGTGTCCAAGCGTAAAAAGGATATTGGACTTTCTTGAAGTAAACACCTGGATTTAGGTTATTATAGCCTAACGCTCTTTAGTTTCAAAAACCTTATTGACAAAATGTACAAAGCTCCATGAGCATGATAGCACACTCAACTCAAAAAACTTTACTTGCTCGTTGTGATTTTGTCATGATGACAAATGCTTTCAACCAAATATGGACATGCAATGGGTGAGAAATGGTTGGTTTGCTTTAATTAATGATCAAATAAGGGAATAATTGGGAGGTGCCATTACCTGTCCCTCAAAATTGAGTCATTCATGGCTTAGGGTCACCCCTATCTTTGTGAACATATCTATCTAAAACTTTTTGATTTGCTGACTTTCCAAATACAAACAGCATGACAATTGACCAATAAACACTTTTCCTTTGACTATTTGAATTTTACACAGATGCAACTATATGTTTATACAGTATATCTGCTGTGTATACACTATAAATATCCTGTAATGATGAATTACAGTACAGTATCTGCAGGCAGATGGGAATCTTAAATGCATCGTTCTATGTCGTGCTTTAGGTCTAGAGATTGGTCTAACACCCCGCCATGACACCATCACATTCGTCATTTCTGATGGAGGGACGGAGGCTTCTGCTTTGTGTTGCGGTGGGGGGGACCCCCCCATCAGCAGAGGCACCACTCCGCTAAGGGCCGGTTTGCCTGTGTATGATCTCCAGATCACTGTGTTTCCTGTTGATAGCCAGCCACCTTCACTAACAACAGGTCAGCTAAAAAACCCAAAAGGAGCCACAATAGCCCATTTGTGAGATAAAAAAGCTACAGCATAATGTTTTGCAAACTTTTCTTTCTTGATCATAGGTGACATCTTTATGGTGGATGAAGGTGGGTCTGCCTCAATAACTGCATCTCATTTAAAGGTCTCTGACGCGGACACAGATGTGGATAAGCTCGTGGTCAGTTTGATTTCTCCTCCCCAGTTTGGTTACATAGAAAATATCCTTCCTAATCCTGGCTTTGAGACAAGAAACACAGGCATAAGCATCGGTGAGCACGATCACACTCATATTGTCACCAGACACGTAAACCAACAAGTAGTTTCCAGTGGTTGATCTTTCCTGTCCCTGTCCAGCTTCTTTTCCATTCAAAGACATCCTGGATGGTCATATAAACTATGTACAGAGCAGACACCAGAGGATGGAGCCCACGGCTGACCAGTTCCTGCTCTGTGTGTCGGATGGCACGCACAGCTCTGCCCATGTCCCCTTCTACATCATCATCACTCCTACAAACGATGAAATCCCAGAATTTGTGACTCGCAACATCACTGTAAGTTGTTCTACTCTCAAAAACCATATCAATGAAACCATAACAAGCATTCCCCTCAGACTTTGCTCAGAGGACGTGCTCTTAAAAGGACTCTGTGTGTTGGAGGTGCGAGAGGGAGAAATGAAGCAGTTGGATTCATCAGTGTTGAATGTCATGGACCTGGACATTCCCAAAGACGAGCTGCTCTTCTCTGTGGTCAAACCTCCTCTACATGGCAGCATCATTAATGACGGCGACTACAAAAGAATCACCAAGAGAGGAGGAGTCAACCTTCAGTCCTCGGTAGTGGACTTCACCATGGCAGATCTCACCAATGGTACTTTTTACACATTAATGCACCATTTCACCCATGATTGTTCATAAAAGGATCTTACAGTCTCTCTGGGGGCTGGACAGGCTAGCAGAAAACTTGGCACTTTATGTGACATTTTGAGATATAATCAATTTAGAAAAATTAGAAAAAACACATAGAAGTCGGATTCCTCGTATATAATGAAAATTATATATGTGTGTGTATATGTGTGCCACAGGTTTGGATCTGATGTACATGCATGATGACTCTGAGAATATGGAGGATAGTTTTACCATCCAGCTAAGTGATGGCAGACACCGTCTCCACAGACAGCTGACCGTTCACGTGCTGCCCGTGAATGACCAGGAGCCGCGGGTCATCCGGTGAGACCGGTATCCTCCTCAGAGCTCACGTTCAAAATATGCCTCCATGTGACCCGCTGTTTCCTGCTGTTCCTTCAGGAATAACGGCCTGGAGGTGGAGCCAGGAGAAGCCAGGATTATTTCCAGCGTTAGGCTGTTCGCTCAGGATAGAGATACCCCCTCATCTGAGCTCATGTACATCTTTGAGAGTGTCCCAACCCAAGGACTTCTTCAGCTTAAGGTTGATGCACAACATTTTCAACAAACTCACCAGTTCTTTGCTGTTAGGTTTCATGTTAATGCACCAGATAAAAAAGATTTCCAGTTGTTTCCCAATGGAAAATGTAATGGCAGACATAGGCCATAGGCTGAAGCTCAAAATGTGGCTAGAAATAGGATTTCGCTCCACTATCCTGGGGACTACTTTTCGATAGCACTTTTCCAATCTTGAATATGTACTGGAGCTGGGAAAAAAAGTTCTCCGTGGGATTCCTGCCAGTATTTGAGAAAATGGGTGCCAAAGGTGGCAGTTTACCCAAAAAAGTGACGATTTTGGGTCTTCTACCATTTTCAAACCCTTGTAACTTTTTTATTATTAAGCCGATCGTACTCAAATTTCTAATTCCCACAGAAATTCATACTTACTCTGAGCTTCTAAAGCGGCAATGTTCTGCGTGCTTTAAGTACGGAGTTATTCTAAATGAAAACATACACTTTTGAACAACTTCACAATCTCCCAAAATGTATCTTTATTGCACATGAAAATTGCAATTCTTTGAATTTTCAATTGAAAAATTCTAATTGCAAGATATCCCTTTGTGTCTGGTTAACTAATAACTATGAAAAGTGGTGTAAATTTTATCACCTAGCAAACCAGTTACAATATAGGCCATAGGCTGAAGCTCAAAATGTGGCTAGAAATAGGATTTCGCTCCACTAACCTGGGGACTACTTTTGATAGCACTTTTCCAATCTTGAATATGTACTGGAGCTGGGAAAAAAAGTTCTCCATGGGATTCCTGCCAGTATTTGAGAAAATGGGTGCCAAAGTGGCAGTTTACCCAAAAAAGTGCCGATTTTGGGTCTTCTACCATTTTCAAACCCTCGTAACTTTTTTATTATTAATGCGATTGTACTCAAATTTTTTATTCCCACAGACATTCATACTTACTCAGAGCTTCTAAAGCGGCAATGTTCTGCGTGCTTTAAGTAAGAAGTTATTCTAAATGAAAACATACAGTTTTGAACAATTTCACAATTTCCCAAAATATATATTTATTGCACATGAAAACTGCAATTCTTTGAATTTTAAATTGAAAAACTCTAATAGAAAGATATCCCTTGTGTCTGGTTAATTAAAAACTATTTAAAGTGGTGTGAATTTTATCACCTAGCAGACCAGTTACAATATTGGAAGCAAAATTTTCGGAAATAACTATAAAAACTAGAAGAATCTTCAAGTAAATTTATACTGTTTATTCAATGGATCTGATATCAACTTAAGCAATCATGGAATTAATGAACAAATAATAACAAAAATAATAGTAACAACCCCCCCCCCCCACCACCACCACCACTCCATTCCCACACCAACAAGAGTTACTTCTTCTGTTTGTTGCAACATTTATGAATATTTACAGAGAGAATTAATCATCTTCAGAAAAACTGAAAGAGAATAAGAAACCTACATATCATTTTTCAATTACTTTTGAACAATTCTACCAAGTACTAAGCATGCCAAAGTTGATATCTCCCAAATTTTATACATGTACATATATAATTATAAAGACCGATTCTAACCATTTATAAATCTCCACTCAGTAACTATTGACAAATGGCAATAGCAATGATAACATGATTTTGAAAAGGGGTAAAGTTTTCAGATGCCTCATAACAATAGGAAGAATAATAATCATAATTATTGATTATTTATGAGAACAATGGAAAGTATTAATATCACAACATTAAAAAATGAACTCTTATTTATAAGCTACAAGATTGTTTTTTTTTACATTTACTACAAACTTCAGTTAACTATGGACAAATATTCAAATTGGTTTTCAGAAATGAAATGGTTTCAATCAGCTAACCCGTGGGTTGTGAATTCACTCCTCTGAGGCAAGACTTAATATGGAAATGTACAGGGAATTAAAGAAGGCACAAAGACATTTCTGTTTTTAAACAATTACTTTTGTTGGACCCAGCAAGCCTTGAGATGTTAAACATTTTAGGATCACTTCGGGTTGTTACGACTTGAGAATTACAATAGAAAATACAAAGAAACTATTAATCATCAAAATCATAGGAGGGATAGGAGTCTCCTCCTATCACTTCCTGCAGGTGTTCCTAGAGCTGTGGAGTCTGGATCTGTGATTGGGAGTTTCCTGCTGCTCTGTTTTCCTGCTCTGCTAATACTTTGCATAGTGTTATTTCTGTCATAACTCCTATCATTATCATTAGTATCAATATACATAAAATTGAATTGAATTGAACTTTCGTTGTAGAACCGTTTGTGCTACCGGACTTCAATTGCGACACAATCTTTTCCACGTACATCCTTGAGGATGGATTCGTCCATTTTCACTTCAGCTGCATTAACCAAACTCCCTAGCAAAGAGAGAGTTAAAGTTCAATCATAAACCAGCTGCCAACAAATAATATCAAATACATTTTCTCTGTTTTACCAGACTGAACTGGTAGTTGGGTGACAAATTTAAAAATCTAACCATTATTTGACGAATCAATTAATTGCCTATCATCACTTCAAGTTCATAATAATGCCTTTTATTATTATTGAGGCCCTACACATAGCCTTCATACACCTACTTCATAATAATGTGAGAAGGCTAGGGCTGGCACCAATTACACATGCATTTTTCTTATCAACAAATGTATTACTTTAGCTTTTGATTATAAGCCACAAACAAAGATGCTGTCTGCAAATTATCTAATCACCAGTATTTATAGTTTCTGCTTGGACCAATTTACCTTTTCTTTGCCGTGTGTTCCTCCGCCAACGTGCGGTCAATTCCGTCAATACACTTACGGGCACATACGACCAGCTTCTTCCACGAACAACTGTTAGTGGCTGTGTCCGTTCTTTGTCTACCGATTATATGTGTGTGATGCACATATAATCCTCATTTTTCTTGCGTTTTTTGTCTGATCAACGGAAACGCGCAGCTCCACGGGAGCAGCCATGTTTGTTGTTGTTCTTCTGTTCTCGCCTCTGAATGGGAGAGCGCACCTGAAGGACGCGCTCTGATTGGCTGACGGCTAGGCGGCTTGATTCGACCGTATTTTACCGGTGTGATCAGGCTACCGATATAGTTACATTTTTAAGTAATTATTGTAAAAATACTGGCGCAAAGCGATTGGAGAACTTTTGGTTATGAGCTCAAAATGCACTAAGGATTTTTTTGCAGGTGTCATTTAGTAGTCCCTCAATAAGTGGAGCGAAACTTAACGATACAGGCTTCAGCCTATGGCCTATA
>CAJRST010014446.1:11828182-11840244 GCA_907169785.1 Menidia menidia | reverse complement strand
CTATCTATCTATCTATCTATCTATCTATCTATCTATCTATCTATCTATCTAACTACTGATGGATCACCTTGTTTTTAATTCAAAGCTACACTCTCATAGTGGTTCACTGACATGTGTTGTTACCCAGGAGCTTGTCTTTTTGTGTGTTTGTGGATGTGGTTACATGACTTTCTTCTTCCCGTGGCAGAACATCACCAAGGACTATAAGATCGTCGGGGCGTACACAGATGGGATCAACGTGCTGGGCCTCATCGTGTTCTGCGTCGCCTTCGGCCTCGTCATTGGAAAGATGGGAGAAAAGGGCCGAATCCTGCTGGAGTTTTTTGACGCTCTGAATGAAGCCACCATGAAACTGGTCCAGATAATTATGTGGTATGTATGAAACAAATGATGGCTTTTTCCACTGAATGAGCACACTTTTGGAGCAGTCTTAAACAATAACCTGTGTTATTTCCTATAGATTTGGTGAAAATCAAAATGATAAGCCCTAATTTATGTAGATAGGAAAGCTTTATCTAATTTTCACAATAGAACTCTCATTTTAACAAATACATATTTCCTCAAGGTGTATAAACAAGTTTTTTTTAAGGATTTCTTTAGGATCTCAAACCTAAATCACAACATATTCTAATAAGAAACTGCTACATGAAGTCTATAAACAGACCATAAGTGTGTAACCATGATTAACATCATAACAGCATAACAACAGCAAAAATAATCTGATATTCTCAGTAAGAACATTTTGTCAGTTGCAAATAATCATATACTGTATATCTGGCATATGTCAATATTATGAACTTACATAAACTATGTTTTTAGCTATGACTATCACATTAACCTGAGATCATCATAAGCATAACAAATCATAACAAATTATTGTCCAGATTGAGCCACCTTCATATAAAATAGTGTACAGTTGTAGTTAGAGATGTCAGAAAAGTAATAGGATCTAGTTGTGGAATATTTTAATACCCAGATCCCATGAATCACTTAGCTTTTTAAGTTTCCTTAAAACAACATTGAAACATTCTAAATTCAAATTATTTTCCCTGGTATCACTACGTCCAAAGGCTTAGTAATTCTATTTTTTTACTCTGGAACATTAGGGGCACAAATAACCAAATACCTGTGAGTCTTGATTTAATAGATGTTAGTGATTTTCAACCAATAGGCCAAATTTCAACACAAACACCATGATAGTAGGTATCTACTATCACAGATAAAGATACACAGATAAAGCTCAAATACCTAAACCAAGACAAAAATAGCTTAAGATGGCTGTTGGTTTACTCACTTTGGTGACAAATGGTGTATTTCCCTGATTTGTAAGAGGGCCATTGCCAATATTGACCATAAGACATTAAGAGTAACAACAAAGAGGCTTTCTTTGTTGGACCTGTTGCTGGTTTAGGTGTTGTATTATGTATTATGCAAGATAGATTTAGTAAAAACAGCATAAAGAGTTTAATTTGACTTAATTCTGATTTCCTTACAGTTCTTTACAATACATTGGTGTAAAAACACTGTATACTTCCTGTCATCAAGTAAATTTGTATATTTTCAACTGTCTGTAATATTCATAACTTCCAAGTTTGGAAATGAATTTGTAGAACGTGTAACTATTTAAAATCCTGTCATGTCCACAGACTGTTACTTTCTCCTTATTACATTGAATCATCAATGCCCTTTTTCCTGGAAGTTCAAAACAAAACACTCAACAGATATTCATATCCAGCATTTGATACATTTAGAACAGTCTGTGTGGCAGAAATCTGTTGATATTTGCTGAGCATAGTACATTTTCACACTGAAAAAAAAAAGTCCTAACGGAAAAAAACATAGTAACCATCTTGAAAATATCGTATGAGACGATGAAAATGTACGAGTGTATGTGAATTATCATGTAAAATCTGAAAACACTGTTGGAATTTTTTTTTGTTGTTAATTCACCTGCTAATTTAGCTTAACTCCAGCTCTTCCTGGATCTGCTTTTTCAGCTACATGCCTGTTGGGATCCTGTTCCTCATTGCTGCAAAGATCATTGAGGTGGAAGACTGGGAGATCTTCCGGAAGATGGGTCTTTATATGGTGACTGTGCTGAGTGGGTAAGCTGCCCCATTACTCTGCGTCCGCCTGTTCCAGATACTGGGATTTATAGTTGCCATTTGGGCCGATTCTTCTCTCGGTGATACAGTAAAAGCTGAGCTCTGGGCGGGTACTGATAAGGGCCAAGGACATTTAAAACTGCCTAACCTGCAGATGCAATAATGAAAGGTTTGCTCACGCCTCTAAATTTTAGTGACACAGTTAAAGACTTGACCATAAATCCTCTTCTCTTTGGGTCAAAGGGTGGGCTGAAGGTTTCAAACTATTTGTTTGACATATTTAGGCTTTTTTAAAGAATGCTCAGACTTTCTGGCATTGTTGGTCCTGCACCAGGCTAACACTGGGAGCAACATTTTGGATGTCAGAATCCACATATAAGCTACAAAGGTGCCTTAGCTTCAGTCGAAAGGGAATTAAATGACATTAAAACTGTTGCCCGTTGATTAAAAACCTGTTATCAGTTTATGTGACCTGACCGTTCATTTTGATTACAAGCTTCATAAAACTTATGAGAATTAAAGTACACTCAACCATTAAGGGGCTTCAGGTATCACACCAGTAAACATCTTACCTTTTACAGAGACTGGGAAAAAATAAAACTATTTGAATAAAGTCGCGATTCAGCATATTGAAATGTGAATTACCAGTTTTGTCTGCCTTAATATTTAAAAATATGAATAAAGTCCTACAGCCAAGGATGTTTCAAATGTGACTTGATATAATCTGATAAAAACCTAATTTTATCATTACAAAAACACAAAAAAGAAATGCATTCTCTGTAAGGCTGTCAGTATAGCTGTCTTCAGAGATAATCAGATGTTAACCTATCTGTAACCAGAGGCACATTTCAGACAAGACTGTCCTCTGGTCAGGCTTTTATTTATAAAAAGGAAACAAATCAGAAAAGGCCTTGTTCCCAAAAATCTTAAACAAAAGCCAGATTTTTCATAACCTAGTGTAACAATAGTTATTATTTTACGAGTCTTTATGGAAGCCAATCTGTTGATTTATACATCAGGTGGAAACCTGAAAAATCCCAAATTTTTGCAGGCAAGTAAACAAACTTTGGGCCTCAAATTGCCTGAAATAGGTCCATCCATCCATCCATCCATCCAGCCATCCACCCATTTCTCTCCCAAACTTACATTCTCAGAAAAGAAAGAACCTACCTTTAGGTTCGAAGGTTTGTCTCTGGGATGGTACCCTCAAAGGTCTTGCTGTTGGACCCTTATAGCTCTTCTGTTTACTTAATGGGAACATAGGTAAACCATTCAGGACCTCTGAAAGTACAAATATGTGGTTAGGATACAGAATACAGCTATTTGCCATATAGAGTAGATAAGTTGAGAAGGTACCTCAGGTGACATAATGGTCCTCATTTTGCTCCCATTCTGCCATCACCATTAAAAAGCAAGTGAAAACAGATGAATGTCTTCTGGACTTTAAGAATTTGCTTTTCAAAAGAGGCCTGGAGCCATTATCTGCTGCGTCTTTGGGAAAGGCGGTGTACAACTCGGATAAAACTCTAGTCCATTCCAAGGACCAACAACCATATGCGCTCAATTAGGAGTCACCACTCAACCCAACATACATGTTTTTGGATGGATGGAGCAAGCCTAAGCTAACCATACATATGGAAACAGTATGATCTTCTAAAAGAAAGCCCCATAGAAGTAGAAACCTTTCCAGTCCTGCTCGATGGACACCCGTTTACACTTTATAATAACATTCCGAATTATTACGGTACAATATAACTACAGCAAGGCAGTTTCCTTTATCAGAGATATTTTATCCAGCAATCAAAGACATTTTGATGGTTTTATTTAGCTTTTCCTTCATGCTTGCAACACTTTAGAGACTCTGAATTTGTGCAAATATCTCCAGTATAACTCTTCTCTTTTCAGTCTAGCCATCCACGCGACCATCTGTCTGCCGCTCATCTTCTTCATCGTGGTGAGGAAGAATCCGTACACGTTCACTCTGGGAATGGCTCAGGCCCTGGTGACGGCGCTCATGATCTCCTCCAGGTCAGCAAAGAACGCCGTTGCCTTCCCCCTCCTCACCAATCAAAGACCCCAAAGGCAAATCAAAACCTCTGTGGGCTTTCTTCTCTGCTTCTCCTGATGCTTTTCAGCTCCGCCACCCTGCCCGTCACCTTCCGATGCGCCGAGGAGAATAACGGCATCGACAAGAGGATCACGCGCTTCGTGCTGCCAGTGGGGGCCACCATCAACATGGACGGCACCGCCCTCTACGAGGCGGTGGCAGCCATTTTCATCGCCCAGCTGAACGACTATGCTCTGGACGTGGGACAGATTGTCACCATCAGGTACCTCGCCGTAACTTAACCTCCTGAGACCCTGTGTCCTCATAAGAGGACGTTGCATTTTTGTCTCTCTTTACCATGATACTTCTTTTTTTCTTTCAGCTTTGACCTCTTGACCTCATAGCAGATGCTATCAGACACTGTTTGAAATCTAAAGTAAAATGGTTTTATACATTTCCATCCAATCATGTTCTTATTGTGTAATAGAAAAACTGTAAATGAGTCAATGGGACTGTCAGAACAAAATTGTAAAAACATTTAATTAAATATGTATCTCATATATCTTTAAAAAAAAAGCTAAAATGCATGCCAAATAAAAGCTCGGGTCTCAGGAGGTTAAGAATGGAAGACAAAACTGGATTTTAACTGTACTGTGAACCAAAAGAACGATCTGTTATTGTAGAGACAGGAAAATATTTCCACCCACAAATTTGATCTGCCAACTACATATTTCTATTTAACTCAGGACCTCCACTATTTCCTGTCCTAGTACATAAAGATGATTTGTTTAGGTCTAATGGGGTATGGAAATTAAGAGGACTGAAGACACATTTGTCTCTTTTTATTTTACGTATTTACTGAGTGGTCTTAATGAGACCTCGGGTGAGCATACCCACACTGGAGTAACACCCACCTCTCACATTTGTTCCAAAATCTTTAAAAAACATCTCAGCCCAACATGATCTCACATTATTCAAACATTTAAATAGTAATTGTAATTTAACTGTTTTCAGTTTGGGATTACTATGTCAGCATGATGGCTTAATTCACCTGTTGTTAATGTAATTTGTACATTATTTTTATTAGCAGAAAGCATAAATCTATCTGACTGATTTTAATTCCAACCACTTATGAGTGGTCAGTAGAAATCTTTCTAAGGCAAGGCAAGGCCAGTTTATTGTACTACACATTTTGTGTACAAGACAATTCAAAGGGCTTTAGAAACACTGTAAAAGCCGAAAAACAAAGAAAGAAAAAGAATCAACTAAATTAATTAGATAGATAAAACATGAAGGATGCAGATAAGCATTTTTGCTTTCATACATCAAGGTACCTAAAGCATCAAACAAAGTTATTACACAGGAGAAATTCAGTTAGCCGTTGATAGACGACTTTTTCCAGGACTTTCCCTAAGAATGGCTGCAGATGAGCTCCAGAACTGTTCTATCAGTGACCGCTGGAAACTGTCTCAGCTCTAGATGTCTGACTGGGGGCAGGGGAGTTATTTCTGTTGTGGAAACAATTGCCATTTTAATGCCTAGAACCTTGTCATGAAAGAATATTGCAAACTCCTGACATTTGGATGCAGAAGTTTGTTAGTTTGCTCAAAGTAGCAAACAGGACACCAGAGTTGTTCCCACAGATTTGAATGATTTCAGAAAAAGAACTCTTTCTTGTTCTACACAAAGTCTGGTTGAAAACACACAACTTTTGTCTGTAGATCTCAAAATGAACCACTGGGATGGGATAGTTTTACTTAAAAATAAGAACAGAGCCGATCAGTGAACATTTGCCAAAACTCCATGTTAAACATTGTGAAGATGTAAGACATTTAAAACATAAGATATAATATTATATTAAGATGAGGGTCACTGGACCATCGTTAAGACTTCCTTACAACATTTGCATTTGCAATAGCTGGTGACATTTTGTATGTAGGAGTTATCGTGGTTTAGTTGTTAAACTTTTTGCCCTCTCTTCAGGTTATGTTGTCATGAATTAATCTTTTTTTCTTCTTCTTTCTCGCTGCCTATTTGCTTTAGTATCACAGCAACAGTTGCAAGTATTGGAGCAGCGGGAGTCCCTAACGCTGGGCTGGTTACCATGGTGATAGTCTTAACAGCTGTCGGATTACCTGCCAGTGACGTCACTCTGATAGTTGCTGTTGATTGGCTGCTGTAAGTGCTTGTTTATCTTTTCTGTGACAAAACACGAGCTGAGTTTCAGGAAATGCTTGAAATAATAGGGAATAGTGGTCTGACTGAAATATCCTATATAACAGTAATCTCTGTTTTCTTCCATATTATATTGAATTTATTTATTCTTAAAATTAATCCAATTTAAAGCAGTTCTGTCCGATTAAATCAAATTCAATATTTATTTTATATGATATAACTTTACAAAATGCTGATGAATGACAGTAAGGAAATGAAGTTAAGCTCTGATGGGCAGATGAATAAATGGTTAATCTTATCGTACTTTGCAGACACTTATAACAGCATTACTCTGATCTGATCTAGACACTGCCATGTAGCATAACCTAGATAAGCCGCATACGCCATATTGCTCATATTCCTGGTTGTTGAACGTGTACACTACAGATACACAAAGCTTTCCTGGTTTTTGCAACAGGATCCTTCAAAAAGTCTTTTTGAAATCCTTCAAAAAGAGTTCAGTGCAGAGCAAAAAGAAAGCAAACACTTAGTGACTTAATGACTTAGCCTTTGTTAACGTGACACACCCTGGAATTACTGCACGTGCACACATAACATTTAAACAGTATATTGTGCAGCCCCTTCAAAATACAGGAACAGTTCTGATTCCCTGTAACTTCTGCTTTCAGGGATCGATTCCGCACCATGATCAACGTTCTGGGTGATGCTTACGGAGCCGGAATCGTTCAGAAACTATCCAAGAGGGAACTAGAGAGGATTGACCTGATATCGGACGTGGACGTGGCCAATCCGTTTGCCCTCGAGGCCACCCTGGACGACGAGGAGTGTGAGAAGAAATCCTACGTCAACGGAGGCTTCACCGTGGACAAGACGGACGCCATCTCCTTCACAGAGACCTCGCAGTTCTAGCTGCAGGAGGAGGAGCTCAGAGGAGCGCTCAAAGTGCCACCCTGCTGCGGCTGAGATGAGAAAAACCTCCCATCATGCACCGGCCCCATAAAGAGAGAAAACGCTACCCCACCAGCCCAGTCAGGCGCCGTCATCAGCAATAGCTGCCTTCATCAAGCTAAGTCAATACAGCCACCCGCCATTTTGGACATTTATAACAAACACTTACGGTAATTCAAGTGCTTCCTTACAACACTTAAACTGTGCCAAGATTCAGAAAAGTCTGCTTGTCTGCGTGGGAAGAATATTTTTGGATGTATCTGATGTGTGTGCGTCTGTAGTTAGCAAAAAAACAACAAATCTGTTCAGACTGATGAAAATCTAATGATTAGATGGCAAACAAAATGTCTGAGCGGTTCCTTTTTGTGGGCTGTTGTTTAAAATCTATATTGCACTGCTTGTACATTAATATAACTGTGTATCTACATGTATAACATGTTTAAATGTGCCAAACTTAGACTTTTATTTCGTTCGTTGGTTTGTTTTTCGAAGCTGCATGAGGCAATATGTGAAAGAAAAGCGGATCGCTGACTGCACATATTCTGAGGGAACCTCTGACAAACAGACTGATGAAGTCAAGGAACACTGTGAACTCTGAAAACATTCTACAGAGCCAGTTCTCTGGCATTTAACCATGTATTACAAAATATCAAAGTTGTCTTTGTTCAGAAAATGTAGGGAGGGTGTACAGTATACTAAATACTCCAAAATGCACGTACTTTAGTGGGAACTTTTCAGTTGTTTAAGCAATTTTGTCGCTGTTTTTCTACATATATTCTTCCACAACTTAACAAGCATATTATTCAATATGGTCTAAGATCAGAAGTAGCTCAGATGCTCACAAAACAGTGTGGGTCCAGAAGACAGAAGAAAAATGTACAAACATATTAATTTGAAGAGGACATGATTATTGTTATTAGGGTTAATAGAAACAAACTTCTTTTGGGTTGAGAGAGGCACCTCAGAGGTGCACCAATAAATTTAAATAATCCTGTGACCCCAAATATTACACCGTTGTGTTCATTCCATTCGTATGGACATCCCGTAACACACATCTATGTAGGTAGGTAGTTTATTTATCCACAAGCCGAATCATCTTACCTCACTTTTTCACACATTATTTGTCGAATTAAAATGCCAAATGTGTACTTATAGGACATGGGATATGGTAGGTACTTACATTTTAAAGTCATGTTTTTGCTTCAAGTTAAAGATCTACTGACTTTAGACTGTAGACTGAACTGCAAAAAAGCAGCAGCTGTTCCCTTTCACTCAATTCTTTCTTATTTGGTTTGCATCTGAACGATACGATCCATTAAAGTAATACACTTAAAAACTTTGTTGACATTTCTATGGATGAAGTCACTCAAAAAGGCCAAATCTGCTTCTCTGCCTCTTTTTTTCCGTGCTCATTTTTGCAGGATCTGATCATCCGAACGCTTTCCTAATTTTTGTATGTAAAGAATCAAGTTGTCTTGATGAGGTTTGGTGCCTCTATCATTTTCCAGAACTGGTCGTATATTTAACCGCTTTCAGATTTAATTCCCACCTGACAGAGATGCTTCATTGTAACGTGATAAAGACCATTCAGGATGACTCACTGATTTGCAGTGAGCCTACTCTGTAATGGAGACACAAATGTCCCCACAGCAGAAAGGGGATTTCAGATCTCCGGACTGTCGGTAGGATTTATGAATCCCGTTTTTGAATCCAAGGCACAGTAAAATGGCGGATAACTACATGATGTGCACAATTGATGCTGTAAATTCTACAAGAGTTTGAACAGGAACACAAACATGCTGACCATTTAGATCAGGTATGCCAAATAGTCTGATTTTTTTAAAGTATAAAATCCTCACAGTGATATATAGTAAGATACAGTCAGTAATTATATTCTTAAACTTAAAAGTCTTAATTCATGATAATTAGACTGATAAGCAAAACAACCAATATGTGCACTGAACTGTTTAAATTAGAAAAACTTACTGTAGGGGGAAATAATAACTAGCTGCTATCATCATGTCATCATTCGGCAGGAAACTCTTAGAGGAAGAATTCTATTTCAACAGTTAGATTGGCATTTAAAGGCCCTACTGTCCGAGGAAAGAGATTGCAGGAATTATGTTAATATTTATATGTTAGATGCCGATCTATCCAGGGTAAATGCTGCAAAAATGCTAAAAAATGTCAAATCTGAACTAATCTGAAAATATCACAAGTATATGTACAGACTCACATTAAATTGTTCTTTTGTGCTTATGGACAGAAAAATAACCACATGGAAGAAAAGACTGTGTTTTAAGAATTATGTTAAAATGATACATCACAATTAAAATGCAACAATTCCTAAATTTGAAGTTAAAATGTTAGAGATAAACACACTTCTGTCAATCTGAAAAGCTGAGTTTCCTTCCTGTTCAACTGTAAGGGATCTGTGATAACTTTACTTAAAATGGTGATTTTAAATAAATGACAGGTAGATCAAGGTCCTGTGAGTATTTTGTGGCAGCTGAAAAGTGAAAGGGCCAGAAGTTTAAACCTCATCACACAGTACAGTGTGTTCTATTCTGATCTGGACATTCAAACGTAGTTAGTTTTCTATTATTCATTTACCAGGCAAAACAATTCCCAAAAGATTTGCATCCCAAAACAGCAGCAATACTACGTCACAATGCTGAAACAGTTAAGGAAGACATCCAGTAACTCTTCCAGCATGAGACTGTCCTGGGGGGGGGGTTGGTGGTTCTGGGATCCTGCCCCTCAGCTCTGTGGTCAGCACACTGACCACGTCGCAGCTTTCTGTGTGAAACACTTTTGAGCAACAACTGATATTTCTAATCTGACTGCAGAAATGGATTCTGAGATCTTTCGGGTCCAAATATCTGTACTGGACACAGCCTTAAATAGGACGGGTCAGCAACCCTAAACATTCAAAGAGCCTTTTTAACCCGTTTCCCACAGAGAAACAAAGAGTGCCACAAAACCTTCCTGACATCTAAAATGATATTGGTGGATATATTGTTTTTTTTTTTTTATCTTAATACTATGTAGAATAATCTACGTTGTGCAATCATTAAAATCACATCACAAGGGTGGTTGTGACGCAGATTTTAAGCATTAATAAAAATCATGTTTTTGGTTTTTTTTGCAAAATCACAATAATCTTCTAATTCAGATTTATTCATATTTTTATTATTACGTCAAATCAAACAGATTTAAATGCCATCATTATCCTTTTTTCCCAAAGCCAAAGGGCTGAAAGAGCCACATACCCCCTCACCCTTTACTTAATGAGCTGTTCTAATGTGTCTTTTGCCCTTTTGTTTCTGAAATGAAAGCGTACCCTCTCTGTTGCCTCAGCCTTTTTACGTCTATCGCTTTGAGATGTAACACATTTCAAACCTGCTGTATATGTAATGAGGTTTTAATCACAACTGTGTTTATTATTTTGTATTCTGCCATAATGGACATGTCTGAATTGAATGATGAATTAAGGAATGTGCTTGTTTTGTTATATAAAATTTTGGATAACATGCAGATAAACTTTTTCCTTTCTCAGCCCACACCTGAAAAGCACACTATGGTTGCATCCATGCACTTTTTCTTTTTCCTTTATCTGTAACTAGCACTGCTGGTATGTGAAATGGCATGTACTACATTATGTGCAGGCAAGCGAATAAAACAAACAGCTGCTCATTCTTTGTCTTTTTTCACTCTGATTTTATTCAATTTTGGTTTGAGCAGGTTTATATTTCAGGAACCTCTTGTCCCACTTCACACCACTTTCACCCAAAGTGATGCTAATCGAATTTAGACAGTTCTCTCTGCTTGAACATTGGGAAATTATTCATATTTTCAAAAAAGAATCCACGAAAAAGACCCCGAACAAACAAAATAAACCAAAAAAAAAAAAAAACATGAAAATGCTAAAAGTCTGATTATGCTGTGAAATCCCAAACACAAACAAAGTGGAGAAAATTAAACAGATCACTAACAGAAGTAAAACAGTAATTTGGAATAAAGCTGGGGATATTAACTCTGGGCGGCACGGTGGTGTGGTGGTTAGCACTGTCGCCTCCCAGCAAGAGGGTTCTGGGTTCGAATCCCGGGGGAACCAGGACCTTTCTGGGTGGAGTTTGCATGTTCTCCCTGTGTCTGCGTGGGTTCTCTCCGGGTTCTCCGGCTTCCTCCCACAGTCCAAAAACCTGCATGTTAGGCTGATTGGAGATTGGGGAAATTGCCCTTAGGAGTGAATGTGAGTGTGAGTGGTTGTATGTCCTGTGTGTTGCCCTGCGATGGACTGGCGGACCGTCCAGGGTGTGCCCTGCCTCTCGCCCGTTGACCACTGGGATGGGCTCCAGTTCCCCCCGCGACCCCATGAGGGAATAAGCGGTATTGATAATGGATGGATGGATGGATGGATATTAACTCTGCAGGGAATGATGCTGTGAGAGGGACAAACAGGTTATAATAAAGCACACGGTGAACAGAAACATGAGGAACAACTAAGGACAGAGTGGGGAATCATAAAAGCAGTGAAAGAAAAAGAAACAAAAAATACATTTAAGAAAACAGGACTAAAAATGGAGACGATTATACAGCATTAAATAAGCTTGAACACTGTTTTTTTTTTTCTCTGGAGCTGCTCCACTCACGTTCTTTTAGAAGATCTAATTTCCTTCATTTGATTAGGACAGTGCACAGTAAGTGACATGTCAGCCATGGGTGTCTTGTCACGTTTTGTAGTCCTTCCCGTTTGGTCCCTAATCACCTCCACCTGTGTCTCA
>CAJRST010014446.1:11787737-11813531 GCA_907169785.1 Menidia menidia | reverse complement strand
CTATCTATCTATCTATCTATCTATCTATCTATCTATCTATCTATCTACTGATGGATCACCTTGTTTTTAAAGCAAAGCTACACTCTCATAGTGGTTCACTGACATGTGTTGTTACGCAGGAAGTTGTGTCTTTTTGTGTGTTTGTGGATGTGGTTACATGACTTTCTTCTTCCCGTGGCAGAACATCACCAAGGACTATAAGATCGTCGGGGCGTACACGGATGGGATCAACGTGCTGGGCCTCATCGTGTTCTGCGTCGCCTTCGGCCTCGTCATTGGAAAGATGGGAGAAAAGGGCCGAATCCTGCTGGAGTTTTTTGACGCTCTGAATGAAGCCACCATGAAACTGGTCCAGATAATTATGTGGTATGTATGAAACAAATGACGGCTTTTTCCACTGAATGAGCACACTTTTGGAGCAGTCTTAAACAATAACCTGTGTTATTTCCTATAGATTTGGTGAAAATCAAAATGATAAGCCCTTATTTATGTAGATAGGAAAGCTTTATCTAATTTTCACAATAGAACTATCATTTTAACAAATACACATTTCCTCAAGGTGTATAACCAGGTTGTTTTTAAGGATTTCTTTAGGATCTCAAACCTAAATCACAACACATTCTAATAAGAAACTACTACATGAAGTCTTTGAACAGACCATAAGTGTTTAACCATGATTAACATCATAACAGCATAACATCAGCAAAAATAAGATGATATTCTCAGTAAGAACATTTTGTCAGTTGCAAATAATCATATATATCTGGCATATGTCAATATTATCAACTTACATTACTTAACAACATAAACTGTGTTTTTAGCTATGACTATCACATTAACCTGAGATCATCATAAGCATAACAAATCATAACAAATTATTGTCCAGATTGAGCCACTTTCATATAAAATAGTGCACAGTTGTAGATAGAAAAGTCAGAAAAGTAATAGGATCTAGTTGTGGAATATTTTAATACCCAGATCCCATGAATCACTTAGCTTTTTAAGTTTCCTTCAAACAACATTGAAACATTCTAAATTCAAATTATTTTCCCTGGTATCACTACGTCCAAAGGCTTAGTAATTCTATTTTTTTACTCTGGAACATTAGGGGCACAAATAACCAAATACCTGTGAGTCTTGATTTAATAGATGTTAGTGATTTTCAACCAATAGGCCAAATTTCAACACAAACACCATGATAGTAGGTATCTACTATCACAGATAAAGATACACAGATAAAGCTAAAATACCTAAACCAAGACAAAAATAGCTTAAGATGGCTGTTGGTTTACTCACTTTGGTGACAAATGGTGTATTTCCCTGATTTGTAAGAGGGCTGTTGCCAATATTGACCATAAGACATTAAGAGTAACAACAAAGAGGCTTTTTTTGATGGACCTGTTGCTGGTCTAGGTGTTGTATTATGTATTATGCAAGATAGATTTAGTAAAAATAGCATAAAGAGTTTAATTTAACTTCAGTCTTATTTCCTTACATTTCCTTACAATACATTGGTGTAACAACACTGTATACCTCCTGTCATCACGTAAATTTGTATATTTTCAACATGTCTGTTATATTTCTAACTTCCTAGTTTGGAAATAAATCTGTAGAACGTGTAACTATTTAAAATCGTGTCATGTCCACAGACGGTTACTTTCTCCTTATTACATTGAATCATCCATGCCCTTATTCCTGGAAGTTCAAAACAAAACACTCAACAGATATTCATATCCAGCATTTGATACATTTAGAACAGTCTGTGTGGCAGAAATCTTTAGATATTTGCTGAGCATAGTACATTTTCACACTGAAAAAAAAAAGTCCTAACGGAAAAAAAACATAGTAACCATCTTGAAAATATCGTATGAGACGATGAAAATGTATGAGTGTATGTGAATTATTATGTAAATTCTCGAAACACTGTTGGAATTTTTTTTTTTTTTGTTAATTCACCTGCTAAGTTAGCTAACTCCAGCTCTTACTGGATCTGCTTTTTCAGCTACATGCCTGTTGGGATCCTGTTCCTCATTGCTGCAAAGATCATTGAGGTGGAAGACTGGGAGATCTTCCGGAAGATGGGTCTTTATATGGTGACTGTGCTGAGTGGGTAAGCTGCCCCATTACTCTGTGTCCGCCTGTTCCAGATACTGGGATTTATAGTTGCCATTTGGGCCGATTCTTCTCTCGGTGATACAGTAAAAGCTGAGCTCTGGGCGGGTCTGATAAGGGCCAAGGACATTTAAAACTGCCTAACCTGCAGATGCAATAATGAAAGGTTTGCTCACGCCTCTAAATTTTAGTGACACAGTTAAAGACTTGACCATAAATCCTCTTCTCTTTGGGTCAAAGGGTGGGCTGAAGGTTTCAAACTATTTGTTTGACATATTTAGGCTTTTTTAAAGAATGCTCAGACTTTCTGGTATTGTTGGTCCTGCACCAGGCTAACAGTGGGAGCAACATTTTGGATGTCAGAATCCACATATAAGCTACAAAGGTGCCTTAGCTTCAGTCGAAAGGGAATTAAATGACATTAACACTGTTGCCCGTTGTCTACAGGTGTTTACCTGTTATCAATTTATGTGACTTGACCGTTCATTTTGATTACAAGCTTCATAAAACTTATGAGAATTAAAGTACACTCAACCATTAAGGGGCTTCAGGTATCACACCAGTAAACATCTTACCTTTTACAGAGAGTGGTAAAAAATAAAACTATTAGAATAAAGTCGCGATTCAGCATATTGAAATGTAAATTACCAGTTTTGTCTGCCTTAATATTTAAAAATATGAATAAAGTCCTACAGCCAAGGATGTTTCAAATGTGACTTGATATAATCTGATAAAAACCTAATTTTATCATTACAAAAACACAAAAAAGAAATGCATTCTCTGTTAGGCTGTCAGTATAGCTGTCTTCAGAGATAATCAGATGTTAACCTATCTGTAACCAGAGGCACATTTCAGACAAGACTGTCCTCTGGTCAGGCTTTTATTTATAAAAAGGAAACAAATCAAAAAAGGCCTTGTTCCCAAAAATCTTAAACAAAAGCCAGATTTTTCATAACCTAGTGTAACAATAGTTATTATTTTACAAGTCTTTATGGAAGCCAATCTGTTGATTTATACATCAGGTGGAAACCTGAAAAATCCCAAATTTTTGCAGGCAAGTAAACAAACTTTGGGCCTCAAATTGCATGAAATAGGTCCATCCATCCATCCATCCATCCATCCATCCATCCATCCATCCATCCATCCATCCACCCATTTCTCTCCCGAACTTACATTCTCAGAAAAGAAAGCACCTAATTGTACCTTTAGTTCCAAAGGCTTGTCTCTGAGATGGTACTCTCAAAGGTCTTGCTGTTGGACCCTTGTAGCTCTTCTGTTTACTCAGTGGGAACATAGGTAAACCATTCAGGGCCTCTGAAAGTACAAATATGTGGTTAGGATACAGGATACAGCTTTGCCATATAGAGTAGAGAAGGTACCTCAGGTGACATAATGGTCCTCATTTTGCTCCCATTCTGCCATCACCATTAAAAAGCAAGTGAAAACAGAATAATGTCTTCTGGACTTTAAGAATTTGCTTTTAAAATGCGGCCTGCAGCCATTATCTGCTGCGTCTTTGGGGAAGACAGTGTACAACTCGGATAAAACTCTAGTCCATTCCAGGGACCAACAACCATATGCGCCCAATTAGGAGTCACCAATCGACCCAACATACGTCTTTTTGGATGGATGTAGGAAGCCTGTGCTAACCATACATATGGAAATAGTATGATCTTCTAACAGAAAGGCCCAAAGAACAAGAAACCTTTCAGAGGGGATATCCAAGCTGTCCTGCTAGATTGACACCTGTTTACACTTTATAATAACATTCAGAATTCTTACGGTACAATATTACTACAGCAAGGCAGTTTCCTTTATCAGACATGTTTTATCCAGCTATCAAATACATTTTGATGGTTTTATTTTGCTTTTCCTCCATGCTTCAAACCCTTTTAGAGACTCTGGATTTGTGCAAATATCTCCAGTATAACTTTTCTCTTTTCAGTCTAGCCATTCACGCGACCATCTGTCTGCCGCTCATCTTCTTCATCGTGGTGAGGAAGAATCCGTACACGTTCACTCTGGGAATGGCTCAGGCCCTGGTGACGGCGCTCATGATCTCCTCCAGGTCAGCAAAGAAGGCCGTTGCCTTCCCCCTCCTCACCAATCAAAGACCCCAAAGGCGAATCAAAACCTCTGTGGGCTTTTTTTCTGCTTCTCCTAATGCCTCTCAGCTCCGCCACCCTGCCCGTCACCTTCCGATGCGCCGAGGAGAATAACGGCATCGACAAGAGGATCACGCGCTTCGTGCTGCCAGTGGGGGCCACCATCAACATGGACGGCACCGCCCTCTACGAGGCGGTGGCAGCCATTTTCATCGCCCAGCTGAACGACTATGCTCTGGACGTGGGACAGATTGTCACCATCAGGTACCTCGCCGTTACTTAACCTCCTGAGACCCTGTGTCCTCATAAGAGGACGTTGCATTTTTGTCTCTCTTTACCATGATACTTCTTTTTTTCTTTCAGCTTTGACCTCTTGGCCTCATAGCAGATGCTATCAGACACTGTTTGAAATCTAAAGTAAAATGGTTTTATACATTTCCATCCAATCATGTTCTTATTGTGTAATAGAAAAACTGTAAATGAGTCAATGGGACTGTCAGAACAAAATTGTAAAAACATTTAATTAAATATGTATCTCATATATCTTTAAAAAAAAAGCTAAAATGCATGCCAAATAAAAGCTCGGGTCTCAGGAGGTTAAGAATGGAAGACAAAACTGGATTTTAACTGTACTGTGAACCAAAAGAACGATCTGTTATTGTAGAGACAGGAAAATATTTCCACCCACAAATTTGATCTGCCAACTACATATTTCTATTTAACTCAGGACCTCCACTATTTCCTGTCCTAGTACATAAAGATGATTTGTTTAGGTCTAATGGGGTATGGAAATTAAGAGGACTGAAGACACATTTGTCTCTTTTTATTTTACGTATTTACTGAGTGGTCTTAATGAGACCTCGGGTGAGCATACCCACACTGGAGTAACACCCACCTCTCACATTTGTTCCAAAATCTTTAAAAAACATCTCAGCCCAACATGATCTCACATTATTCAAACATTTAAATAGTAATTGTAATTTAACTGTTTTCAGTTTGGGATTACTATGTCAGCATGATGGCTTAATTCACCTGTTGTTAATGTAATTTGTACATTATTTTTATTAGCAGAAAGCATAAATCTATCTGACTGATTTTAATTCCAACCACTTATGAGTGGTCAGTAGAAATCTTTCTAAGGCAAGGCAAGGCCAGTTTATTGTACTACACATTTTGTGTACAAGACAATTCAAAGGGCTTTAGAAACACTGTAAAAGCCGAAAAACAAAGAAAGAAAAAGAATCAACTAAATTAATTAGATAGATAAAACATGAAGGATGCAGATAAGCATTTTTGCTTTCATACATCAAGGTACCTAAAGCATCAAACAAAGTTATTACACAGGAGAAATTCAGTTAGCCGTTGATAGACGACTTTTTCCAGGACTTTCCCTAAGAATGGCTGCAGATGAGCTCCAGAACTGTTCTATCAGTGACCGCTGGAAACTGTCTCAGCTCTAGATGTCTGACTGGGGGCAGGGGAGTTATTTCTGTTGTGGAAACAATTGCCATTTTAATGCCTAGAACCTTGTCATGAAAGAATATTGCAAACTCCTGACATTTGGATGCAGAAGTTTGTTAGTTTGCTCAAAGTAGCAAACAGGACACCAGAGTTGTTCCCACAGATTTGAATGATTTCAGAAAAAGAACTCTTTCTTGTTCTACACAAAGTCTGGTTGAAAACACACAACTTTTGTCTGTAGATCTCAAAATGAACCACTGGGATGGGATAGTTTTACTTAAAAATAAGAACAGAGCCGATCAGTGAACATTTGCCAAAACTCCATGTTAAACATTGTGAAGATGTAAGACATTTAAAACATAAGATATAATATTATATTAAGATGAGGGTCACTGGACCATCGTTAAGACTTCCTTACAACATTTGCATTTGCAATAGCTGGTGACATTTTGTATGTAGGAGTTATCGTGGTTTAGTTGTTAAACTTTTTGCCCTCTCTTCAGGTTATGTTGTCATGAATTAATCTTTTTTTCTTCTTCTTTCTCGCTGCCTATTTGCTTTAGTATCACAGCAACAGTTGCAAGTATTGGAGCAGCGGGAGTCCCTAACGCTGGGCTGGTTACCATGGTGATAGTCTTAACAGCTGTCGGATTACCTGCCAGTGACGTCACTCTGATAGTTGCTGTTGATTGGCTGCTGTAAGTGCTTGTTTATCTTTTCTGTGACAAAACACGAGCTGAGTTTCAGGAAATGCTTGAAATAATAGGGAATAGTGGTCTGACTGAAATATCCTATATAACAGTAATCTCTGTTTTCTTCCATATTATATTGAATTTATTTATTCTTAAAATTAATCCAATTTAAAGCAGTTCTGTCCGATTAAATCAAATTCAATATTTATTTTATATGATATAACTTTACAAAATGCTGATGAATGACAGTAAGGAAATGAAGTTAAGCTCTGATGGGCAGATGAATAAATGGTTAATCTTATCGTACTTTGCAGACACTTATAACAGCATTACTCTGATCTGATCTAGACACTGCCATGTAGCATAACCTAGATAAGCCGCATACGCCATATTGCTCATATTCCTGGTTGTTGAACGTGTACACTACAGATACACAAAGCTTTCCTGGTTTTTGCAACAGGATCCTTCAAAAAGTCTTTTTGAAATCCTTCAAAAAGAGTTCAGTGCAGAGCAAAAAGAAAGCAAACACTTAGTGACTTAATGACTTAGCCTTTGTTAACGTGACACACCCTGGAATTACTGCACGTGCACACATAACATTTAAACAGTATATTGTGCAGCCCCTTCAAAATACAGGAACAGTTCTGATTCCCTGTAACTTCTGCTTTCAGGGATCGATTCCGCACCATGATCAACGTTCTGGGTGATGCTTACGGAGCCGGAATCGTTCAGAAACTATCCAAGAGGGAACTAGAGAGGATTGACCTGATATCGGACGTGGACGTGGCCAATCCGTTTGCCCTCGAGGCCACCCTGGACGACGAGGAGTGTGAGAAGAAATCCTACGTCAACGGAGGCTTCACCGTGGACAAGACGGACGCCATCTCCTTCACAGAGACCTCGCAGTTCTAGCTGCAGGAGGAGGAGCTCAGAGGAGCGCTCAAAGTGCCACCCTGCTGCGGCTGAGATGAGAAAAACCTCCCATCATGCACCGGCCCCATAAAGAGAGAAAACGCTACCCCACCAGCCCAGTCAGGCGCCGTCATCAGCAATAGCTGCCTTCATCAAGCTAAGTCAATACAGCCACCCGCCATTTTGGACATTTATAACAAACACTTACGGTAATTCAAGTGCTTCCTTACAACACTTAAACTGTGCCAAGATTAAGAAAAGTCTGCTTGTCTGCGTGGGAGAATATTTTTGGATGTATCTGATGTGTGTGCGTCTGTAGTTAGCAAAAAAACAACAAATCTGTTCAGACTGATAAAAATCTAATGATTAGATGGCAAACAAAATGTCTGACCGGTTCCTTTTTGTGGGCTGTTGTTTAAAATCTATATTGCACTGCTTGTACATTAATATAACTGTGTATCTACATGTATAACATGTTTAAATGTGCCAAACTTAGACTTTTATTTCGTTCGTTGGTTTGTTTTTCGAAGCTGCATGAGGCAATATGTGAAAGAAAAGCGGATCGCTGACTGCACATATTCTGAGGGAACCTCTGACAAACAGACTGATGAAGTCAAGGAACACTGTGAACTCTGAAAACATTCTACAGAGCCAGTTCTCTGGCATTTAACCATGTATTACAAAATATCAAAGTTGTCTTTGTTCAGAAAATGTAGGGAGGGTGTACAGTATACTAAATACTCCAAAATGCACGTACTTTAGTGGGAACTTTTCAGTTGTTTAAGCAATTTTGTCGCTGTTTTTCTACATATATTCTTCCACAACTTAACAAGCATATTATTCAATATGGTCTAAGATCAGAAGTAGCTCAGATGCTCA
Source organism: Menidia menidia (assembly GCA_907169785.1). Taxonomy (NCBI): domain Eukaryota; kingdom Metazoa; phylum Chordata; class Actinopteri; order Atheriniformes; family Atherinopsidae; genus Menidia; species Menidia menidia. The sequence goes on along the minus strand of CAJRST010014446.1, from coordinate 11,805,370 downwards.
CAAAACAGTGTGGGTCCAGAAGACAGAAGAAAAATGTACAAACATATTAATTTGAAGAGGACATGATTATTGTTATTAGGGTTAATAGAAACAAACTTCTTTTGGGTTGAGAGAGGCACCTCAGAGGTGCACCAATAAATTTAAATAATCCTGTGACCCCAAATATTACACCGTTGTGTTCATTCCATTCGTATGGACATCCCGTAACACACATCTATGTAGGTAGGTAGTTTATTTATCCACAAGCCGAATCATCTTACCTCACTTTTTCACACATTATTTGTCGAATTAAAATGCCAAATGTGTACTTATAGGACATGGGATATGGTAGGTACTTACATTTTAAAGTCATGTTTTTGCTTCAAGTTAAAGATCTACTGACTTTAGACTGTAGACTGAACTGCAAAAAAGCAGCAGCTGTTCCCTTTCACTCAATTCTTTCTTATTTGGTTTGCATCTGAACGATACGATCCATTAAAGTAATACACTTAAAAACTTTGTTGACATTTCTATGGATGAAGTCACTCAAAAAGGCCAAATCTGCTTCTCTGCCTCTTTTTTTCCGTGCTCATTTTTGCAGGATCTGATCATCCGAACGCTTTCCTAATTTTTGTATGTAAAGAATCAAGTTGTCTTGATGAGGTTTGGTGCCTCTATCATTTTCCAGAACTGGTCGTATATTTAACCGCTTTCAGATTTAATTCCCACCTGACAGAGATGCTTCATTGTAACGTGATAAAGACCATTCAGGATGACTCACTGATTTGCAGTGAGCCTACTCTGTAATGGAGACACAAATGTCCCCACAGCAGAAAGGGGATTTCAGATCTCCGGACTGTCGGTAGGATTTATGAATCCCGTTTTTGAATCCAAGGCACAGTAAAATGGCGGATAACTACATGATGTGCACAATTGATGCTGTAAATTCTACAAGAGTTTGAACAGGAACACAAACATGCTGACCATTTAGATCAGGTATGCCAAATAGTCTGATTTTTTTAAAGTATAAAATCCTCACAGTGATATATAGTAAGATACAGTCAGTAATTATATTCTTAAACTTAAAAGTCTTAATTCATGATAATTAGACTGATAAGCAAAACAACCAATATGTGCACTGAACTGTTTAAATTAGAAAAACTTACTGTAGGGGGAAATAATAACTAGCTGCTATCATCATGTCATCATTCGGCAGGAAACTCTTAGAGGAAGAATTCTATTTCAACAGTTAGATTGGCATTTAAAGGCCCTACTGTCCGAGGAAAGAGATTGCAGGAATTATGTTAATATTTATATGTTAGATGCCGATCTATCCAGGGTAAATGCTGCAAAAATGCTAAAAAATGTCAAATCTGAACTAATCTGAAAATATCACAAGTATATGTACAGACTCACATTAAATTGTTCTTTTGTGCTTATGGACAGAAAAATAACCACATGGAAGAAAAGACTGTGTTTTAAGAATTATGTTAAAATGATACATCACAATTAAAATGCAACAATTCCTAAATTTGAAGTTAAAATGTTAGAGATAAACACACTTCTGTCAATCTGAAAAGCTGAGTTTCCTTCCTGTTCAACTGTAAGGGATCTGTGATAACTTTACTTAAAATGGTGATTTTAAATAAATGACAGGTAGATCAAGGTCCTGTGAGTATTTTGTGGCAGCTGAAAAGTGAAAGGGCCAGAAGTTTAAACCTCATCACACAGTACAGTGTGTTCTATTCTGATCTGGACATTCAAACGTAGTTAGTTTTCTATTATTCATTTACCAGGCAAAACAATTCCCAAAAGATTTGCATCCCAAAACAGCAGCAATACTACGTCACAATGCTGAAACAGTTAAGGAAGACATCCAGTAACTCTTCCAGCATGAGACTGTCCTGGGGGGGGGGTTGGTGGTTCTGGGATCCTGCCCCTCAGCTCTGTGGTCAGCACACTGACCACGTCGCAGCTTTCTGTGTGAAACACTTTTGAGCAACAACTGATATTTCTAATCTGACTGCAGAAATGGATTCTGAGATCTTTCGGGTCCAAATATCTGTACTGGACACAGCCTTAAATAGGACGGGTCAGCAACCCTAAACATTCAAAGAGCCTTTTTAACCCGTTTCCCACAGAGAAACAAAGAGTGCCACAAAACCTTCCTGACATCTAAAATGATATTGGTGGATATATTGTTTTTTTTTTTTTATCTTAATACTATGTAGAATAATCTACGTTGTGCAATCATTAAAATCACATCACAAGGGTGGTTGTGACGCAGATTTTAAGCATTAATAAAAATCATGTTTTTGGTTTTTTTTGCAAAATCACAATAATCTTCTAATTCAGATTTATTCATATTTTTATTATTACGTCAAATCAAACAGATTTAAATGCCATCATTATCCTTTTTTCCCAAAGCCAAAGGGCTGAAAGAGCCACATACCCCCTCACCCTTTACTTAATGAGCTGTTCTAATGTGTCTTTTGCCCTTTTGTTTCTGAAATGAAAGCGTACCCTCTCTGTTGCCTCAGCCTTTTTACGTCTATCGCTTTGAGATGTAACACATTTCAAACCTGCTGTATATGTAATGAGGTTTTAATCACAACTGTGTTTATTATTTTGTATTCTGCCATAATGGACATGTCTGAATTGAATGATGAATTAAGGAATGTGCTTGTTTTGTTATATAAAATTTTGGATAACATGCAGATAAACTTTTTCCTTTCTCAGCCCACACCTGAAAAGCACACTATGGTTGCATCCATGCACTTTTTCTTTTTCCTTTATCTGTAACTAGCACTGCTGGTATGTGAAATGGCATGTACTACATTATGTGCAGGCAAGCGAATAAAACAAACAGCTGCTCATTCTTTGTCTTTTTTCACTCTGATTTTATTCAATTTTGGTTTGAGCAGGTTTATATTTCAGGAACCTCTTGTCCCACTTCACACCACTTTCACCCAAAGTGATGCTAATCGAATTTAGACAGTTCTCTCTGCTTGAACATTGGGAAATTATTCATATTTTCAAAAAAGAATCCACGAAAAAGACCCCGAACAAACAAAATAAACCAAAAAAAAAAAAAAACATGAAAATGCTAAAAGTCTGATTATGCTGTGAAATCCCAAACACAAACAAAGTGGAGAAAATTAAACAGATCACTAACAGAAGTAAAACAGTAATTTGGAATAAAGCTGGGGATATTAACTCTGGGCGGCACGGTGGTGTGGTGGTTAGCACTGTCGCCTCCCAGCAAGAGGGTTCTGGGTTCGAATCCCGGGGGAACCAGGACCTTTCTGGGTGGAGTTTGCATGTTCTCCCTGTGTCTGCGTGGGTTCTCTCCGGGTTCTCCGGCTTCCTCCCACAGTCCAAAAACCTGCATGTTAGGCTGATTGGAGATTGGGGAAATTGCCCTTAGGAGTGAATGTGAGTGTGAGTGGTTGTATGTCCTGTGTGTTGCCCTGCGATGGACTGGCGGACCGTCCAGGGTGTGCCCTGCCTCTCGCCCGTTGACCACTGGGATGGGCTCCAGTTCCCCCCGCGACCCCATGAGGGAATAAGCGGTATTGATAATGGATGGATGGATGGATGGATATTAACTCTGCAGGGAATGATGCTGTGAGAGGGACAAACAGGTTATAATAAAGCACACGGTGAACAGAAACATGAGGAACAACTAAGGACAGAGTGGGGAATCATAAAAGCAGTGAAAGAAAAAGAAACAAAAAATACATTTAAGAAAACAGGACTAAAAATGGAGACGATTATACAGCATTAAATAAGCTTGAACACTGTTTTTTTTTTTCTCTGGAGCTGCTCCACTCACGTTCTTTTAGAAGATCTAATTTCCTTCATTTGATTAGGACAGTGCACAGTAAGTGACATGTCAGCCATGGGTGTCTTGTCACGTTTTGTAGTCCTTCCCGTTTGGTCCCTAATCACCTCCACCTGTGTCTCAATGTTTTCCTCCCCGTCTGGTGTATTTATTCCCCAGCCTGCCTCTTGTTCGTTGCGTGTTCGTACTTGTCTTTTTGTCAGTCGTCCAACCATTCCTAGTCTCGTCTTGCCTCGTATTCCCGACCTTTGCCTGCCTGTTCTTGACGACCTGTTTTTGCCTGCTGCTTTTGTACCTTTGCCTGATCTTTATTGCCTGCCCGTGTACCGAGCATTTTTGGAAACGACTTTGATTCGATTCCCTTGCCTGGAGTCGTGCATTTGGGTCCTGGTGTTTACACCCGTGATAACATGCTACTTTTAATTCGTTGTCCTAAAGCAGATTGGAAATAAAACCCAATAGAAACATAACATTATGCATGCACACATTATCTCTTTTGTATTCCAGCACACACTTAGAGAAACATGTGTTTGAAAAGTAAGTGTTCTGTCGAATGAATCCACATGTATTGATTTAGTCATTTTCCTGGACAACCCAATTTTATGATTGGGTTGTTCAAATTCATTTCAAACTAAAAGAAAGCTCACCAGAGGATTCACAGTGATTTGAAAATCAAGGTGCTCATACCAAATACCAACCTCCTGTATTTCAGGGCTGGATGTCTTTATTATTAAACCGTTTTATCCAGAAAGCTTACGCCTTATTCAGAATTCCAAGACATTTAAGGTTACGAACAAACTCCATTCAGAAGCTGTATGCTAACCGCTGGATTACATATGTGCATACTCTTTAATTGTGAAAGATGGCAGGAAATGGCCGCACCATTTTGGTTTCTGTCCTGTCCAGTCTGAGGAAGAGCGAGGCGTAGCAGTGTGTGCTACACTAAAATAGACCCTGGTGTCAGCAGCGGTTGTCCAACAGATCACAATGTTCCTCATGTAGCTGGTGTTTAATGCCTCACACTCGCAAAGATCGCCCATTTCTGGAATAATATCGCAGTAGCTCACACAGAGCCGCCTTGCCATAGATCCCATTAACTTTTAATGGCCCTCTGGTGATTTAGCGGAGGACTCCACAATGTCAGCTCCCTGATGACAGTAAAGCCCGAACGCTGCCGCAAAGCCGGGCTCAGCACAAAAATGTTTATCGACATCATATTCTAATCGCATTCTTTTTGGAATCATCTAGACATCAAACCACTGCAACACACACATCTGTCTGAGGACTTAAGAGATGAGACGGTTTGTGTTTTGTTTTTCTAGCTAAACGGCAGATGTTCACATGACTGTCACATCACAGCATTGCTTTGTCATTAATGTCCGGGCCTAGATTGTCCTAAGCATTAATTTTACTGTAGGTCAAGTGACAAGAGAACTAAAGAGTTCATGTAAAGATGCATGTATGCAGCTTTACAAGACGTTATTTCCAAATCCAGCTAAGAGCATAGGTTACGTACGATACAGGCCAGGTCAGCAAGTAGGACCTGGAGAAATGGACCTCCTGGCCAAGACGGCGTCCACCTCAGAGACTGTGGCTCCCTAAAACACAACACCAGCGGGAGAGAAAAGACTTGTCACTTTCAGGCAGTAACACCTAACAGACTGAGCAGCTCAGTGAGACAGTGCTAACACAGACGGCTGCTTAGACCAAAAGGCTCGCCTCAACATCTGCAAGATGCTTTTAACTCATTAACTGCCAAAGACGTCTATAGAGGTCTTTTATGTTTTTCAAGGAGAGTGTCTGGGGGACGATCTGCTAAAGCTTGTCCGTAAATATGGGCTTCTAGACAGAGTATGTAGTAACAAATTGACCCTCTAGGGGGCAGTGCCACTTTTGATGGGAGATGAGCATAGACTGTAGGCAAATAAGAAAAAGGAAACGGTTCTATGAGAGAACATGTCGCCGGTGAGACGCAAGTCCAGGAAGAACGGAATAAGGTAGAAACACATTTTTTTTCCTGATGAAAGAAGAGAGTCTACTCTTTCTTTTGGTGTGTTCAGTGTTTACATAGTCATAGCACAAACTATTCTGTGGCTCTAGAAAAATCAGTCAAAATGCTCAAAAAACTCTGGCAGTATGGGACTCTGTTCTGAAAATGGCTGCCAGTCAACGAGTTAATAAAAAAATGTCACTTTAGTTTGGTCACATCATGCATTTCTGTATCAGAACCAACAAAGTAATCGTCATCATTTGTATAGGTATTTGGTCAATTCAACCAACAGCTGAAATATGACAAAGTCTGTTCCCATGAAATCTAATTTTAGGGATAAGCGGCTCGGTGTGAAGCAGATTTATTCAGTCTTTTGTTTTATACACCAAGTGTGGCGGAACAGATGTTTCTGTTGATATGTTGATGTGTGCTGGGCTCTTTTGGAGAGGGCGGCCTTCATAGTGGAACCACCAGAAACGCAAAAAAGCAGCATAAACAGGAAACAGCAGAAAGTGCTAATCCGTTTTTGAGTAAATACCAGTAAAGAGTTTTAGAAATATATATGTGTCAGGGGGGTGGGTCTTAGGGAGGACTCGGGTGCGGAGAGGGTTGGTTCCAGGGGTTTTATTGGAACAAAAAAAAACACTCAAACGGAGTGGGTGTAAAGACAAAGGCTGTGACAAAACTATGAACAAAGTATCAACGTAAGATCAACATGGCTGTGAACAAAACATGGCTATGGCACAAAAAAAAAAACAAGACTGTGGCAAAGGTGCAAAAATCTAAATCTTACATGACGTGGGACCAAGGACACGAAAGCAGAAAGACGAAAACACACTGGCCCAGGACATGGGAAACGAGGACTATTTGAACACATGAGGGAGGGGAACCCCAGGTGAACACAATAGGTAATCAAGACATGACAACACACCAGACATTCCCCCTGACGTGACAATATGAATATCTTCAAATCTAAATTAAATTGCACAATCAGCTGAATTTTAGAGCATTTCCCTTAAACAGCCTTTAATGCAACAGATTGTTGTATTAATTGTTTTACTTACGTTAAGAAGTCTGTGCACAGCTTTAGGAGTAGTGAGGAGTCCCCGAACTCGATCGTGGACCTCCTCCCACGCTCTGTGAGGACTGCACTCCAGCCTGAGCAACAAACTGAAACTCAGCCACAAGTGAGAGACACTTTTCTGAGGACCAAATTTGTCCCAGAACAAACCTGATGTGAGCGGGCCCTTTTCTATAGGGCCGCTGTAGTTCTGAGGGGCGAGGACCACGATGACTGTCAGAGAGCTCCTGTGTTTCCAAAGACATGGGATCACCTTCAGGTATTTCACCAACCTGCCAGAGCAAATGGGAGGAAGTGTATATTACAAATAGAACTGAGTAGACTAAATTACTCACAGGCCACAACTTCTTTTTAAAGAGAATGGTGAAAAGAAATAGTTACCAAACCACTGGAAAACGAGTTTCTTCTGGTTGGGGAATATCTGCCTATATCAGAGAAATAAAGAAACACAAACAAAACATCTGTATTTGGTGACAGGGTGCTGGGCATCAGCTAGGTTTATATATATATCATCAAAAGAACAGTTTGACACATTGTGTCATCACTAAACAAATGTCATGTAAAGACCTCTACCTGTGGTGGAAGGCTTGGTCAGATGAGAAGAGGAGCTGGTCAACCATGCAGACTGTCCGGTTCCAGGCCAGGAATTCAGCAACTGGGACAATGAGGACACAATTAGTCAACTTCTAGAGGGTCTGCCACTCAGACTCTGGCTGTAGGCCAGCAGGACGGCCGTGTGGGGTGTGTCCATGGGAGGTTCTTGTCGCTCACGCAGTGGCTGATTCAGGTTTAGCTATCAGAACTAAGGCGTTACTTGGGATGAACCTTACTGGAACCAGAAGGAGGACTGTAAGTGCAAGCACTTATGACTATCAGCAGCACAGAGACAGACCTGTTTGCCATGGGGATGTTTTTAGGATCCCAAAGCCTGGTGCTCTCACCACTGCTTCAGAAGACTCCGCCCCTGTGGTCTGCGAAGCCCACTCACAACACACACATCTCCACAGCCAAGTCAGATCACAACAGCTTCCTCAGTTTGAGCTTCTCATTGGCTCCCTGTTCTGCTCCTCACACATAGAGCTCTGAATGAGCAGCTCCAGCATTTCTGACAGAGCTAATAGCCGTATATTTTCCCAGCAGAGCTCTTTGCTTTCAGACAGCAGATCTACTTGTGGTTCCTAGAATTTATGGAAGTAGAACAGGCGGCAGAGCTTTTAGATGGGAGTTCAGTAAGCAGACCTCCTCTCTACCCTCCACCTTTAAGATCGGGCTTCAAGCTTTCCTTCTTGATAAAGCTGATAGTTGGGGATGGCTCAGGCCCCCAGAAACATCCCATAGATCTGCTGCTCTAGGCTCAGGCTGCTGGAGGAGCTTCCATGATGCACCTTTTGTCTTCTGTCTCTTTGTTTGTGCTTTTTTCTTCATGCACAGGAGATGCTGTTGCTGTAATTCATTTGTGTTTCTAACTTCTCTCGTACTCGTTATGCCCTTCCAGGGTCTGGTTCTGCCAGAGGTTTTTTCCTGTTAAAAGGGGGTTTCAATGCATTCTGCTGATATGCTCACCAAGGAACTTTTTCAAATTTATTCCAAACGAATTAGATGTTCTTGAAATTTAATGAACTGGACCTGGTTGGGCTTGGATTGCATTACAGTGAATCGGATTCCAGTTGACTTTAAATGGACTGGATTTTGAAGTGCCTGGAGATTACATTTGTTGTAATTTGGTGCTTTAATTGAGTGTGCATTATAGTAGTTTTTTTACTTTAAGACCTATAATATTAAAAAATAATGTTGGAACACTATAATGCTCCCATATTCTGTCAAAACATTCAGCTTTGATAACACCAAACACAACTGAAGCTGAGCATCAGTATTGGGTTTTCATTTTTTTTCAGCCTCTCAACTGTGGAAGGCCAGTGCTCACATCTGATTCAATTATTATCTTAATTTCCCTTCATTGTTAAAACTCGAATGCACACTGTTATGAGTAAGTGAAAGTTGTATTAATACTATTAATGTCTTCATGTATGGCATTTGTTTAATATGTGACAATATTGTATAATCTGGGAGTGTTAGTTTTCTTTTTTCGCCATCTAATGTGCTCCCTTTGTTCAAGTTTTTAAGTTTCAAGAGGATGATTGTTTGCATTATGCCAAGTTCTGCCCTTCCCCAGCAGAGGAGTCCTGGTGCTGATATGGTCTGCTTAACTTGTTTAAAACATCTGGTGGATTATTAAAGGTCAAATATTACCCAAAAAACGGTAGGCCTGTTAAACAGCTGGAATTAAGCTGTAATGAACAATATAGTTGTTTTAGCCCATATTAACCACAGTGTACACATTTTAAGAACTGGGGTTTTCTGTAACGTAAGCACTGTTGTCATGATCGTGTTTACATCAGGCTAAAAGCCACGGAATTCGCGTGGGCTATTTACCATCTCAAGTAAGGTTGTTACACGACAAATTTGCCATTTGTACAGAGGCGTTCAAACCAAATATCTTCTATAATGCAAAGAGCAGCTATGCAGTGAGAAAAGTCTAATTATGTCATTGTACTGTATTGTTTGTATTATGTAAGATAAAAGGTGAAGTCTACACCTAGGAAAAGCCTCACCTGTGGGCATAAGTGCTGCACAGGATGGCTCACAAAGCACTTCTCTGCCACCTGCTGACTGGGACTCATAACAAAAATGAAAAGAAGATAAATTGTGTGTCCTTACTGCTCGACATATGTCTCTTTCCACCGGGCGGGGAGTGGTGGAGTCTGAGCTAAGCCGGGCCGGATGCTGAGGGTTCCTGTCCCTCAGAGGGGACAGGGACAGGGATCTGGGCTGGTCTGATGAAGGCCAGACGATGCTCTCCCTCCCACGGTCAGCCCTGTCCCCGCGCTCCCCTCCACGGAGTGGAGGACATCTTGTTCTCGGTTTACTGGACCGCCTCGTGCTCTGCTTTCCAAATGGCTTCTAGAAACAAGGGAAGGGAACCACAAGATCCTTTTGAAGAGCACATATAGCAGCGGTGAATCACAGGCACCGTGGGAACAACAGGAGGTGGTTTAGCTGCGTATTCACAGCATTTGGAGCTCCAGCATGATGACACATTCAGTTTATAGATGATTGACTCACTGTAGTTTGATATAAGTGATGATCTTGTATTTATCGTATGAGAACAGCTTGTTAATCTTTCCATGCATTTTACATAAAAGATGTTGTCCTTTTTTTTTTTACCATGGGTTTATTTGGGTAAACCTTGACCTCAGCATCAGGTGAGCACTCAGTGATGGTTGTTTTGGTGGTGAACTCCAACCTCGGAGCAATACCCTTGAAGGAATGTTAAAAAAGATCAATAAATCCGTTAGACGCAAGTGTAGGTTACATTCTGAAACTAGAAGTTGTTTTTTTCGTACTACTAACAAATACAGTTTACTTTACTCTATGTGTCCAGTGGCTGGGACCTACAAGAAAATGAGGTGCTCTGCTCATCAGAACCTCTCGATCCACTCCAGAGAAGGGGCGAACAAGCTTGGGTTCTGGAAATAAAAAACTTTGAGCATCTTCTTCAAAACAAGCCAGAGTGTCCCCCACTGCAAGAGAAAATTGGTTCATGAAATAACAATGAACAATAATAACTACTATTACCGTATTCTCAATCATTGGGGAGATGAAAAGAGAAATATACAATATCCTGGTTTACACCATATTCAGAAGTGGTCCATATTCTTCAAAATATAATATACAAGCATGATCATCTTTGAAGTGATATAGAAATTTATTTAAATACCAATTTCCTAAACCAATTATTGCCTGAACAAGTGACACAGTAATTATGATTACATGTCAATTAGGCAGGAAATCTGATGAGTAAGACAAAAACTGAAGGTTAAAAGAAATAACAAAAACAAACCATGAGGTGGACAACCACCAAACTAAACTAAAAAATAAAGGTCTAAAAACAGAGGCTACAACATACAGGAGACAAAGAAAAGTGAAAACCATGGTTAGGAAAGTTTAAAAGCAGTGAGGGAAGTGATATGTGATTGATTTCAGCAGAGGACAAAGAACAGGGGCGTGGATCTGATGACTAGATAGGAGAGAACTAAGAAAAACCAAAGAAGAAAGAAGAAAGAAAATAGCTAAAATAACACAAACTGAGCAAAGGGAAAACCAAATCAAACCAGAGCAGACACAAAGAGAATGACTAAAATAAAACAGAATAAATCAAACAAATCACAAAATATCTGAGAAATGAAAAAGAAATAAAAAGTCCTCTGGCTCCTTGTGAATTACAGCGGTGTGTGTTTTTCTCATTTCTGACTTTCAAAGTGAGTTGTAGCACCTGGAGGCTCATAATTCCAAAATAATGAGCTATAAACCATAATGAATCCAGTTAGAAACGGGGTGCCAGTTTAGAGGGGCTGCTGCTGGACATGTGCTAGCTTCTGATTGAGTCGGATACTCGGAATTGGATCATGAAAATGTGAGCCTGACTGTGGATTCTTTTTAAAAGGTCAGAATTGGACCATTTTATTTAAAGACAGACGTGTGAGGGTGAATCATTCTTCCGGGACATGTTCCACACTGCGTTTTACTCTGCACGATTACAGCCCCCAATCTGAAAGCCCATCGTAGTTAATTAAAGCAATTCATCTCTCCATCATACTGATGAGTTAATTATATCCGTTTTGATTAATAAATGTATTCGGCATGCCAATTAGGAGCGATTCCCTCTCCCCCTGTGTATGTGAGAGTACCTGGAGGCATCATCTGCACCAGCTCTATCCGGACTGTCTCATCTGTGGAGAGGGAACAAGTTTAGACCTCACAAAGCATTTCTATAGTACAGAACAATCTACAGGCTCTCTACTGTCGGTCAGTACTGATAACACAAAGTGTCACACAAGTGGCTTTTAACTTTAACAAAGAATGTGTTCTCTATTGACAAAATTTACATTAAGGCAGTACTTGGTCTCTGCTGGTCCTCCATACTTTTGTTTTTCTCTATACAATAACACTGATTAAAATACTGAGGGAGATGTTAGGTTAAGCCTTTTGCCCAAGGGGACTTTAACATGAGGAAGGGCAGGTTAGGAACTCCAGGTTTTCAAGCCATTTAAGTGGACAAACCATTACTCAAGCACTGATTTGATCAACCTGTGCCAACCTAGGTGAAGATTTTTTTTCTTTCACATGCACACAGAGGCCTGTAAGGAGGTTCAGTGAATGTCTGAGGAAGACAGCACTTCTAGCACCTGAGCCATGGTGAACCCCATGAGAGTGCTGGGACATTATTTAAACCAACACCATCATAATGCCTTTGCCTGCTAGGGACCTTGAAATATTTCATTAAAACTATTTGAAGGTACCAGCAAATTAAGTTTTTCTTAATCAAGGGAATAGTTTTAATGATACGAACCTCAACAATGTCATAAGGATTTGGAGTGCATCACATTGTGTCATACATCATGATTAAGTATTGTGAATGGATGTTATAATTGTCAAATCAATCTTACTGAAAAGTGAGACCGGGAACTGCCAAACACCAATAAAAACCAGCGAACAGATATCGGCACACTCATCTTTCACTTACAGGCAAGCATGAGAGTGATGTCTCTGGGGTCGACAGCGTGTCGGAAAATCTGCAGAATTAAGAACAAAGCTTGTTGTGTTGTTGAATTTCCCTTAATCACTGCTCAACATTCCACGTATGTACTCATTCTATCAGGGATGACCTGTTTGGAGCATGTTAAACATTCTTTTTTAAGGTCTTTTAGGCAGTTGTGGTCTTAATTTGAACGGTTATACAATCAATGGGGCGCAGAGAGAGATGAGGAAGACATTCAATAGGCCCCAGGTAAAAATTGGAAGACGTTTGACGTTTCAATTAATGTTCAACCTGCTCTGCTCCGCTACATAAGTCTTTCACAGCACAATAAGTGAGACAGAACATCTAAGCCCTAGCTGTGCGTCTTCTACGTGGAAAAGAGGTAAACATGTGCCTTTTCAAAAGTCATCTTCTCGTGGATGAGCAGAGGGAAGACAGCAGGGAGACTTTCAGACTGGCCACACTGGCCCATGAAGGAAACGCTGAGGTATAAATCATCTTTGGCTGGTAGACGAACTCCAGGACAAGAAACCTGGGAACAAAGAAGGAACATTTCAGTACTTCATATTTTACTTTCAATGAAGCACAGTATGTATTGTTATTTTAAATGTATATTGTTTTGGATTTACAATCATAGAGCAAAGGAAAGGGATCCAATTATATATATTTACAATATGTGCTACCATTATCATTGTTAGAATAAAAGATAGTTGTCAGGTAAGACCAGCTCACACAGGTATAAGTTTATCCTTTTTGAGTTAATCTAATTAGCGATATTGTTCAGCTGGCGTACAAAGAATGAACCTAGGATTAATTGAAATAAAGGAGAAATGTCATGCAGATCAGGGGAACCCTTGAAGAAAATTTGATTATCAAACAATAAAAAGGGGGCTGGAACTCATTGATTCTTTTTTAATTGTTTCTTTTTAATTTTATGATGAGACAATATGATGATTAAATAAAGGTCAGTCAATTTCAGAGATGGGTCATTAACCTTTTATTCCTTTATTAATTTGTAACAGAAGATTAAAAAATAGATATTGAGAAGTTGCTAGAGGACAGAAAAGCAGATTCAGGTCAATATTATGTCAGATTGTGAAATAGCGTAGTAGTGCCCACTGGCAAACATCATGCTTTAACCCTAATATTACATATTTATTAGGTTTCTAAGATGCATTCCACCACCATAAAATCAACACTTTGTTTTAAAAGAATGTTATATTCAATCTTTTTTTTTTTTTGCAATGACCTATGTCATTTTCCATGTGAGGTTTAATTCCTAAACCCTTATATGTTAACTATTTAATGACTAAAAACTCTAAGCTAATTAGACATCAACTCTAACTGACTATCAGTTCTTGATCATGCCAACATGAGTCAGATAGAGGGGCCAAACTGAATCCAAAATCAGCCCAGTGCCCCAACGACTCTAAAATGGTTTGTTTTTCAACTTATCATTAAAATAAAATTTAAAAAAATCCAATGGAAATCTAAATTAAGAATAAAGTCAAATAAAAAATAAAATAAAAATACGATAAAGACAGACTTTACATTAAATTTGCATGAATCTATACTGCATTTTCGCGGCACAACATTAAAAATGGCGGCGGAGAGAGTAAACAGTTCTTACCGCTCTCAGGCCTACTTCAGCCATCACTTTCAGCGCTCTCCGCGACATTGGAATCCTATTTTATTTAATTAAAAAATGCTATGGAGGCGCAGCTTCTGCTCTTCCTGTTTGGTGTCCCCTCCGGCTGTTACCATGGAAACTGCTGTTTCCGGGTTTGGTTGCTGGAGCAACCGGCGATCCTCGTCCCGTATCGATCACTTTAAAGGACCAGTTAACAGTATAGTAATGTCACACTCTCCCAAAAGATTCATTTGTTGAACAATTGATTGGAATCTAGCTTTATACAGATAAAACCAGTAATATATTTAACATAAATATCTATTTGTTTCACAACATTTTTTTCAATGCATTTAGAAAGGATTCAGTTTCAAAATGTCTAGAGTCCTTGTTGCAGCATTATGGTAAACTATTGCATTCCTAAATGCAATATAGATAGATAGATAGATAGATAGATAGATAGATAGAATGGCTAAAGACAGAATAATAAAAATAAAATAAAAAATTCTTTAGATAACTAACCTCTTGTCAGTTGTCTGAAATGACTCATAAATTTAAGTCCAACTAAAATTCACAAGTACACATGTCTAACCAAGTCCATCTTATTTTTTCTTAATGTGTTTTCCATGACATAACATATTCATCTCAGTATATTGAATAGTTTATATATTTGTGTTGAAGTATAACAGTTTAATTATAAACTTGTGTCTGGTCTTAATTGTGTGTGTGTGTGTATATCTATCTATCTATCTATCTATCTATCTATCTATCTATCTATCTATTTGTATATGGCTTGTCCTTGTGCTGGCTTATCTACTTTGCTTAGGCTGGAGGCTTACAAAAATAAATAAATAAAAAATTATCTATAAAATCAATGAAAAACTTTCACATAAACAAACACCACACTGGGGAAAAAGTGTTCAATCGTCATATTTATGCTGCTTGCAAAGTTTTCACTTGAATGGATCCTTTGGCACACGTCTGACAGCTTTAGTTTTCAGGTTCAAATAAAAATAGAAGTGAAGTTATTCCCGTCAATGCGATAATTAGCAAAATTAAAAATTCTAAGTGAATCACTGAAGGAAAGTAAAACCTTTCTATAAATATCAAATAAAAAAAAAATACAACTGTCAAACAATCTAAACAAAATTTTCACTCATTTTCACAGCCGATTCATGTCAAACAAAAAGGATTTCTCATTGCGTTAGGCACTGGAACTGCGCACGCCATTGTCCTCCGGCACTTTGGGCTCCGCCGGCTCCGTGTCAGACTCTGAACCGGAGTCTTCGTCCTGTTTTTCCTGAGCGTTTGTGCCGTCCGGATTGAGGACCACCACTCCTTTTCTCTGAGGAAGGACAGAGAAGAAGGCCTCCTGCCAGCTGTCCTTCTCCAGGTAGGCCAGGATGATCTCGAACACTGCCGGGCAGAGGAGAGCACGCTTTCAGAGGGAGGAACGAGGAGGAGGAGGAGGAGGAGAGCAGCAGAGACAAAGCTGGAACACAAGTCCAGTTCAAAGTAGAGATTTGATGCATTGTCTACTTTTTGTTGACTAAATATGCAGATATGAGGAAAATGGTGGTTCTAATCAATGGCAATTTGTAGGGTTGTCAAAAGTATCGATACTCCAAAAAGTATCGATACTAAAATGTTGTATTCGGATACGATACTCATTTTCAAAAGTATCGATACCAATCCCCCCCTGCATGCGCGCGCGATGCTAACCTTCCGTCGCGGCGCCCCTTCTCTCAGATTTATTTATGTATTTATTTAGGTTGTTTATGATCATGAACAAGACGTTATCTTTGAATTGCTAGCTGCGGCTAATGGCTAATAATAACACGCCAACATTAATCAAGTACATATCCGAGTCCGCCCACATCGAAGTCGGCCATTTTAATTACATCACCAATAGGAAGATTCCAGGCAAGAAAATCCTAATTGCTTCATGGCAATATAGAGATTCATTTAAAAATTGTGAAATTAATCAAACACTTAATTAAACTCTATACATATTATTATGTTAAAATAGTGGATGTTAAATAGGTTTGTACAATAAGTCCAAAGAAGTGTAACCAAAAAATATTTATTTCTCACAATTATGAAGGCTGGAGGGTTAGGGTTAGGATTAGGTTTAGGGTCAGGGTTAGGGTTAGGGTTAAGGTCATTAATGCAGGCCACCAGTCACGACATCATCACTAACAGGTCAGTTTGAAATGACACTAACCTGTCAAAATTCATTTAAATTTTGGGGTCTTTTTTTTTATCCTTGTGGTATCGAAAATGGTATCGAGTATCGAGTATTTTCCTGAGTATCGGTATCGAGTTGAAAATTTTAGTATCGTGACAGCCCTATAAATTTGTATGTGTTAACACTACAAAGATGTGGGTTAAGAGGCTTGGAGAGATTTTTTTTAAATGTAATTGTTCATCTGAATCTCTGCGGCTGAGTTAAGGATTCATCAGGAATTCTTCTCTTAGGAAATACACTAAACTTTGGAATATGCTACGTGTGAAGAAAGTTGAACCGCTGCTCACAAACGACCTGCTGGCTCTCGGTCCTCACCGTGGTTGACCGCCAGAACCTTCCGGCTGTTCATCTTGACGAAGCTGCCCAGAGGAAGCTGCGCGTGCTCCACCCCCAGCTCCTTCGCCCTCTGGAACGTAATGCCCTGAAAAGCAAATACCTGCAGTTAGCCGGAACGGAAGCGGTAGCAGTAAGGGAGGGGGGGGGGTGCACGCGGCGCCTGTCGGACCTTGTGGTGGTTGTGGTCCACCAGGCCCCCGATCACGTAGGCCTTGTTCTGGTCCAGCTCCTGCAGCACGTTGGGGGAGTCTGAGGTCAGGTACACCAGCTCCTCTTTGGCCAGCACTTCACTGTAGTGCTCCGTCCGGATGTTAATGTCCTGCACACACACACACACACACACACACACACATTCTTGTAAGTACCTCAGACTGAGGACCAAGTATAAGGACTCACAAACTGAGGACCAGTAGTTCTGAGCGTCTTAGAAAGATTGAGTTTTCAAATTTCAAACACACACACACACACACGCGCACGCACACACAAAGTGAGGACCAGGAAAATGTCCTCACTTTCAAAAAAAGACCTCACTTTGTTGGTTAAAAACTACTTATGGTTCTCACTCTGATGCGGCAACAAGAGAACACACGCACATACACACACACAATAAAGTGAGGACCAGGAAAATGTCCTCACTTTCAAAAAAAGACCTCACTTTGTTGGTTAAAAACTACTTATGGTTCTCACTCTGATGCGGCAACAAGAACACACACACACACACACACACACAGAGTTTAAACGGGTCTCCTGTCCTGTGAGCAGGCCATCGCTGACCTCACCGGTGCTGTGTGAGGGAACATGTCCACTATCTCCACTGTGCACCTCCCTGAATTTAAATAGTGTCATTTCAGTTCAGATTTCAACATGACAGAATTACACGCATCGCCTCAAACTGCCCCCAGATTTGAAGCCAACGGCCCCTATTTCGT